>JALGBA010000704.1:182500-320000 GCA_023970755.1 Azemiops feae | reverse complement strand
GGACATTCTGTAGACCATATCTTTGAAGGCATCTCATCAACTTAGCTGCTATTTCAGAGAAAAATGCATTACTGGGAGCTGCTGATAGATGGTCACAGATGCCCAATGAAACAGGGGTGCATCTGGGTTGCAAATGTGGCCACCACCACGATGGTTAGAAAGCTACCATGTCCGGCTCTGTTTTGTTTTGTGAAGAACTGTGAAGAAATCCACATTGATCCTAGCAGAGTCTTTGTTGACAAAGCTGAGGGAGGCTAATACATCCCTTTCCTTTTAACCTCTGGTTTAGCCTTTTTATTGCAGCCAATATAAGAGTGGTAAGGACAGCTGAGAAGATTATAGGAAGCTCACTTCTCTTTATTCAGGATACTGCTTATAAGCGCTTAGAGCTCAAAGCATTGTTAGAGACCCCACACACCCCACTTCACGGTCTGTTTCTGTTGCTCCCCTCTGGGAGGAGGTTTGGAAGTATTTATAGCAGAACTACTAGATTCTGCAACAGCTTTGTTCCTTGTGCTATCTGTCTTGTAAATTCGCAGGATTCTTCTCCCCCCACCCCCCACCCCCAGCAAGATATATGTATGCATTCGAACTAGACTGTGACATTTCTCTGTGTCATATATGTGTGTGTGTTTGTGTGTACGCATAATAGTATTTTTGGGAGAGTTGAATGCAACGAAATTACATTTTTAATGTATGCTGATTAGTGTACATTTAAAGTGACAATAAAGTTTCTATTCAACTCTACTCTACTCTACTCTACTCTACTCTACTCTACTCTACTCTACTCTACTCTACTCTACTCTACTCTACTCTACTCTTTTATTCTATTCTGGTGTTTGTGTGTGTAACATCTATAGTATAAGGTTTACTTGGATGGACACACTTAAGGAAAAGTTTGAGGACTCTACTCCCACAATATCCTAGTCAGACATTAACCACATTACATCTCCTTTCTGCAGGTTATTGTGGTCCTCTGTTGTGGGCATACAGAGCACTGCTCACTTTCTCCTAGATGTTCCTATTATCCCATAATCCTTTGGGCTGAGAAACTACTGGCATAGTATCTCCAAGGTATCATTTCTCCTTTCCACTGACCAGGTGGGCAGCGGTAGGCCTGGTTTGGCCTGTTCAGCCAATGGGAAGAATGTTCTCTTCTACTAGTCTTGACAGTGTAGTAAGTCTTCTTTTGGCCTTTCTACATCTCCTCCTCTCTTTCCTGGAGGACTAAGTTGGCAGAAGTGATCAAGCTGATTAGGTTGAGGTGTTTCTACACCTTGGTTGATGGGGAAAAGTCACCTTAACTCTTGCCTTCCCCTTTGTTTTGTGTCCCCCCCCCCCAATGTCGTGGACACGGATGGATAAATCCAGAAAGAATCAATCAATCCATAACATTTATTAGGTCAATGACCAGCAAAATTTCAAAAAACAAAACGAATGCTCTGGACACGGGTGGACAAATCCATAAAGAAAGACTCGGGCTATCGTTCACAGTCTCTGTGATGATTATAATTGGTCATTTGTCAAACTATGTCTACATGACTATACAAAATGGTCTAACGTTTCTGCTCTGATCCCTAAGGAGTAAGGAACTCTGAATTTTGTTGTTTCTAGGGTCTAACTCCAGCCCCATCTACGTTTGACTCCTCTCTCAGACTTACATTGGTCTGTTGCTTCCTTCACAACCCTGGCCTCTCCACAAATGGATGTACGTTGGGCCTGCTTATACCTCATGCAGGCTAGTTTTGAAGAAACCCAATACAATCGGAGGCTCGTGGTAGCAATAGGCAGGTGGGCTACAGGGGTGTGAGCAACCATCTCGGATGTCACAAGGTATGGGTTCAGGAAGCAGGATTTCCAGGTCTGTTAACTTTGTTTCAGCCACAAAAGGAGGAGGCTGCAGCAGGAAAGACTTTGAAGGGAGACGGGTACTGTAAGCCGTGTTGTAGCTGCAGAGTCCAGGACAAGCCATGATTAGGTGGTAGAAGATAACTCTGAAAGGAGAAAATGGCCATGGGTCTCCAACATGTTTTTTTTTTTTTTTTAAATAGTTTAATTTGATATTACAACATGGCATATATCTCTCGTCATCTATCTTTCTCCTCAGAATAATCCTACAAAATGGCAGAAATGTGGAAACACTCCAAAGAACCTCAAGGTGAAGATCTGGATCCAGTACTTTCTGGTCTGAATCCAACTTCTTCATCGTTGTCTTCTCCAACCTGGCAACTTTCCAGGGGTGTGATCTCCAGCTTCCAGAATTCCCCCAGCCAAGATTTAATTTGCTGAGAATTCTGGGAATTGAAGTCCATCTTCCTGATATGTGAACTTCAGCTCCCAGAATTCCTCAGTCAAGATGGACAGTGCTGAGAATGTGGGAAACTGAAAACCACATTCTGGTATCAAAACTCATGTCCCTTTCCTCCTTAATTTTCTTTCTTTCTTTCTTTCTTTCTTTCTTTCTTTCTTTCTTTCTTTCTTTCTTTCTTTCTTTCTTTCTTTCTTTCTTTCTTTCTTTCTTTCTTTCTTTCTTTCTTTTTTTCTTTCTTTCTTTCTCTCTCTCTCTCTCTCTTTCTTTTTTCTTTCTTTCTTTCTTTCTTTCTTTCTTTCTTTCTTTCTCTCTCTCTCTCTTTCTTTCTTTCTTTTTCTCTTTCTTTCTTCTTTCTCTCTTTCTTTCTTTCTCCTTTAAGGAGAACTGCGTGGACAGTTTTTTTAAAAAATGTGCATGGGTAATTTTGATCTAAAAACAAACTGAGAAAAATTCAGTCATCCAGAGCCAAATTACAATTTTTACTGTGACCAAAAAAACCCCACACCTATCTTACTAATTGTCCTGCAACTATTATCCGTGCTGAGCTCCTGAGGGGTTAGAAGAAATTATGTAAACAAGACAAAATACTCAAAAATCCAGAGATTTTGTTTCTTTCCTCATCTGCTTTTTTTTAAAGGTCTCAAGCTTCTGTCCTCTATAAAGGAAAAAAACAACAAGATTTTTATGAAATAAAAACAAAGGCGAGACAATTCTCAACCTTCCTTAACCAGCAGCGATTGGGTTTGAGCAATAAAGACTGGGGCAAGTTTGTTAGAGGAAAAACCTGTCCTTCTGATTTGGGATCTTCCAATTGAATTATTTTGCCCACAGACATTCCTCAAATTAAAGGAAGTCATTGCCACAAAATGTAGGAGAAAACTCCTAACTTAGACAGCCTGGGTATCTTTCCAACTTCAATTTTGTGGCCAGAATTGGAAAACAAAAACCTGCTTTTTGAAGTGGAAATAAGGGAATCAGCAAAGCAAATAAATTAATAACCTGAAATGGTCCCCTGGAAGCCATGAGTCAATGCGAGCGAAAATTGCTCTGAAAATCATCTTGAAGAACAGGCTGGAGCAAAACTTGAGAAACCAGCCAGCTTTGCTTCCATCGGAATTCCCCGCCAAGGTTGGGCCTAAAAAATTTCCCACACGTTTTTCTACCTGCCTTTTCTCACACCGTCTCAGGAAAGAGGAATCCCCCTGTGAATCTTCTTCTGATGCAAAGGAGAAGCTTGAAGAAAGGTGGAAAGCAGAGGTCGCACCGGAAAGGAACCCACAGGTGTGAACCATGGTTAACCTCTTCTCCAGACAACTCCGCTACTACCTTCCCTTCTTCCCACATTTCTCCATCCTCGCCTCTCCCGACAACAAAACCAGCTCAGTTTTGTCTCAGAGAGGAAGAGAGATGAGGGGGAGAACCTCTTCCGAGAAAACCAGGCGCCCTTGTTGAAATTTGAGGGAGCAAAGGAAGTGAGCTGGGAGACCTCGCAAGGCGTGGGGCACTAAGCTGCCTTTGTGCAGGACTTACCTGGTCCGTACGTTCTTCAGGAGCAACAGCTAGTGAAGTATGGCTGAGAAAGACGTTTTATATGAGCGCTTCAACAGCCCGCAGGCTAAAAAACATTTGGGGCTCACCAGCCTTAATCTGATTGCACATTTCAAAGTATCATTAAATTGCTTTAATTAACGGCTTGCCTGTTTACAAAGCTCAGATGCCTCTCGGGAGTTGCTTTAATCTGGAGCACATTTCATCTGGAAGAGCTTTGTTCTCCTTTTAATGGTCTTAATTTCAGCTGACTTCCCTCTTTGCAGACACTCAGATTCTCCTTTCATCAAGAATTGTTGCTTAGTTGCTCCTCAGGCATTTAGCTCTGTTTTTTTTCTTCTTCTGGGACTTTAATTGTCCTCTTTTTCCTCTTTTTCTTTTCCTGAGAACCAGCCCGAGTAGGTGGACCTCCTGTCAGGCAGGGCCTTCAAGTCTGTCCAAAGCCCTCTCAGCGACGGTATTAAATCAGATTAATAAACGAAATGAGTCGGATTCACTTTCTTGACGTTTGTTTGGAGTAAGGATGTTGATAGAAAGCAACTGTCAGAAACAGTCCTTCATGACGGGCAGGTTATATAAAGCAATCTTTTGTGGTCAGGAGATTGCAGTTGGCTGCCTTGAGGAAGCCAAAGGCTGATCTTGATAATACGCTAATCAACGGGCAATCAATTTCTATTGTTCATAACATTTAAGGTTACTAGTATCCTGGCCTCACTTTCTTTTCTCATTGCAATCTGAAAAATCTGGGCTTATTAAATGATTAGAGGATTTGGGTTCCTTCAATGACAGGAAGATCTGTCTTCATCCAATGTTGGAAGATCTTCATTCAATACTTGGAAGATCTGTCTTCATTCAATGTTGGAGATCTGCTTTCATTCAATGTTGGAAGATCTATCTTCATTCAACATTGGAAGCTTTGTCTTCATTCAACGTTGGAAGCTCTGTCTTCATGCAATGCTTGGAAGATCTACAGATGTGATGGGAAATACTTACAAGTTAGGAGACAGGTCCTGTGACAAATCTAATCAAGGGGAAATCCACGTGTTCTTCCACCTTCCACCTCCTCCCCTCCAGCTTTGGAGGAAGGGAGCAAAATTATAGAGCACAAATGGAAGAGATCAAGGTTGACATTATGATGGATTAGCAACATTACAGCAAAGACTGAGAACAACAATTAAATTTTAAATCTTATCGGCAGCTTCCTCAGGAATCAATCATATTTGGTCACCGTGGTGTCATTGTCCAGGACAATGAGACACAAGATGTCTTCTTCTCAGTAGGAGTAGAAGATAATGTAAGATCTGGAAGAACAATCCTTTGATCCTTTGATCTTATGCTATTTTATGCTCAGAGACCATGCTAAATTTTCATCAGTTATCCATGCATGTGGCTTCCAGGGAAGTAAACTATGATTAACACCAGTGTTTTCTCCCATGTTATGAGGGTACAGAATGAGCCTTCTAAGAATCTTGGATTTTATTTGCAAAGCAAGTTCCCGGATTTCAAGATGGGTCAAGAATTCTGACAATGTCAGAAGCATTGTTGAGTCAAAGTCCTAGAGAAGAGCTTTGCTGGTCTGGAGAACCTCTTAATGAGCTCTCTGTATGATGTGATTAATACAGTGCTTCATTCTGCAAGATGGATTTTTTCCAATGAGTGCCCCTGGAAGGACATTTGCTCCAGGGATTTAACCAAAAGGCAAGGTGTCCAGACGTTTCTCCTGGTCGTGGAGAAGAAATCTTTAAGGAAGAAGGATGAGGAGGCTATGGAAAACTTGTTTCATGAGTTTTCTTTTCCTCTTTCCTGACCAAACGTCTTCTTCTTTGAACTCAAGCAGAGCGCAAATCCCATATCCTGTCCCCATTTTCACAGAAGTGCCGTTTCAAGCAGTATTTCTGCCTTGGAAATGGAACTTTTTCCAACTTACGGATCGGGTCCCCGTTTGAGGTTCCAAAACGTTCTCGGTTTTCCAGGGAAAATCAAAAGAGTTTTCTCAAAGAACTTCTATAATTTCAGCTAGGCTGAAGAGCCCTTTCATAAAGGCTGTAAAAATTAAGAATAGGGACATTCATACCCAGAAGCCTGGGTGGGAAGGAAGTTCACATCATGCTTTAAACTCACGGGGGAAATATTCAACCTAAGCAGCGTTGTCACATTATAATAATTGTGCTAACCATGATTATCCACCCACCCACCCAACCAAGAACCCAAAGAGGAAAGAATTAGAATTAAACTGACTCATCTTCAAAAAGATGGATCAGTTAATGCTTCACCGCTGGGATACCACAGCTGGGAAACCTGAAGCTGGCTTGATTTTGATCAGGGTTGATATTTTGAGGTTGAGTTCCCACCAGATCTTTCCAATAGGAAAATCTCAGGGGTGCTACTGTCAAATTCTTGTCAAGTTTTTCCATGGTGGTGAGTCAACTTTGAAAGAAATCAGCAAAGGTGGAGGTGATGGTTGAGGAAGAGGGGAAGGGAAGGTCACCCTATCAGAGTTAAGGAACCTAAAGCTAGTTCTCTGGGCACCCTGAGGATGTCCATGGGAAGGTTCCTGGGATCGTCACTTGACTCAAGTCCAAGAGATAATCGAGAACTGGTTCAGGGAATGTGCAAAAATGAAACTTCCAGCTCATCCATCAAGGTTGACAGCTTCAGATGTTTCTCTTGAAACAGTCCACATTTGGATCCCCGAGGACTTTGTTGCTGCTGCTGCTGTTTTAGAGTGACTCAATTATGGTTATCAGGACCTCTTTTTTGACAGATCTGGGGCCAGATGTTGTCGCTAGAAGGGAAGAACTAATGAAGCAGATAGGTGAGGGTTTTGTGCAGAGCGAGGTGTTTAGGGGTGTGAAAGTCCTATGCTGTTGAGTAACAGGGAGTGGGGATATGGAGAGGTGCATTGCAGGGGTCTCCTTGCTCCAAAGAGACAACAGGGGAACAGAGATGAGACAAGAAATATCAGGAAAAAAAGAGGTGTATGCTTCATAATTAAGGCCCAGGAGCTGAAGGGTGGATTGGAAAAGAGGTGGTAGAACCAGGGAGAACATTGGTGTTCCATCTGATGGAACAGGAAGAGAAGGTGGCCCAAAGCTTTTCAACTTGATGGAAGAGGATGAAATGGACTAAAGAGAAGCACATTATGCACTATGGAAAAACCTCTCCCTCTTCCTCCTCCTCCTCCTCCTCCTCCTCCTCCTCCTCCTCCTCCTCTCCTCTCCACAAGATGTTTCCCTAGCTGGGTCATGAAATGTTTGCAATAAATCAACCAAGCTCAGAGAGCACCAGGACCCCACCATCCTCCTCCTCCTCCTCCTCCCTCCTCCTCCTCCTCCTCCTCCTCCTCCTCCTCCTCCGACTCCTCCTCCTCTTCCTCCCCCTCCTCCTCCCACAAACCCCCATCCCTTCTAGCACTCATGATGTTCCCTAGTTGGGTATGAAATGTCTGCAAGAAGTCAACCAGCTCAGGACCACTAAGGACCCATAGTCCTCCTCCTCCTCCTCCTCCTCCTCCTCTTCCTCCCCCTCCTCGTCCCCACAAACCCCCCTCCCTTCTAGCACTCATGATGTTCCCTAGTTGGGTCATGAAATGTCTGCAAGAAGTCAACCAGGCTCAGGGACCACTAAGGACCCATAGTCCTCCTCCTCCTCCTCCTCCTCCTCCTCCTCTTCCTCCCCCTCCTCGTCCCCACAAACCCCCCTCCCTTCTAGCACTCATGATGTTCCCTAGTTGGGTCATGAAATGTCTGCAAGAAGTCAACCAGGCTCAGGGACCACTAAGGACCCATAGTCCTCCTCCTCCTCCTCCTCCTCCTCCTCCTCCTCCTCCTGCTTCTGACAAGTCCAAGTCCTTCTCATCATGGAGAAACTTCATAGCTCACTCTACTGTGGCTCTGGAATTCTTGCTCAATGGACACTTGCCCCCATCTCCATTTTAATTGCAGGCACTAGCTTTCGTTGCCCTGGCTGGCCTTCCAGCTACGTTGGCACTACAATCCCCATAATTTTCACTGGGCCAGATGGCTGGGGTTTTTGGAACTAGGGATTACAACATGCCCAGAAGGCCAGTGATCTGACATCTTATTTTAAAGCATTTAATTCTAGGTGAGCTCCATGGAGCCACTTTGACCCAGCCCTTGCTCTGTGGCTGGGGAGGATGGGGAGTGGAATTTAGCAACATCTGGAGAAATGTAGGTGCTTCGCTTTAGCTGACTTTGCGTCAGGTGATCTTCCGAGTTCCACCTTTCTTTCTTGATGTTCTCAAATCAAACCCACGTTCTGATGGTCTCTACCTTGAGAAGGTCACCATCTTCAGAAGGTCGTTTCCTGCCACTGGAGATGCTGTCCCTTGCTAGATCCCTGGATTAAGCCAGGATGGGGAACAACTGGCTTAACGCCATCCAGATGGCTTCCAAACCAAGTGGAGATTGGAATCTGTTTCTTTGACTTTTTGTCGCCTTCTCAGGACCCTGAGCACCATATCTCAGGAAGCCTTCAGCCCAGCATCCTGTGATCTCTGATTCTTGTTTTCAAGGCTGAGATGCAGAACGTGGGCCCAGAAAATTGAGAGTGGGGGCGAACTCTTAATTACTTTGTTTATGGCCATTGTTTTCATGGGTGACGGAGTGATCAGCTATGATAAGTCTTAAATTAATGGCTTGGCTGATGACTCTGTCTCAGAGCTGTGATAAACCTTGTCATAATGTGAGAAGAGCTCAAGATAACTAGATAAAGAGTTGGGAAATGTTTAATTCTCCCTATAAATTAAGGCCAGGGTATCTCCTCATTGGAAGCGGGACTTTTGATCTACTACAGAAAGCCTTCTGCTAGTAAAATACTACTAGGAACGATCCTCTCCCCTTGCTCATGGGGTACACAGATACCCAAGGGATGATAGGATTCTTTAATTGTGATAATAATAAATCCCCTGTACGGGATACCTCTTAAGCATTAATTGCAACGAGGATTATGCAGGAGCTAATCGATGGAGCCTACCAACCCATTTGGATTTGCAATTTCCGGCTCTCAGCCGCCCTGTAGATCCTAGGGATCTGGCTAGGATCCCTCCTCCTCCGACGGCCCAAGAACTGCGAACCTCATTTCTTTCCAAATGAAGGATGTAAATGGAAAACAAAATTTCAGATTGCATTTAGGGGAGCAATTCCCCCCCCTATCTATGTTTTGGTTCCCCCGATGTTGTTGTTGGTCAATCCAGTGTCTCCCCAAGGCTTTTCTATCCTGTAATTTGCTTGCTGTAAACTCTTCTTTCTTTCTTTAGCGTAACTACTACTTTTCACAGGTGACTTTCTTAGCCACGTAAGAGGCTGTTTTCATACAAGGAAGGCGCTAGGCTAGTGACAAATTCATCCGTATCTATGATTCAGTTTCCCTAATGTCACTCTTTGCCAAGTCAACGTCCCACTTCAGACTTTTCCAATCTGTATTTCCCTGATGTAAACTCTTCTCTCGGTTGTTAACGTAACTACTGTTTTTTTTTTCCCCATAGGCAACTTTCATAACTTTAAAGAAGGCTAATTTACCGAAGAAACAAAAACCAAGTTGGGAGCAAACCGAGGGATTACTTTAGCCCTAGCTGGCTTCATTCGAATCTCAGCTTAACTGAGATTCAACGGAGATTTAACTCTTATTTTTTTTTTGACTTCAGCACATTCTGCCAGAAAGTTCATCGGGTTTATTAATAAACCTTGTGCAACCACAGAGATTAAGCTCACTCGGAAATGACTGGCTGGAGTGCAGCTCCACTTTTCCAGACAGATCCCTTCATTTCCCAACGAGGAAATGGACCTGTTTGACTGGTTGTGTGAATTCAATTCCAGGTCCTGCAAAAAAAAGGGTCAGTAAGTTAGAGAGGGCACTTTTTAATAGAGTAATGCTTGAGTTACAGCCTTAATGGACTCTGCCATTACAGTTGTGTCTCGCGATGATTATAACGTGAGTCACTTATCTGAGTGACCTGATTTCATGAACATTTTTGCAACGATCATTAAATGAATATGGCAGTCGTAAATCAGCTGCCATGGTCCTTAAGCGAACGAATATTTTGCAATGGGGCTGGTTTTATCGAAAACTGGAAGTACGATAAATGCTAGTTTTCAGCAAAACCATCCTAAAATGAGGGCATGGGACTTTAGGACCCTGCAAATGGCTATAAATGCAGACCAGTTACTGAACACTCAAAATGCCAACAGTCAGAACTTAGATCCAGGTCGTAAGTAGCCCCAAGATAAGTCCATCAGCATTTTGAACGGTCACTAAATGATTAGTGATATGTCAAGGGCTATCTGTACCATACAATGAACGCTGGGCCTTTCCAAAGGGAGAAAAAGAAACAGAAGCAGTGTATATTTGATTCCTATCTGCATATTCATTTAGCTAGCATTCATATAATTAATTAGGAATAGCCATGCAAGTTTACATTACCTCACAGGCATCCAGCATTTCCAGAAAATCCATAGCAATTTCTCTTTATCTGCAGTTAAGGACTAGTTCTGACCAGTTTCGGTGCTCATACAAATTCCTAAATTTAATTTGGGAGAGGTTCCCCCCCCCCTCCCCAGTGCAAGTTAGTTCCTGCTTTTCTTAGCACAATCTGCTTGCTTTGTTATTGTTGTTGTTGTTGTTTTTTCCCCCTTTTATTAATCAAACCTCCTCTGCATGTTGCTGGTGGTTGCAATAACTTGATGTACCTGCAGATGGAGCTATTATTCCTCAGCTGATGCAATATTCATCGTGGGCTAACCACGGGGTAAGCCTTCACAAGTAGAGAAGGCAGGAAACAGACCCAAAGAACTGATTCTATTTTATTATAAGACCACGCTAGCAGAATCTTGCAAGTCTGAAAATACAGATCTCCCGCTGGCTCTTTTGACAGCCTGATAGGAGCTCCTTTCTGAATTTCTTTGCCTGTTATGCAGCTGTGGGATCCCCCTCCTTTTTATCAAATTGTTCCTTCTCCCTCCCCTTCCAAGTGCCAAATACCATCAAATGCAACAGAAATGACATCGAAGACAAAACGACACTTTTTTTAAAAAAAAAAGAAAGAAAGAAGAGAGAACGAATTCTGCTTTATTGTAAGACTATATTAACAGAATCTTGCAAGTCTGAAAATACAGATCTCCCGCTGGCTCTTTTGACAGCCTGATAGCTTAGAGAGAATCCTTTCTGAGTTTTTTTCCTCTCTACCCATCATGCAACTGAGGGCTCCCCTTTCTTTTATCTGATCGTTCCCTAGGCAGTTTCCTCCCCTCCCCTCCCAAGGTCATTTCCTACATACCATTCGATGCAACAGGAATGTTACTGAAGACAAAAAAGACAATTAAATAAAACAAGAGAAGGGGAAAAACAGAGAAAGAGTCACAGTTGCAAAAATCACATTGTTCCAATCCAGCTTGCTCTCCATTCTCTCCATTCTCTCTCTCTCTCTCTCTCTCTTTCTCTCTCTCTCTTTCTCTCTCTCTCTCTCTAACACTAGAATTCCCCTGGAATCCTAATCGTGAGCCCCATCATCAGGATGCCTCCTCCGCAGCTCTCAAACTGGTTTGGCCAGTTCACGTCATGTGGTGTTTGGGAGTCGTTTGAAGGAGTTGCACCCGTTTAAGGTGTAGTCAAGTTTTTATTTATCAGCAGTAGTAAGTTGAGGGTTTAAATCAAGTTAGATTGAATACCCTCTAAAGAAATGCTTAAGAATAGCAGCGACACCCCTTTAATCTAGATCCTGGCATGAACATTTACATTATTATTGCTGTTGTTGTTATTCACAATCGCAACTCTCCCCCTTCCTCCCCCGATGGCTTCATAGCTTCCCTTTATGATGCTTGGAGTGTAAATAACTCATTTTTTTTATTTTTATTTTTTTTAAAAAAAACCCTTAGCAAACTGAGCAACTCTGCCAAAAACAGAATAAATATTTCATCCGCGGAAGAGAAAAAAAACCCATTCTTTAAAAACAGAAGTGCTGTGTGAGTGTGTGTGTTTTTAACAGTGACCAGTAGGAGGTGGACTTGTTTGATTAACTTCCTGGAATCATGACAAAACAGGAAATGGGAAATTTGTACACACATGCGTGTATGCACACATGTAAACACACACAAGCGTAGACACTCAGACATTGGGAGTTTTTTTTGTTCGCTTTATTGTGGTGGTTATAATTCGTTTCAAAAGCTTTTAGATAGTCTTTGGCGAGGAAGTGATGGTCTTCCCCCATCATGGTTAATTAAAATCTGCTTTATGCTATTTTTAATCGGTGTGGAATGAACTGCCAATACGTCCGGCTGGTAGACATTAACCTATATATTGGGTTGATATGTTTGTTTCCTTCCACACACGACGTGGTCTTCCAGATCCTGATTATCTCTTCTGCTCCTTCTCCAGTGAAATATTCTTAAAATAGAGGACCTAGAACTGGGCACCAGGAGGTAGGTCTGACCCACAAGAACGACGTTGATTGATTTGCATCTTTTATTTTGCAGGCAATTTGTCAGCTGGCCTTGTTTTTTTCTTTTCTTTCAGGCAGAAAGATCATATTTTCATTCCTTTCCTCCTCTCCCCCCCCCCGGAATTAACATTTGGTGGCTGTTAATAAGTTCTTGAACATGGTTCCTTCTTTTGTGGAGGAGAAGGAGAAGGAGAAAGAAGAGAGCGAGGAGGACAAGGACAAGGAGGATGAGAAGAAGGAGAAGGAGGTGGAGGAGATGAAGGAAGAGAAGGAGAAGCAGGAGAGAAAGAAGAAGAGGAAGAAGAAGAAGGAGAAGGAGAAGGAGAAGGAGGAGGAGAAGGAGAAGGAGAAGGAGAAGGAGGAGGAGGAGGAGAAGGAGAAGGAGGAGAAGGAGAAGAAGAGGAAGAAAAAGAAGAAGAAGAAGAAGGAGAAGGGAGGAGGAGGAGGAGGAAGAGAAGGAGAAGGAGGAGAAGGAGAAGAAGAGAGAAGAGAAAAAGAAGAAGAAGAGAAGGAGAAGGAGGAGGAGGAGGAGGAAGAGAAGGAGAGAAGGAGGAGAAGGAGGAAAAGGAGAAAAAGAGGAAGAAAAAGAAGAAGAAGAAAGAGAATGAGGAGGAGAAGGAGAAGGAAAAGGAGAAGGAAAAGGAGGAGGAGAAGGAGAAGGAAAAGGAGGAGAAGGAGAAGGAGGAGCAGAAGAAAGAGGAGCAGAAGAAAGAGGAGCAGAAGAAGAAGAAGAAGAAGATCATCATAATCATTGGTCCCAGGCCACCAAATTGTCAGTGGCACCATCCAGCTGAGCTGTCAAAACCTAGAAAAGATGATCAGAATTTCTCAAACAAGCCACCATGTCTGTAGCATCCAACAAGACAAGAGAGCTTCTCATTCTGCGGATGCAAGAACCGCACGTAGAAGATTGCAGTGCCCAAGGCGATCTCACGGGGCTTCTGCATCGGGATGACCCCTTCTGCTGTGATGGCCAGGGATCGCTTCCAATACTTTAACACCCAACAGGTGGCATTTCCCAAAGCTTGTCCATCTATGACCCTTTCCTTAAGTTCTCTAGTGAAGCTCACCAGACACCTATCGAGATCTACAGCCAATTGTGACCCTTTGCTGCCATCTAGTGGACAATTGGAATACCTAAGTCTGCAACTTTCTTTCTTTCTTTCTTTCTTTCTTTCTTTCTTTCTTTCTTTCTTTCTTTCTTTCTTTCTTTCTTTCTTTCTTTCTTTTTCTTCCTTCCTTCACCTTCTTCTATTTCCTCCCTTTCTTCCTCCTTCCTCTCTTTCTCTCTCTCTCTTTCTTCTTCCTTCCTTCTTCTATTTCCTTCCTCCCTCCCTCCATTCCTTCCTTCCCTTCTATTTCCTCCCTCCCTCCCTCCCTCCCTCCCTTCCTCTTCTACTTCCTCCCTCCCTCCCTCCCTATCTATCTATCTATCTATCTATCTATCTATCTATCTATCTATCTATCTATCTATCTATCTATCTATCTATCTATCTATCTATCTATCTATCTATCTATCTATCTATCTATCTATCTCCCCCCCCCCCTCAAATGGCTCTACAAGCCCTGTTGTGGATGCATGTCTGAAGATGCACCTTCGCTCCTGCACAGCATCATCACAGAGTTTGAAGCAGGGAATATTTTCAAGCTGGACCATCCGGGTTTCAAAATAAAAATAAAGCTCTTCCATTATAGCAAAGCCAGCCTGTTCTTGTCTACCACGGATTTCTAAGCTGTACCTATGCCTGGGTGTTGTTTGCAGTCCTAAGAAGGCTAAAAGTGAGGGCACTTTCCAAGATGCTGGAAGCTTTTATGTTATTTTGCTGACATCCCTCGTGGTTAAAACACGCCCCGTCAGAATCGGGCTTTTAATGAACTCACTCAGCGTTTGCCTGTCTGCTTGGTGGCTCAAATCATTTAAAGAAGCACAGAGTTGATGGGGAAGAACAAAGTGTCCCTCCCCTTTGTAGAACAACCACTAATTCTCACTCCTTCCGTGAATTAGCTGCTGACGCTCGTATTTTGCCTCACCTGAAAGGTGTGAATTTGGAGGTGAATTTGCTAAGTCCAGGTAGTCCCCGGCTTACGGCCACGACTAGCCCAAAATGCATGTCGCTAAGCGAGGAATTTATTAAGCAAGCTGTGCCCCGTTTTTACGATTTTTCTTGCCACATTTGTTAAGGGAATCTCTGCGGTCGGTCAGAAAGGTGCTTTTTCAGGAAGCAACTGGACTTTCTTGTTTTTCTTTGAAGACGTTTTCACGCGAGGTATTAGTACCGCTTTATAAAGCCCCAGTGAGACCCCACCTGGAATACTACAGCCAATTTTGGTCACCATATCACAAAAAAAGATGTTGAGAGTTTGGAAAAAATTCAGAGAAGAGCAACTGAGATGATCAAAGGCCTGGAGACTAAAACATACGAAGAACGGCTGCGGGATTTGGGCTTGGCTAGTCTAAAGAAAAGAAGAAATAGGGGAGACATGATAGCGGTGTTCCAGTGTTTGAGGGGCTGCCACAAAGAAGAGGGGGTCACGTTGTTCTCCAAAGCACCTGAAAGCAGGACGAGAAGCAACGGATGGAAGCTGATCAAGGAGAGAAGCAACCTGGAATTAAGGAGAAGCTTCCTGACAGTGAGGACAATTAACCAGTGGAACAGCTTGCCCCCAGAAATCGTAGGCGCTCCATCACTGGAGATTTTAAAGAAGAGACTGGATAGTCACTTGTATGAGATGGGATAGGTTCTCCTGCCTGAGCGGGGGGCCGGACTAGAAGTCTCCAAGGTCCCTTCCAGCTCTGTTCTATTCTTCTATTCTTCATCCAAGAAGCTGCTTCAGCTCTGAAGCTTCTTGGACGAGAAGCGAAACATCTTCAAAGAAAAACAAGAAAGTCCAGTTGCCTCCTGAAAAAGCACCTTTGGGACTCTACACCACCCATATTCACAAGGCAAACCTTTCTACCTTCTGCGTCTTCCCAGGAGGCATCAAAAACTTGTTGTCCTCTTCTGGTAGAACATGGCTTAGTCAATCCATACTTCATCCCTGCCCAAGAGCATGTTCTCACCCAGAAAATGACTCAGGGGCCCATTTTGCTGATGGACCAGTTCTCTCTTCTCAAGAAGCTGATGCTGGCCTTGATCTGCCCTCACCGACACACATGCAGAGGCCTCCCCGGCTGTTTACATAGTATTGGACCATTATCCAAGAAAGCAATTATGACTCTTGCTATCTGATCAAGAGTAAAATAAGTCCTCAGGGTAAGGTTGGAAGAAGAAAAAAAAAACCCTGGGTGAATCCAGACTAGGCATTTTACAGCACGGATGTTAGACTTCCGGGAGAAAACAAGCCAACTTGGATCATGAGATCCAAGGGAGGCTAAATTATGACTTTTCCCCTCCCATTCCCTCTTCATTTCTCCCCTTATTTATCTATCACAGGGGTCTTCCAACTTGGCCCTTTGATGACTTGTGGACTTCAACTCCCAGAATTCCTCAGCCAGGCACGCTCAGCATGGCCATTGCTGAAACTTCTGGAAGTCCAAGCCCACCTCTTCGAAGACTCCAGAGTTGAGGGAGCCCAAACAAAATGACCTCCTCCCTTTTTCCTGAATGGTCCATTAACCGCATCTTCTAATGTTTGGTTCCAGAAGGACCTCCATCAAATCATGGCTTACTGTGGACCAGGCTGTGCCGTCCCATCCTTGGCTTCCAGCCCCACTGTTGGGTTTGGCTCAGCTGGTGCTGGGGGCCTCGGCTACGGGATTTTACCCTACAACCCTGCAGCCAATGCACTGGCCGAATCGTCCGGCAGCCTAGGCACCTTGGCTGGAGTCCTCCCATCCTGCATCAACCAGGTCCCACCAGCCGAGGTGGTGCTTTAGCCCCCTTCAGTTTTGGTCACCATCCCTGGTCCCGTCCTCTCCGCCAGCTGCGAGCCCACCGCTGTTGGAGGCAACACCCCATGTGCCGTCTCTGGTTCCAGAATTGTAGGGAGCGACCTCTATGGAAAACTTCTCCCTGGAAACCTGGGCTGAGGAGGGGCAACCTATTGGGTAGGAAGTCTCTTCTGGGAAGTCGTGGGAATATCTGTCTGTAGACCGGTCACCCTGCCAAGCCTGTCCACCTGGTCCTTGGAATGAGCACGAATGGGCCAAGAGGATGAAGACCTGTCCGTGAGTCTTTGGACTTGGGAGAAGAAAGGCTGAGCTTCCAGGACTACCTTTGAAGGCACCAGCTTGTTCTCCAACTTTGGCCAAGTTTTTCCCTTTCTCCTTTCCTGTCTGAACCCCCAGAACCAAAGTGGAGTTCTGGGCAGTATTTATATTCGTGTTCCTTTCGTTCTCGCTCTTGTCCGTCTGGGTTGTTGATCATCAACGTCTTAGAGAATTGTCTGTTAAGTTCTTCCCACATCCTAATTAAAGTTGATGCTGCACTTTAAGTTTCTTGTCTCCTTCCGGTTTTGTTCCTCCGCTGAGACCATTTCTCCCTCATTGCAAACGGTGCCTTGCTTAATCATGGCTTATTTAATGGAAGCTCACCGGTTGAGTTCACAGAGCACTCTAAACTCCATCCGCCATGTTTTACACGCACAAGGCTGTGAAATTCAAACCCAAAACACCAAGAGAACCCATGTCTACAAAATGGCTTAGCATGATGTATAAAATCTAGCCATTATCAGAAGAGGATGGCCGGGGTGTATTCTTAGACCAGGTTGATGGCAAAGGAGAAGATATTCTACGGTATTCTTGCTTGCGTCCTTCTAGTATAAATTCAGCCTGTGTGGTTTAAAAACCAGCAATTGCGGTATAGTCCCATGTAGCCAACCATTCGGTCAAGGGACTGACTCATTCCAGGTGTTTTCCACTGGAACATTGGACTGAGTCAAGTAGAAACAGTCTGCAGAAAATAAGAGAGTTGGAAATGACCTTGGAGGTCTTCTAGTCCAACCCCCTGCATGTCTGCAAGAGCATAAGGCCATCATCCGGTCATCAACTCAGATATCTTGTGGGAACCAAAGACTTGAACATCATCCATTATGGCCCATCCAGAAGGAGAGTCCTATGCCCAAGCTCCCCACCTTGCAAAATTTGAACAAAGAGTAAACTTGGGTCTGTTCCTTCAACCTGTGTTCTAAATGAAGTTCAAGTGGCCTGTGGAAATGACCTTTAGGAGACAGGAAAAAGAGATGCTGCTTAGGGAATAATCAGAAATGAGAGTCCTGAGATATGATTTATTCCCTGTCAAGTCGGCTCCCTGCTCTCCTTTGTTCATTGCCATCTTTTGAAGAAGGAGAAGGTTAACAGCCGAACGAATTGTGTCCATTTCATTGCTGTGAGAAAGGCCCCTTTGATCGTGATTACTCCAGGCCAAAGAAATGCACACATCCCCTCAGGCTAAGAACACATTCCTGACTCAAGAAGTCAACAGAATCCCGTTGGTTTTATTCGTCTATTTGCAGATAGGAAAATTGCTTTTCTCCTGAAGTAAGAACTTGGGGTTCTCCAACTTAAGGCTGAAGCCACCCTGTTCTCAGATGTCTGCAAGCAGGATACACCTGGGAGAAGTTGGATCTAACAGGGTTAGGGCCATTTCTTGCTTGAAATCATAATTTAGGGTTAGGGCCAGCCATGAGGACCAAGTTCTCACTTCCTTCTAAGCCTTAAACCATAACTGATAAACAACAGCAGCCAATTTTCCCACGCTGTACAAATCCAGACCAAACCCACACCATGGGGCTTCAATCAATGCACAAACTAACACTGGATCCACTTGAAGTCTCTGGATCTGCCTGTGTGGATGAGACCACCACGATATTTTCTGAGCCATCATTGGCAACATCTCCCCGAGATTTCTGCTGAATAACCCGACTTATGGATCAAACCCAGTTGTTCTGGAGATGGACCTAAGCCAGGCGATGGATGGAGAACCATCAGCCTTCGGCTTGTCTTCTCCCAATCAGTGGCAGTCAAACTCTCAAATCCAAGACCCTTTCAAGCTTTCCCTTTATGTATTGGTCGTAGTTTGGGGTGCATTCTGGTTACTCCTGAGCCCCGTGCTTTGCAATAGTAGATAAAACTCAACCCGTGTTGACACCCCACAGAAGTTCTCGTCCTTAGAAGAGGCTGGAAGGGGTGCCTCCGAATGAATCCGTGTTCTGTGTTATAGAAACGCAGCCTAAAGTCATGTTGAAACAGAAGGTGGGGCCCATCCTTCGTGGCAGGTTAAAAAAAACAAAGCCTCGGGGCGTGACACATTTCAAACAGGAATTATTAAAATGTGCGAAACACCTGCTGTACAGTGAGTTCAAAAGGAATTATATTTCCCTTAGTGGATACCAGCTGGATTTTTAAAAATGTTATTATCAAAATGGCTATTCTTTTTCTTTTAAAAAAGGATTTTGATAGAGACGACTAGACAGTTAGCCCATAGATGCTTATGTTATGTTAATATTATGTTATGTGTTATGTAATGTAATGTAATGTAATGTAATGTAATGTAATGTAATGTAATGTAATGTAATGTAATGTAATGTAATGTAATGTAATAGAATAGAATAGAATAGAATAGAATAGAATAGAATAGAATAGAATAGAATAGAATAGAATAGAATAGAATAGAATAGAATAACAGAGTTGGAAGGGACCTTGGAGGTCTTCTAGTCCAACCCCCTGCTCAGGCAGGAAACCCTATACCATTTCAGACAAATGGCTGTCCAGTCTCTTCTTAAAAACTTCCAGTGTTGGAGCATTCACAACGTCTGGAGGCAGGTTGTTCCACTGATTAATTGTTCTCACTGTCAGGAAGTTTCTCCTTAGTTCCAGGTTGCTTCTCTCCTTGATGAGTTTCCATCCGTTGTCCTTGTCCTGTCCTCAGGAGCTTTGGAGAACAGCTTGACGTTATCTTATCTTATATTTTGTGTTATGCGCTATGTTTTATGTTGTGTTATATTTTATGCTATTTATTAAATTTATATGCCACCCATCCTCCTACCGAGAGGCGAGAGCACCTTAGTGAGGTGTGGCAAAAACCCATTTAGTGTGTAAGATGCAGTGTGAGCCCATTTGTTTGGTTATAAATCGCTGTGGCTTCCCTATGCACATTTTTGGAATCAAAACCAAAAGGTGTTCTTCACAAGGTGTTCTTCCCCACAGGGTGTTGACTAGAACTCCCAGCCATGATGAAAGGACCTTCTAGAACAGGGGTAGGCAACATTGGCTCTTTTATGACTCGTGGACTTCAACTCCCAGAATTCCTGAGCCAGCATGGGGGAACTATGGCCCCTTCATGACTGGCGGACTTCAACTCCCAGAATTCCTGAGCCAGCATGGCTCAGCTTGGAAACCTCTCCCTTTCCCCTCAGCATGGCTGGCTCAGGAATTCTGGGAGTTGAAGTCCACGAGTCATAAAAGAGCCAAGGTGGCCTACCCCTGTTCTAGAACCATAGTTCAGCATTTGTTAGACTTGGGGTTTACGTCGTTCCCCATTTCTGCTTCTCATTCAGAACCACAGATGCAGCAGTTTTAGATGCTGGACATGTCGGCTGTCTGACCACAAGGAAGAGGAGATAAAAAATCCCAAGAAAACTCAAGAAACATGGAATAATGCGGCTGCAGATTTATTGAAAAGGGCAATGAAACAACACCGTGGATTAAAAAGCCATGAATTTCACAGAGAGAAGGAGCTGGGTCCTGAGCAGTTCAAAGGGCAGGAAGAACACAGGGCGAGAAAAGCAGAAAGCCCAGACCTTCTACAGAAGGTCTTTCCAGTCCAAATCTTCCCAATCCAAGACCAGCAGAAGCAGTCTCATCGTTCCTGTAACCGTGAAGATCCCGTTCTTGGGTTCTACCTCTCCATCAGTAACCACAAGGGATCAAAATGGGGTTTCCACGACCACCCTGAAGATTCCTTCCTCTGCTGGGGGACAAGGGTCTTCCCAGGATCCCGGATCCAGGAGCAGCACACGGTGTGTTGCCTCCAATGGTAACAGGGTCACAGCTGGCGGAGAGGATGGGACCAGGGATGGTCACAATGAAAGAAGGAGGCTGGAGCACGACCTCTGCAGATGGGATCTGGTTGATGGGTTGTGGGTTGATTCCAGCCAGGGTTCCCAGTTCTCCGGAGCTCACGCCTCCTCCGAGGTGACCACCTGCAAGGCCACCCATGCTTCCTCCTTGAAGGCCACCCATGCTTCCTCCCTGAAGGCCACCCATGCTTCCTCCCTGAAGGCCACCCATGCTTCCTCCCTGAAGGCCACCCATGCTTCCTCCCTGAAGGCCACCTCCAAGACCTCTACCACCAAGGCCAAGGCCAGCCAAGCCACCAGCCGAGGCACCTCCAAAGGAACCTCCGGAAGGACCAGCAGACCCGATCCCAAACTGTGGGACGGAGGCACAAGATGGGATGACGCAGGATGGAGGACAGAAAGCCATTGCTGCAATCTGGAAAGAAGGTCAAGAAGAAGCCAAGTCAAAAAACAGGAGAAGGAGAAGGAGGAGGAGACGAAGAATGTATATATCTCCATCGTTGATCCTATTTCTCTCCCACCAGTTTCCAGCACAAACCTGGAGAAGAAAAACGGACTTACTTGCTCTTTGAGGAGATGTTGTGAAGACAGGAGAGTCAAGTGAAGCTCTTGGATTTTGGAAAGAGGAGCTGGGCTTTTTATACTCCTGTCTGGGCATCTTGACTGGTTTTAACCGGTCAGACTCTGCCTCTTTTCCGGCTTAAAGGTTGTGTGACATAAGGCAGTTTTTCTTTTCATGTGGGCTACCTGGCATTGCTCAGCAGAAAATGCAAAAGAATTAAGCTGCCATCATGAAAAAAACATATCAGTCCCTTTGCTTTATTTAATTTCCCCAGTTTGTTGATTGGCATAGTAGTCAGGCATGGCTGCTTTCAATCTGAGGGGAAGGAAGGAACGAATGAATTAATGAAGGAAGGAAGGAAGGAAGGAGAAAAAAGAAGTAAGTAAGCAAGGAATGAAGGAGAAAAAAGAAATAAAGAAGGAAGAAAGGAAAAAGGGAAGAAAAAAGAGAAGGGAGCAAGAGTAGGAGGAGGAAGGAAGGAAGGAAGGAAGGAAGGAAGGAAGGAAGGAAGGAAGGAAGGAAGGGAGGGAGGGAGGGAGGGAGGGAGGGAAGGAAGAGGGAAGGAGAAAAAAGAGAAAGAAGGAAGGAAGGAAGGAAGGAAAGAAGGAAGGAAGGAAGGAAGGAAGGAAGGGAGGGAGGAAGGAAAGGAGGGAGGGAAGGGAGGGAGGGAAGGAGGAGGAGGGAAGGAGAAAAAAGAGAAGGAAGGAAGGAGAAAAAAGAAGTAAAGAAGGAAGAAAGGAAAAAAGGAAGAAAAAAGAGGGGAGCGAGAGTAGGAAGAAGGAAGGAAGGAAGGAAGGAAGGAAGGTAGGAAGGAAAGAAGGAAGGAAGGAAGGAAGGAAGGAAGGTAGGAAGGAAAGAAGGAAGGAAGGAAGGAAGGAAGGAAGGAAGGAAGGAAGGAAGGAAGGAAGGAAGGAAGGATAACCAAAGCTGCAATTCTTGAGGGAGCCTCAGAAGGAATCCAACTACTTCAAAAACAATTCCTTAATACCCCAAGGCGCATCATGCCGTCATGATTAGCAAACATCTAGGTGTTAACATAAGAACATGATTGCCGTAGGAGGCCACTTCAAAGATGTGGCCCATTAAGGATTTAACACGCTGGAAAAATTGCTTCGTAAGGAAGGCTGTGTATAATTCAAGTGTCATAATTATCCCCAATTCTGTCTCTTAATTTTACTGCTCTCTCTAAGGAACCAAATGGCTTCGTTTAATGACCGAGTTGCTGCCTGTCCCAGGGTTGGAGCCACACGAGGACAGTGTGTAGGCGTAAAAATTTAGACTTAAATCGGAGCAACCTGCGATGCATCACTGGCCACCTTTTAAATGATGTTTGGATTTAAATCAGATAAAAGGGAGCCACGTATAATGTGTCTGATCAATCCAGGGAGTTGCCCTGTTAATCTTGTGGAACGACAGATCCCACTGACAGCCACGCTGCCTACAAGCAAGAATTTCTGAGTTGTCAGATGGGATTAGGAAGGGCTTAGGTGATTCCTTGAACCCCCAAGGTATTTGCAATTCATTTTTACATTTATTTATTTCCCCCCCCCCATCCAAATCAAAGGAAACGCGAAGAATGAAAGCCGAGAGGAAGCGGTTGATGGACTTTTAGCAAGATTGCCTTCTCTGATGGCACCTTAATTTCTGCTGAGTTCTTAACAAAACTATTCTGACTCAGGAAAAGGGGGTAAAAAAATGGGTGTTGCAAACTCGGATCATCAGACAAAAGAGGGGGTGTCCTAGACATTGGAGGATCCCGGCAGAACGGTATAAAAGCCCTTGGCCTCTTCAGCTATCTCAACAGCTTCACCTGAGTCTCCTGTCTTCACAAGAAGATCCCAGAAGAAGAGGTAAGGCAGATTCTTGGAGAAATGTCCATGGTTAGCTGATGCAAGGGTTGATGTTCCAGTGAGGACTCCTGATTCTTCTCAACGCCAACACTTTGGGTGAAAGAGGCTCTCTGCTTGTGCCGTCGTGACCAGCTTGGTCTTCCAAAATTGGTAGCTGAAATTTCTCACACTTGGCATCTCCTAAAATCCGTGGATAAAGTGAGCTTTCGTGTCTTAGGAGGAACAGCTGGAAAAATGAGGAGAACTTATCCCGGGAAACCGGTGGGAGAGAAATAGGATCAACGATGGAGATATATGCATTCATTGTCTTCTCCTCCTTCTCCTCTTCTTCCCTTTGTTTTGACTTGGCTTCTTCTTGACCTTCTTTCCAGATTGCAGCAATGGCTTTCTGTCCTCCATCCTGCGTCATCCCATCTTGTGCCTCCGTCCCACAGTTTGGGATCGGGTCTGCTGGTCCTTCCGGAGGTTCCTTTGGAGGTGCCTCGGCTGGTGGCTTGGCTGGCCTTGGCCTTGGTGGTAGAGGTCTTGGAGGTGGCCTTCAGGGAGGAAGCATGGGTGGCCTTCAGGGAGGAAGCATGGGTGGCCTTCAGGGAGGAAGCATGGGTGGCCTTCAAGGAGGAAGCATGGGTGGCCTTCAAGGAGGAAGCATGGGTGGCCTTGCAGGTGATCACCTCGGAGGAGGCGTGAGCTCCGGAGAACTGGGAACCCTGGCTGGAATCAACCCACAACCCATCAACCAGATCCCATCTGCAGAGGTCGTGCTCCAGCCTCCTTCTTTCATTGTGACCATCCCTGGTCCCATCCTCTCCGCCAGCTGTGACCCTGTTGGCATTGGAAGCAACACACCGTGTGCTGCTCCTGGATCTGGGATCCTGGGAAGACCCTTGGCCCCCAGCAGAGGAAGGAATCTTCAGGGTGGTCGTGGAAACCCCATTTTGATCCCTTGTGGTTACTGATGGAGAGGTAGAACCCAAGAACGGGATCTTCACGGTTACAGGAACGATGAGACTGCTTCTGCTGGTCTTGGATTGAGAAGATTTGGACTGGAAAGACCTTCTGTAGAAGGTCTGGGCTTTCTGCTTTTCTCGCCCTGTGTTCTTCCTGCCCTTTGAACTGCTCAGGACCCAGCTCCTTCTCTCTGTGAAATTCATGCCTTTTTAATCCACGGTGTTGTTTCATTGCCCTTTTCAATAAATCTGCTGTTGCATTATTCCATGTCTGTCGGTTTTTCTTTGGTTTTCTGATCTCCACTTAGCAAGATGGAGAAACTGTAGCATACAGCAGTCCAAGTGAGGAGTTCATGCAGTATCTCAGAATCTGATATTTCATTCATTCATTCATTCATTCATTCATTCATTCATTCATTCATTCATTCATGGCTTAGAGCAAAGTCTTTATTCATTCATGACTTAGAGGAAAGCATTCCTCTGTTCATCTATTCATTCATCCATTCATTCATGGTTCAGAGCAAAGTCAAATAGGGGATGGCAAGGGAAATTTTCAAAAATCTTACCTGGGGGGGGTGGGGAAAATATAATCCCTGATTTGTTTTCTCCCCCATCACTCCGTAAGACCTAAGGTCCATCTGGGACAAACTTGGATAGATGAACAAACTTCTTCTATAATAATAATAATAATAATAATAATAATAATAATAATAATAATAATAATAATGATGATGATGATGATGATGATGATGATGATGATGATGATGATGATAATAATAATAATAATAATAATAATAATAATAATAATAATAATAATAATAAATAATAATAATAATAATAATAATAATAATAATAATAATAGTAATAGTAATAATAATAATAGAGTTGGAAGGGACCTTGGAGGTCATCTAGTCCAACCCCCTGCTCAGGCAGGAAACCCTATCTACCATTTCAGACAAATGGCTGTCCAGTCTCTTCTTAAAAACTTCCAGTGTTGGAGCATTCACAGCTTCTGGAGGCAGGTTGTTCCACTGGTTAATTGTTCTCACTGTCAGGAAGTTTCTTCTTAGTTCCAGGTTGCTTCTCTCCTTGATTAGTTTCCATCTGTTGCTTCTTGTCCTGCCTTCAGGTGCTTTGGAGAATAGCTTGACTCCCTCTTCTTTGGGTCAGCCCCTGAGATACTGGAACACGACTATCATGTCCCCCCCCCTCGTCCTTCTGTACAATTAAATTCTCAAACTACCACCAGTTCCAGAATCTCTCACGAAATTTCATCCAGATGGTGCAAGCCAACTCGGCTGAAATTGGAATGCCCTGAAAATATACAGGATATCTTAAATTTGGAGCCCCCAAGTTATGAAGCTGCATTCCATATTCCAAGCGGCGTCCACGACACCCACAAAAGGCAGAAGAATTTAAATTAAACATCACAGCTATTCCCATGTCAGCACGATGCGAGAATGTGTTCTTTTTTTCAATCTTCTCCGCTGACTCAGTGCTTGATGAAGCTGAGCTCATAAAGAACAGAGCCCTGGGGCACCCCACTACACACTTCCCTCCATGTGGATGCGGTTCCATTGAGGACCACACGCTGAGTACGGCCGGTCAGCCAGCTACGAATCCATCTGGTGGTGATGCTGTCTAACCCACATTTATCTATCTTATCAAGTAGTAGGTTGTGGTCTCCTTTATCAAGTGCCTTACTGAAGTCCAAGTAAATTATATCCGCAGCATTCCTCTGGTCCACTAATTTTGTCGCCATATAATACTTTGAAACGCAAACTAACCTGATTAGGCAGATTATGTAAACATGCCTCTACAGAATAATTTCTGAGAATCTTCGCTCTTCAGAAGATGTGATAAAAAAAGAGCATGGATTTCAAGAACTCCTTTTGTACCACATCTGAAATCCAAAACTGCTTTTAATAGCTAAGATGCTTCTAATAATAGGGCTGTTGCATCGTCCTTTTAAAGACTGGAGTCAGTCCAGGGACTTTTGTAGAAGATGAATTTCTGTGATTTGGTGTTCTACTATGCAATGGTTGCATAATTCAAATGTTAGTTAGTTAGTTAGTTAGTTTGATTGTAGTTCATTCTTGGTTAACACAGATTTTGGGGGAATTACTATAGACAAGCCTGTTGTTGCTTGAGAGCTGTTTAGTATCCAATGAGGGAAGTGACATAAAGTCACTTGTAATCAACCAGTAAATAAATCAAATTGAAAACCGCCCGGAGGTATAAAACCAGAGACTCGGAGATGAGAACGCAGAATGAGTTTTATTGAAGAAGCAGGAACAAAAGCATGAGTGGATAATTATCAAAGGAACAAGCGACATACAAAGCAAAGAAAAGACAACAAGAAACCACACAATTACAGATCTCTTTTTCTCTTGGCCCTAAAACTTTTAGACAAGAAAGGAGGAATGCCAGCCCAGTGGAAGAAGAAGAAGAGCTTCAAAGAAAGTTCTAGAAGCTCAACTTTTTCAGATTCTAAGCTCGGATACCCACAGATGGATGTTCATCTTCTTGGTCCATGTCAGATCGTTCCTAGACTTAGACTAATCTTTTTTTCAGAGTGACACAATGACAAGCAGACATCCCCACAATATCCCAGAAGACACCTCCTTCTTGTCCTCCTCAAGCCATAAGCCCATAAAGGCCACTGCCCTAAAGAATCAGAGCTCACACATGTTGTGTTGCCTCCAACACAAATGGGCTCACGCTGATGAAGAGGAAAGAACCAAGGATGGTCAGATTGGAAGCAGGTGACTGGATGACGATCTTGATTGATGGGAATCTGGTTGATCGTAGAAGAGGTGACACCAGCCAAGGCACCAGATCCATAACCATAATCTAAAGCAAGACCTCTGTAGCCAAGACGTTTGCAGAGCTAATTTTCTTCATACCTTCACTTAAAACCTGCGAGTGATCAATTTATCTGGGGGATGATTTCACAAGAAGATGTAGTGCTCTTTGCCGTAAGTGGTTGTGGGAATGCTGGGGGGAAAATGCAAGCAATGGGATCAACCTAGAGCAGGCAGAGGAGAATTGGGAAAATGACAGATAGGCCAGAACAGGGCCCGATACACCTTAGCTAATCTTCTGAAATGCGTTTGGGTCACGGAGAGTCCAGGTTAACTTAACAGGGGAGGTTGCAGGGAAGGGCACAGATGCTGCCTTTCCGGCCGAGACGTCCCAGGCGGCCTCCGAAGTAGCCGCCACCGATGCGTCCAACTCCTCCAATGGCACAGGGGGTGTTGCCTCCAACGGCGACGGGCTCACAGCTGGCGGACAGGATGGGACCAGGGATGGTGACCACAACTGCAGGGGGCTGGATGGTCACCTCAGATGCTGGGACCTGGTTGATTGGTTGTGGGTTCACTCCAGCCAGGGTGCCCAAGCTTCCTGAGGTTTCAGCCAAGGCACCAGCTCCGTAGCCATAGCCCAAACCGCGGCCATAACCCAAACCGTAACCAAGACCTCCATAGCCGAGACCACAGCCAAGACTACCGGAACCGGCTGATCCGAAGCCAACAACTGGGGCGGATGCGCAAGATGGCACAGCACAAGAAGGTCCACAGTAAGCCATGGTGTTGAGTTGTGAGGTGAGTCTAATGTAGGAAATAGAGAGACATTGTGAGAATTGTGTTCAGTTAACTTCTATCACCGTATCCCTTGCTTCTTCCATCAACCAACAGGATAACTTTAATATGACTGGATTTGCTAGAACTGGGATGAGCCTCTAACTAACCTTCTCAAGTTAGGCTTCTAAAACCTAAGATGGCCAAGAAACTCACCAATATGGGCCATGGGCTGTGGAAGGCCAGAGCTGGAAGTTCAATTCTTCCTTTTCTTAGAGGGGAGAAGAAAAATTTGAAGAAAAGGTCTGGCTTCAAAGACTGATGGTAGATGGCGGTGGTGACTTTCTTTCAACATCTCCATAATTTTTGAAGCCCACTTTGGACTCAACATGATGGCCCTTGACCAAATTACTTCCTCTGACTACAGTAAGAAGTGAAAAGAAAAAGTTCTAGAAGAAACCAGAGGCACTCTGCTTCTTTATCTCTGCCATGAAAAAGGCATGGTTGAAGCCTTTTAAATAATATGCCCCATTGTTTTCACCATGGATATGAAGTAGGGGAGAAACCCACATTTCTACGTCTCCTGACTCCATCAAACATAAAAATACCTTGTCAATATTAGCCTGTGCCATATGCTTTTGTTTAAGGCCAAAGGGTGTGCTTCTTTTTCTGGCCAGCTGATGGCCAAACCTCAAGGAGATGAGGAGAAAGGTCCTCCCATATTTTTGTTGTCATCTTCTCCAAAACTAAGATTAGATCTCGATTACTCAACTGGTTTCATGTCCTCTGAGTAAGAAGTCAAGGTTGTGTCCCAATCTGTCATTCTAGTTAAGAGTTAGGGTTAATCGGTGACATTTAAACATTTGTCATTACAAGCTGGATTTTATAAGCATGACTATCCAATCTATCTCAAAAAGACCTGATTGCTTTCCAGTATCCTATCCATAAAGTCCATTCTCTTTGGATGGCAAGCTAAAAATAGAGAAGGAGAGTGGAAAAACTCAAAATGAAGCCCTTCTGGTCCTTCAAATAGAAAGCGTGAAGCCGGTCCTGAAAGCAGAAGCATTCAGACGCATTCTAGCTTATGAGAAGGTCAATATCTTAAGAATCTCAGATTCTGGCTTGAAGATCTAACCAGGAACGAATCTATCTGAGCCTTACCTGCTTTGGAGAGAAGTAGTGAAGACAGGAGAGTCAAGCAGAAGCTGATGGCACCGCAGAGAGCAGAGGGAGCTTTTATACAATTCTGTTGGCGTCCCCAGGATGTTGGGACTCATGACATTTCAACTGGCATCCAACCATTTGCTTGGCTGGCATTCAAAATTTAAAAAAAAGGTTCTTCATTCAGCAGAAATTGTCACATTGGCACTTTGAGGTACAATCATCATGTCACCACAAATAAGCTACTGAATTATCTGTGCATCCTTTCAAGTTTGCCAACGTCACGTCAAACGCTTCTGTTTATCTGAACTTATCTGATCTTGGAGAGGTGCCAGTGCCACGGGGCGGGGATAAAGGTAAGATCAAAGCTGAGTTGTTGATGTCCTCAGTAGCAACTCCATGAAAATGGGAGCATTTCCTTGAATCAGCACAGAAACTCAAAGCTACTTGACTTGACTTCAAGGTGGAGAGCTTATCACTCTGCAAATATCCCTGAATCAACCCAATACATGGGAAGGTGGAAACATAATGTTCTCAAGGCCTTGTTGAAAATACCAGTAACCCAATTTTACGTTGAACTTGAGGCCACCTGCTCCAAGTTGAATCTACTCAGCAGTGATATCTAGAGGGGGAAGCATCCTGGAGGTCCCATCACCAATGGAGTGTCACCTCCAGAACCTCAGTGTTCAATCCTCTCATGATGGTTTTGTCGCCTCCAGAAGCTCAGAGTTGAAGCTTCTCCATGATAGTCCCCCTTCCGAATATTTGGTTTATTCCAAATATTTTGATGTAGGCTAGTAAGTTTTCAAAGAACCATTAAAATGTCTATGGAAACAAAGAAAAGAAAAGAAAAGAAAAGAAAAAAGATCAAAGGGACAACCACAACGTATGTGGTTGACAAAATGCTAACTCTTCAACTATTTATTTCTACTTATTAAAGTAATTTGGGGTAAAGAGATGAGGCTGTGCCCAAACATTAATCAACACCACAGGCAAAAAGGGGTGTCTCTAAGCGAGCCGTGGGGACAGAAAAACAGTATAAAAGAGCTTCTCAGGCTCAGAGCTTCCATCAGCTTCATCTGCTCCTCTTGACTGCTTCTCTAAGAGTCTCTCTCTGGTGAGTCCCCTGCATCTCAGATGCCTTTCTTAGCTGTTATTGCTCTTTGTTTCATGAATTGGGGTGGCATGGAAGATTTACAATATATTCCACTCAGAATCTGATTTGGGAAGGAAGGGAGGAAGGGAGGAAGGGAGGAAGGAAGGAAGGAAGGGAGGAAGGGAGGAAGGGAGGAAGGAAGATTTCAAACAATTCAGTCTCCTCTTAGGAAGAATCTAGATGAATGTTTCATTCTAACCTTGAAGCAGCCTTCAGAAAACATGTTTGTCTCAGAATGAGTTACAGCTACCTCTATTTCATTCAAATAGTAGCAAAAACTTCCAGATTTGTAGAACTGTGGAATACCCATGTAATTGTAATTGTTGTAGCTTCTCCATCTCCGGAGACTTTTGAGAAAAGACTAAACAAAGACTTCTTGATCCTATGATTAACGAGTCGCAATGTCCCAGTTTGGTCACAAGTGATGACTTTTCCAGGTGACTTCCACAAAGCAAAGTCAAAAGGGAAACCTGGATTCTTTTAACGACCAAGGCAAAACAGGTTGTCAAATCAAGTGCGTCTTACTTAACGACTGCATCACTGGGCAATGGGATCAAAATTTGACAATGAGCATGGATTTAGGACAGTCCTAAGTGTGATCAGTGGAACGACTTGCCTCCAGAAGTTGTGGGTGCTCCAACCCTGGAGGTTTTTGAGAAGAGATTGACAACCACTTCTCTGAAATGGTCTAGGGTTTCCTGCCTGAGGAAGGGGTTGGACTAGAAGACCTCCAAGGTCCCTTCCAATTCTGTTATTCTGCATGTTGAGGACCACCTGTCCATGATACCAGGAAAAGTCTTCCGTTTCTTCTTTGATGCAATTCATTCTGTGTGTGAATCATAAAACCCATGGTTGTTCTTCTTCCAACAGCTCTTCCATCCATCCAGCCATGGCTTATTGTGGACCTTCTTGTGCTGTGCCATCTTGCGCATCCGCCCCAGTTGTTGGCTTCGGATCAGCCGGTTCCGGTGGTCTTGGCTGTGGTCTCGGCTATGGAGGTCTTGGTTACGGTTTGGGTTATGGCCGCGGTTTGGGCTATGGCTACGGAGCTGGTGCCTTGGCTGAAACCTCAGGAAGCCTGGGCACCCTGGCCGGAGTCATCCCACAACCCATCAACCAGGTCCCAGCATCTGAGGTGACCATCCAGCCCCCTGCAGTTGTGGTCACCATCCCTGGTCCCATCCTCTCCGCCAGCTGTGAGCCCGTCGCCGTTGGAGGCAACACCCCATGTGCCCCTGGAGGTCTTGGACGCATCGGTGGCGGCTACTTAGGAGGCCGCCTGGGACGTTTCGGTCGCCGTGGAAGCATCTGTGCTCTCCCCTGCAACCTCCCCTGTTAAGTTAACCTGGACTCTCCATGACCAAAAACGGATTTGAGAAGATTAGCTAAGGCATGTCTGGGTCCTCCATTGGCCTGCATCTAGCTTTCACAAGTCTCTTCCCTCTGTCTCCTAGCCACCTTCAGCAGATAGTATTATGCCTTCCGGTGAAGTTAGCCCCCTACTAAATTGATCCGGGAAGGGTTTTGAATGAAGTTATGAAGGAAAGAAGTTCTGCAAACATTCTAGGGCCTTATTTCTTCCCTGCGCTCTAAAATTATTTCTCAAATAAGTAATGTTGATTGCTTTGGACTGTTTGGCACATCTGATGGGTTCTCTCGATGTTCTTTCTTTGCACTTTAATAAAAGTGATTCTGCTTTGCAAACCTGTGGCTCTCTTTGGTTGTAATTTGAAGATGGGCAAAGTCTTCTCTTGGTGGCCATGGAGGTTTTCTCCATCTAGCCTGGGTGGGTAGGGGTGGAAAGAGAAGGGTGGCTAAGGTTCCCCTGCTGGTGAATAAGGTGGGTGAGGCAGATCATTGGTTGGGTTTGCTCTTTGCATTCATCCACACAAATATCTTGGTCAAATCTGGTAGAAGGCCTATCACAGTCCTGTCTGTCCTGCCCCTCTTTTCTGCCTTGCTGACACCCCATCTGGAGAATGTTGTACAATTCTGGGCACCACATTTTGAGAAGGATATTCAATCTGGAGACGGTTCAGGATAAAGTGACAAAGAAGACATGGGGGCTTCTTTGGTATAGGGTCTCCTGCTTGAGCAGGGGGTTGATGTAGAAGACCTCCAAGGCCCCTTCCAGCTCTATTCTGATTGATTGATTGGCAAGAGATTGGACAATCATTTGTCTGAAATGGTGTATACCTTCAAGACTCCTTCCAACCCTGTTATTCTGTCATTGTGTCTTTCTATTATTACAGCATCTGTATCTCTTTGCTGTTTCTAAGCTCTTTGTTATGAGAGCTTAAGGGAAGTCAGCCTGTAGATCTCATTCTGGCCTGACTTGATTATACAGAACAGACAAATCAAAGTCCCCAAGATAGAAAGAGCTTGTGGAATTCATGGTTGATGTAGACAATAATGATGATCACAGAGTAAAAAGGTTTCACCAGGATTGCCAATCAAAGCTTGGAAGCATAGAGTTTACGATAACACTTAACTTCTTCCCTCAGTTCCGGGTTTCCTGGAGACGTGCTCTGGCGTTTGCAAGGGGACCATGTTTCCGAGATCCTTCTTCTCAAACAGGGGTGATCACTAGATAGAAGCTCTTCGTAGAAAGGCTGTGCTAAGGATTTGCATCCTGAGTTGGCAGCAGCCCTCACTGAATGATGTACCTGCTACATTTTTGTGATGTGCTAAGTTGGGTTAGAACATCTGAATAAACAGGGTCTGGAAGAAGAATGGAACATTCTGGAGTTCATGGAATCTTCTGGAATTCCCCAATCAGTTCCAATGTCTGACTGACTGACTGACTGACTCAATAAGTAAATCAGTAAATCAGTAAGTAAGTAAGTAAGTAAGTAAGTAAGTAAGTAAGTAAGTAAGTAAGTAAGTAAGTAAGTAAGTAAGTAAGTAAGTAAGTAAGTAAGTAAGTAAGTAAGTAAGTAAGTAAGTAAATAAATAAATAAATAAATGAATGAATGAATGAATGAATGAATGAATGAATAAATAAATAAATAAATAAATAAATAAATAAATAAATAAATAAATAAATAAATAAATAAATAAATAAATAAATAAATAAATAAATAAATAAATAAATAAATAAATAAATCCTGGTGCTCGTACTATTTTGTTTTTACTATTTTGTTTTCCCGGGCATATCTGTTCAATAACACAGTCCTCGATCTCCGGGAGAAATATAAACCAGCTGTTTATTGTTAAAAAGTTTAAAACAATAAAAACAACTATTTACAATATTAAAACAACTTAGCTTTCGCTGGTCCCCTGCCAGCGTCCTCAGAGTAAAGTTTTGGGGTGGAAATTACTTTTATAAACCTTGCTAGCCTAACTGCTTACTCATTGACCGTGTGATAGGGCCATCCGTCCTGGCTGACCGTAATTGCCTTAATTGTCCCGCCTCCTCTTTTTTGCACTCCAGTTCAAAATTACACGGGAGAGACGGCCAAACAGATAAAAACCAGGGTGCATGAACACAAATTGGCCGTCAAAAGGCAGGAGCAGTATTCCCAAATATGGACACATATGGTGAATAATGGACACTCATTTGACTTCATGGGGGCAAAAGCCATCGCCCAGGATGCCTCCAAAGGAGGGCGCCTACTGAAGGAGGCCTGGTTCTCAGATGCGGGCTCGATTAATCGACACGTAGAATTGCCCCCGACATATCAGACATTAAAAGCATATCTGGACGTGCGGCCCGGAATGGCCAATGGGGGGCATCGAGGATGCCGGACCTAGCCGTGCGACCCAAAACGCGTGTGGGGGTGGGGGTGGAAGGCGCATCAGGAGCGATGACACCAGGAAGGATAAGATCGGTAAGGAAGGGAGAGGGTGGAACTGAGGGCGAAGCAGCAGGTGGCTCAGCTGAGCTTAGGCAGATGAGGCAGAAGGATAGGATGCGGCTGTGCGTGCGCACACCCAGGCATGCAGAAAGATTGGAAGGAATAGGACCCAGGGGGGTAGATAATGGAAGGCAGGTACAGCGGATGGTTCAAAGGGATAAGAAGGAGGGGGGGAAGGTGAGGCAGTTGGCAAACGCACCAACGGCAGCAACATTAGGAAGGATAGGATCTGCAAGGATGAGAGGAGGTGAATTCAGGAGTGAGCCGGCAGATAGCCCAGCTGATCGTAGGCAGACGAGGCAGAGGGACGGGATACGGCTGTGCGCACGCACATCCAAGCGCGGAAGGAAATCGGAGGAAATAGCACTAATAGGGATAGATAGTGGAAGACAGGAACAACAGGCAGACAAACGGGATGGAAAGGAGGGGAGCGGCAATGGGAAGGCATCTAAGACACCGGATCTGGGTGTAAGGCCCAGAACGAGTACGGGGGAGCAGCTGGAAAGCAAGCCAACGGCAGCAACGCCAGGAAGGAGGGGATTGACAAGGATGGGAGGGAGGAAGGTTGGAGAACTGGAGTGCAAAAAAGAGGAGGCGGGACAATTAAGGAAATTACGGTCAGCCAGGACGGATGGCCCTATCACACGGTCAATGAGTAAGCAGTTAGGCTAGCAAGGTTTATAAAAGTAATTTCCACCCCAAAACTTTACTCTGAGGACGCTGGCAGGGGACCAGCGAAAGCTAAGTTGTTTTAATATTGTAAATAGTTGTTTTTATTGTTTTAAACTTTTTAACAATAAACAGCTGGTTTATATTTCTCCCGGAGATCGAGGACTGTGTTATTGAACAGATATGCCCGGGATTCATATTTTTGCAGTTATCAAAGATATATATATATATATATATATATATATATATATATATATATATATATGAAAAATTTCCTCGTGGGAAAGGCTCAGCTAAATGACCCACCTTGAGCAGTATAGGCTGTATCTCCAGCATCGATCAATTCAAATTCTATCCTATTTCTAAATCATGGCAATTCTTCAAAAATTTGACTCAAATGGGGAAAACCCAGCAGGGGTCACTGTTGGAAGAGAGAGGATCAGTTGTGTCTCTGCGTGATTTGGGATCTGTCTTTCTGCCTAAGTCGGATCGGCCTCTATCTTTTGTGAGAAGCTCAACCAAATGATCTCCAATTGAGTGTGAAAACTCAACAGATACCTGTTTCTGAATGAGTAGAAGTCCTGAGCAATTCCAGAGAGAGAGGGGGGGAGGGGGGAGGGATGGAGGGATGGAGGAGAGAGAGAGACAGAGAGAGAGAGACAGAGACAGAGAGAGACAGAGAGAGAGAGAGAGAGAGAGAGAGAGAGAGAGAGAGAGAGGGGTGTCTAGTGGTGGCCATTAAATGGCTTCAAAGATATCACCATGAAGGAGAAGCCTACCATGAGCTATTAGCCTTGAAAATTCAATATAAGCTGCAGGTGATGGAGACCACCCAACCAATGTGCTGTGGGGAAGTGTGGTGGCACAAAAGGGACAGGTCTCCGAGCATCTGTTTGCAGTCACCACAAAGGTTGACCCCTGGGAGAAACCAACGGCAGGACTAAGAAGGACCTTGGATTTTTTCATCTGAAATCTTCTTAGTGTCCTTGGAAGCCCTGAAGGCAGATTTGCCTTTGAAGACAAGAATCTTCAACTTTAATTTTATTCGCTCTAACCCATGCTACAAAGGATGGAGGTCAAAGGAAGACAGAGACGTGGGTTCAAATGAAGCACATTTCATTTTATTAGAAGATACAGAGAAGTGACATTAAGAGACACACAGAAGCTGGTGAAGACTTATTTTACATAAGCAAAGGGAGCAGGACTTTGGGCATTTTGAAGCAATGATGGGGAAAAAAACAAAGAGTAGGAGAAGTCCAACAGAGACATAAGAGGTCTTCTGTGCAAATTTTATCCATTTAAAGACAAACTCAACTGGTTTGTCCAAGATCGAGGCAGTCCAGGCTCAGATACGCTTTATCCAATTTTCTCAAATCCGTTTTTGGTCATGGAGAGTCCAGGTTAACTTAACAGGGGAGGGTGCAGATGCTACCTCGGCGGCCGAGAGAGCAGATGCTTCCACGGCGGCCGAAACGTCCCAGGCGGCCTCCGCCATAGCCGCCACCGATGCGTCCGAAACCTCCAGGGGCACATGGGGTGTTGCCTCCAACAGCGACGGGCTCACAGCTGGCGGAGAGGATGGGACCAGGGAGGGTGACCACAACTGCAGGGGGCTGGATGGTCACCTCAGATGCTGGGATCTGGTTGATGCAGGAGGGGATGACTCCGGCCAGGGTGCCCAGGTTTCTTGAGCTTTCGGCCAAGCCACCGGGTCCGTAGCCATAGCCCCAACCGTGGCCATAACCCAAACCGTAGCCAAGACCTCCATAGCCGAGACCCCAACCAAGACCTTTGGAACCGGCTGATCCGAAGCCAACAACTGGGGCGGATGCGCAAGATGGCACAGCACAAGAAGGTCCACAATAAGCCATGGCTGGATGGATGGAAGAGCTGTTGGAAGAAGAAGAACCATGGGTTTTGTGATTCACACACAGCATGAATTGCATCAAAGAAAAGACAGCTAAGAAAGGCGTCTGAGATGTAGGGGACTTACCAGAGAGACTCTTAGAGAAGCAGTCAAGAGGAGCAGATGAAGCTGATGGAAGCTCTGGGCCTGAGAAGCTCTTTTATACTGTTTTTCTTTCCCCACCGCTCACTTAGAAACGCCCCTTTTTGCCTGCGGCGTTGATTGTTTGTGCACAGCCTCATCTCTTTATCCCAAATTACTTTAATAATAGGAAATGAACATGAGTTAGCATTTTGTCAATCCCACAAGATGCAGTTGGCACTTTGAACTTCCTTCCTTCCTTCCTTCCTTCCTTCCTTCCTTCCTTCCTTCCTTCCTTCCTTCCTTCTTTCCTTCCTTTCTTTCTTTCTTTCCTGCTTGCTTGCTTGCTTTTTCTTTCTTCTAAATGCACTTTATTTCTAGCCTTGCTGAATGCAAAACAGCATTCATATATCCTGTTTATAATTTCAAATTTCAAGATTTCATTCAATTATTTGATTGCTACTGACATTTCTTTCTCCTCATCCCTGTTGCATCAGAAGCAATGATTAAGCATCAGTAGAATCGCTGATCCACTATAAAAGTAATAGCAATATTCAATAAAGATTTATTTGATTTTTATTCAAGCTGTCCATTCAGAAGATAGAGGTCAGAGTTTGGAGAGAAAGGGAGAAAAAGGGAATGTTAAAGGGAGAGAGAGAGGGAGAGGGAGAGGGGGAGAGGGAGAGTGAGGGAGAGAGAGAGAGGGACAATGGGAGAGTGTGTGTGTGTGAGAGAGGACTGAACAGGCTGCTATATAAAGTTTGGAAGCTTTCATAGGGGGCCTTCAAAGAGAGGATGGATGGTCACCTCTCCCAGAGTGATATATGTGGGAATATAGAGGTCCCTTCGAACTCTGTGGTTCCAGAGAAGAGAGTGGGATTTATCTATCCTGCTAAGCCTTGTTAACTAAGTTTTTTGAACAAACCATATTGGTGATGGGACCTCCAGGATGCTTCCCCCTCCAGATATCACTGCAAAGTAGGGTCAATCTGGAGCAGGTTCAGGTTCAGGTTCAAAGTGAACTTGGGTGAACTGGTTTTCAACAAGGGCTTGAGAATACTAATTTTGTATTTTCCCATGGATTAGGAAGGTTCAGAGATACCTGCAGGGTCACAAGCTCTCCACCTTGAAGTCAAAGGTATCCCTGAGTCTCCCTGTTGATCCACAAAAAGGTTGTCATTTTCACAGGGTGGCTACTGAGGACAATAAACCAGCTTTGATCTTGCCTCATGGGTGTTGCTCACTTCCAAGATCAGATAAACAGAAACATCTGACTTGCATACTTGAAAGGAAGAACAGCAGTAGTGGTAGCTCATTTGTGGCGACGTGATTAATGCACCTCACAACAGCAATGTGATCGTTTGTGCTGAGTGGAGTCCTTTTCTTCTTCTTCTTCTTCTTCTTCTTTTTCTTTTGAATGCCGGAAATGCAAATTGTAGGAAGCCAAATAAAATTTTATGAGTCCCGTCTTCCTGGGGGCACAGAGGGAATGGTATAAAAGCGCTCTCTGCTCTGTGCTGCGCTATCAGCTTCTCCTGTCTTCACTTCTTCTCTCTGAAGCAGGTAAGACTATCTACTCAGAGAGAATCCCTCCTGGTTGCAAGCAGATGAGGTAGACCTTCAAGCCAGAATCCGAGCCTCTTCAAGATTTGGATCTCATGATAGGCTAGAAGGCTTCCGAACGTTTCTGCTTTCAGAACCAGCTTCTGGCTTTCTCCTTGAAGGACTAGCAGGGCTTCATGTTGAGTTTCTTCCTTTTCCCTTCTCTATTTTTAGCTCAGCATCCTAAAAGAACAGGCTTTATGGTTAGGGCCCTGGAAAGCAAGCCAGCCTTTTCGAGATAGCTGAGGTAGATCTTCAAGTAAGAACCAGAGATCCTTCAAAATATGGAGCTCGTCACAGGCTAGAATGCTTCTCAATGGCTTTCCAGAAGACTTGCGCTTTGATTTTTCTGGGCAAGGTTATAGAAGCAGACTGCCTCTGGATTCTTCTAGAACCTTTTCCTTTTACTTCTCACCATTGGGAGTGGAAGTCCTTTGGTCAAGGGCCATCACGTTGGATCCAAAGTGGACTGGGGCAGATGAGAGAAAACCAGACCTTTCCTTCAAGTTTTTCTTCTCTCCTCTAAGAAAAGGAAGGGTTGAGCTTCCAGCTCTGCCTTCCAAGGTTCATGGCCCATACTGGTGAGCCACTTGGCCATCTTAGGTTGAAGAAGCCCAATTTGAAAAGGTTAGATAGAGGTTACCATTCATCCCGGTTCTAGCAAATCCAATGTTATTAAAGTTATCCTTTTGGTTGACAGAACAAGCAAGGGATACGATGGTAAAAGGGAACGAGGGCAATTCTCACAATCTCTCTCTATTTTCTACGTTAGACTCACCTCGAAACTCAACACCATGGCTTATTGTGGACCTTCTTGTGCTGTGCCATCTTGCGCATCCGCCCCAGTGGTTGGCTTCGGATCAGCCGGTTCCAAAGGTCTTGGTTGGGGTCTCGGCTATGGAGGTCTCGGTTACGGTTTGGGTTCTGGCCACGGTTTGGGCTATGGCTACGGACCTGGTGCCTTGGTCGAAAGCTCAGGGAGCCTGGGCACCCTGGCCGGAGTCATCCCACAACCCATCAACCAGGTCCCAGCATCTGAGGTGACCATCCAGCCCCCTGCAGTTGTGGTCACCCTCCCTGGTCCCATCCTCTCCGCCAGCTGTGAGCCCGTCGCTGTTGGAGGCAACACCCCATGTGCCCCTGGAGGTTTCGGACGCATCGGTGGCGGCTACGGCGGAGGCCGCCTGGGACGTCTCGGCCGCCGTGGAAGCATCTGCTCTCTCCCCTGCAACCTCCCCTGTTAAGTTAACCTGGACTCTCCATGACCAAAAACGGATTTGAGAAAATTGGATAAAGCGTATCTGAGCCTGGACTGCCTCGATCTTGGACAAACCAGTTGAGTTTGTCTTTAGATGGATAAAATTTGCACAGAAGACCTCTTATGTCTCTGTTGGACTTCTCCTACTCTTTGTTTTTTTCCCCATCATTGCTTTAAAATGCCCAAAGTCCTGCTCCCTTTGCTTATGTAAAATAAGTCTTCACCAGCTTCTGTGTGTCTCTTAATGTCACTTCTCTGTATCTTCTAATAAAATGAAATGTGCTTCATTTGAACCCACGTCTCTGTCTTCCTTTGACCTCCATCCTTTGTAGCATGGGTTAGAGCGAATAAAATTAAAGTTGAAGATTCTTGTCTTCAAAGGCAAATCTGCCTTCAGGGCTTCCGAGGACACTAAGAAGATTTCAGATGAAAAAATCCAAGGTCCTTCTTACTCCTGCCGTTGGTTTCTCCCAGGGGTCAACCTTTGTGGTGACTGCAAACAGATGTTCGGAGACCTGTCCCTTTTGTGCCACCACACTTCCCCACAGCACATTGGTTGGGTGGTCTCCATCACCTGCAGCTAATAGCTCATGGTAGGCTTCTCCTTCATGGCGATATCTCTAAAGTCATTTAATGGCCACCACTAGACACCTCTCTCTCTCTCTCTCTCTCTCTCTCTCTCTCTCTCTCTCTCTCTCTCTCTCTCTCTCTCTCTGGAATTGCTCAGGACTTCTACTCATTCAGAAGCAGGTATCTGTTGAGTTTTCACACTCAATTGGAGATCATTTGGTTGAGCTTCTCACAAAAGATAGAGGCCGATCTGACTTAGGCAGAAAGACAGATCCCAAATCACGCAGAGACACAACTGATCCTCTCTCTTCCAACAGTGACCCCTGCTGGGTTTTCCCCATGTGAGTCAAAACTTAGAAGAGTTGCCAAGATTTAGAAATAGGATAGAATTTGAATTGATCGATGCTGGAGATACAGCCTATACTGCTCAAGGTGGGCCATTTAGCTGAGTCTTTCCCACGAGGAAATTGGATATGTCAAAAGATTTCGTTTTGGGCACAAAATACTCAGGGGGGCTCTAATACATTGCATACATAATTCTTCATATATTGTTTTTTTTAAAAAAAAATCATCCATTCATATGTCTATTTATTCAGTCAATCAGTCAGTCAGTCATTGGAACTGATTGGGGAATTCCAGAAGATTCCATGAACTCCAGAATGTTCCCTTCTTCTTCCAGACCCTGTTTATCCAGATGTTCTAACCCAACTTAGCACATCACAAGAATGTAGCAGGTACATCATTCAGTGAGGGCTGCTGCCAACTCAGGATGCAAATCCTTAGCACAGCCTTTCTACGAAGAGGCTCTATCTAGTGATCACCCCTGTTTGAGAAGAAGGATCTCGGAAACATGGTCCCCTTGCAAACGCCAGAGCACGTCTCCAGGAAACCCGGAACTGAGGGAAGAAGTTAAGTGTTATCCTAAACTCTATGCTTCCAAGCTTTGATAGGCAATCCTGGAGAACAGCTAGCAATAGATAGATAGATAGATAGATAGATAGATAGATAGATAGATAGATAGATAGATAGATAGATAGATAGATAGATAGATAGATAGATAGATAGATAGATAGATAGATAGATAGATAGATAGATGATTAGATGGATGGATGGATAGGATGGATGGATGGATGGATGGATGGATGGATGGATGGATGGATGGATGGATTGATGATGGATGGATGGATGGATGAGGATGGATGGAGGATGGATGGATAGATAGATAGATAGATAGATAGATAGATAGATAGATAGATAGTCTATAGATAGGATAGATAGATAGATAGATAGATAGATAACCTTTATTGTCATTTTTATATTGTGGGCATAATGGCACACATAAAGAATGAAATTTAGTTGCTCTCAAAGTGAAACATATACATGACACACACCTAAACATACTATGTACAACATATATATAGACCCACATCCCTACATATACATAGCAAATAAATATTAAATACTGTCCATCTTGAATATATAACGCAAGGAGGAAGTTTGAGAATTCGCAAGGTTAATGCTGTATGGAATGAAACTATGGCTGAATCTGGATGTTCTGCTTCGGATACCACGGAGCCTCCTGCCAGAAGGTAACAAGGAAAACAGGTCATGGAGAGGATGTGTAGTGTCCCAGATAATCTTGCGGGCCCTGCTCAAGCAACGCTTCTGTGCTATGTCCTGGATGGTAGGGAGGGAACTGCCAATGATCTTTTCGGCCATTCTCACCACTCTCTGCACCGCCTTCCTGTCTGAAGCAGTGATGCCTCCAAACCAGACTGTGATGCTGTATGACAGGATGCTCTCGATTGTCCCCCTGTAGAAAGTGGTCAGGACAGGGGAAGGAAGATGTGCTTTTCTCATGCGGCGCAGAAAATGCAGGCGGTGCTGTGCCCACTTCACCAATAGGACCTCATTCCTGGTGAAACCTTTTTACTCTGTGATCATCATTATTGTCTACATCAACCATGAATTCCACAAGCTCTTTCTATCTTGGGGACTTTGATTTGTCTGTTCTGTATAATCAGGTCAGGCCAGAATGAGATCTACAGGCTGACTTCCCTTAAGCTCTCATAACAAAGAGCTTAGAAACAGCAAAGAGATACAGATGCTGTAATAATAGAAAGACACAATGACAGAATAACAGGGTTGGAAGGGGTCTTGAAGGTATACACCATTTCAGACAAATGATTGTCCAATCTCTTCTTAAAAACGTCCAGTGTTGAAGCATTCACAACTTCTGGAGGCAGGCTGTTCCACTGATTAATTGTTCCCACTGTCAGGAAATTTCTCCTTAGTCCTAGGTTGTTTCTCTCCTTGATTAATTTCCATCTATTGCTTCTTGTCCTGCCTTCTAGTGCTTTGGAGAATTGGTTGATCTATTATTATGTCATCCCACCAAGAGATGGCCTCTCCCACCATCTTTCATGAAGAAGACATTTCTGTTTTTACATAGTGTATAGCCTGTGTGTTTTCAGATCAGTGACCATAGGAGGTATGATGTTACTTTTTTCATTTTTATGGGGCATCTTTAGAGGTGAGAAGACAGATGTTCTTCTATGGGAGTTCAAAGACTGTTCAGGGAATCAAATTCATTGACCTTCATGCTTTGGATAACTATATTTGATTAATTAAACTTGAGTGGCCATCTAGATCTGGCAACTTCTACTTGTTCCTCTGGTTTGGGGTCCATAGGAGATAGCCCATGAATATCTTGATTGTACCTCCCCTTCATGGACCTGAACCTGATCCTATGGTGGAGATATGGTGAGTCCCATATGTTTGCTGACTTCTGACTGAACATCTCATGTTCCTTTGGCCTGTCCTCATAAGACATGTCCTCTAGCCAATCAATCAATCAGAATAGAGCTGGAAGGGACCTTGGAGGTCTTCTACATCAACCCCCTGCTCAAGCAGGAGACCCTATACCAAAGAAGCCCCCATGTCTTCTTTGTCACTTTACCCTGAAACTTCTCCAAGCTGAATATCCTTCTCAAAATGTGGTGCCCAGAATTGTACAACATTCTCCAGATGGGGTGTCAGCAAGGCAGAATAGAGGGGCAGGACAGACAGGACTGTAATAGGCCTTCTACCAGCTTTGACCGAGGCCTGACCCAGTTTGCGTGGATGAATGCAAAGGGCAAACCCGACCAATGATCTGCTTCAGCCATCATGGCTTATTCATCAGCAGGGAGCCACCCTTCTCTTTCCACCCTTTCCCACCCAGGCTACATGGAGAAAACCTCCATGGCCACCAAGAGAAGACTTTGCCCATCTTCAAATTACAACCAAGGAGAGCCACAGGTTTGCAGTGCAGAATGATTTTTATTAAAGTGCAAAGAAAGAACATTGGGAGAAGCCATCAGGGGATCCAAAGAATGCAAAGAAATGAACATCTCCCCTTTGACAAACAATCTCAGGGGGGCAGAGAGGAGACAAGTCCCTAGATGTTGGCCAAGCTTCTTTCATTCAAAACTTCACATGAAGCTCTTCGCTGGTTACTTATCTGCCAGAAGTGCGTGTTGGAGTGCTAGAAAGGAATACAAGCAATGGGATAACTCTAGAGTAGAAGGAGCTGTGAAAACTGTATGCACACACAGCAAGGCTCAGATATGCCTTAACCAATCTTCTGAAATCCGTTTGGGTCAGGGAGAGTCCAGGCTCGCTTAACAAGGGAGGGTGCAGATGCTACCTCGGCGACCAAGAGAGCAGATGCTTCCACGGCGGCCGAGACGTCCCAGGCGGCCTCCATAGTAGCCACCATAACGTCCGAAACCTCCAGGGGCACATGGGGTGTTGCCTCCAACGGCGACGGGCTCACAACTGGCGGAGAGGATGGGACCAGGGATGGTGACCACGACTGCAGGGGGCTGGATGGTCACCTCGGATGCTGGGATTTGGTTGATGCAGGAAGGGACGATCCCAGCCAGGGTGCCCAAGTTCCTAGCGGATTCACCATACCTAGCAGAGCCATAACCGTAGCCAAGGCCAAAGCCGAGACCTCTGCTGTCGTATCCCCATGGTCCACAGCCAGTTGACCCAAGTCCGACGACAGGGGCGGAAGCACAAGATGGGACAGCGCAAGATGGTCCACAGTAAGCCATTTGTGTAGGACTATTAAGGTATGTCTGAAATGAAACATTACACAATCAAGTCGTCCATGGGAGGAGAGAGAGAATGCCAAAAAAATCACAAAGACTCAAAGAAGGTTCCAGATGATGGGACAGTGTGCACAAACAACATTCTTATTTTGTTTCAGGTCCACCTTCTGTCTAGTTTAGCACAACGTGATTAATTAGATGATAACCCATCCTTTAGGTGCACAGAATAATGAGTCATAAAGTCACCCCCCTCCAGATTAACCACAGGTTCAAGCTACTCAAGCTTAGCGTGTTCTATGACTGCAAACACTAGATCTTCAACAGACTGCACCAAGCAAGTCCAGACTTTGAATAAACCACAGGTGATTTAAAAAAAAACAAAAAACAAAAAACCCAACCTAAAGTAAAATGGAAGAAAGTGTCCATCTGTGTGAAGATCCATTACCAGAAAGAACTATCACAGGATCTAGTACAAATGGTCCACGTTTTTCTGAAGACCATTTAAAAATGATTTGGAGAAGCTCTGGAGAGCTTCTGACACAGAGACTGTGAAGATATGTCCTTGTCTACTCTCTAGAGTTTTTGTTAGTGTAGGGCGATCCCCTTCGTAGGAGGTTTCTAAGACCTTAACTAAAGCTGGGCTCAAATTCCTCTCCCTTCAGCTGAACCTGTGAAAGTTATTCTCCCCCAGCTCTTTCTTCATAGTGACTGTTCCTCCTAGCAGGAGTCTGGAGGGCTAATCAAGCTCCATTCCTGTCCCATAAGTATTTCTGCAGTTCTCTAAGATGATCTGTTCCAGTAAAGAAATTGACTTACCTGCTCAGAGGACAAGAAGTAGAAAGGGAGCAAGCTGGTCAGAGATGCTGTGAAGATCTCCCCGAGTAGAGAGGGCTTTTATACCATTCTGCTAGATCTGGTGGCATCTGAAGAAGACGTCCCACAGGCCTTAATGAACCACCAACGCACTCTGACTCATAACATGTCAGGATAATAATTACAATTTTAGTTCCTTAGAACGGCGTGTGGGTGTTCCTCTATTTTTCAGCTGTTTGGGGTTCACAGATATTTTGTACAAGTCCCAGCTTAGTGGGGTGTGTCTCACCACATCAGAAACCATGGGGCTTCACTCTCTTCGTTCCCCAAGGAGAAGAATAGGAAAAGATTGGACTTGCTTGTAAATCCTTTTTCTTGCGCTGACCCTCTCAAGCCATTGAAGTAGGAAATAGGTGGAGGTATGGAATATTAAATCAGGAGCTGGGGTGGGTTTGGTATGGGAAGGAGAAGAGAAGGAGAAGCAGGAGGAGAAGGAGAAGGAGAAGGAAGAGAAGGAGAAGGAGAAGAAGAAGGAGGAGAATAAAAAGGAGAAGGAAGTTGAGGAGGAGACGGAGAAAGAGAAGAAGAAGAAGAAAAATGAGGAGCAGGAGAAGAAGGAGAAAAGGAAAGAGAAAGATCAACAAAATATCAACATTATAAAAATTAACACGGGAGAGAGCAAACGTCCGGATTTTCCACTCAAGGAGATGGTCTTGGGATCTTCCAATCTAACCTTGCATCCCGAGAACCCAGTGGTTCTTTGTTCCAACAGGAACAGCTGCTGTAAACAAATCATGGTTCTCCAGGGAAATCCACGCTTAACATTATTCTCATTTCCCTTCTAAAATTGCACCTTTTTTTTTTTTTGAAAAAGGGGTGCCGTATCATTTGTTTAGGCTTGTTCCCTTGTTCCTGTTGTCAACGAATATTAATAAACCATTTTAAAACATCTTTCTGCTGCATGTAAGATTGACACGAGATGCTTTGGGGGCACGGCGTTTTGTTGCTCCCCAGGAGCTTTTTGCTGGCATTGATTTCACGCTGGAAAAAAATCAAAACTAGAAATCAAAACAGAAAAAAAAAAGTAAAACCAAAACACCCCCACCTCCTCTCCCTTTGGGGTGGTGTTGCAACAACTCACAACAACATCACTTCCACACCAAAGAAACCAGAACAGGCTCATATAAGCCCAATTACACTAGATATGCCCAGGACAACGAGTTGCTAAAAAAAAAGTCGTTTTTAATCTATTGGTGGGTTGTTTTTTTGTTTGTTTGTTTTACTGAATATCCTTTAATCCACCTTTGATTCTTCGAATTTCCTTGAAATATGCGTTGATTCCCAGCAAAGTCACAGGAACAGTAATGGGTTTCTTGAATTTCTCTGGCCAACCCAAAAAGGATTCGTGTATTTTTAGTTTCAGTAAGAGGGGGAAAAAATTGCCGAAAGAAAAGCAAAATAAAGAAGGTCTCTCTCTGGATCAGCCCTAGAGACATTCTTTCTGGGGTAAATCCAGGTTGAAAAGGATAATAGAGTTCTGTTTGGTTTTTAATTCGCGCCCCGCCATTATTTTGTGCGTGGATGATAGACGTATTTTCAAGGCAAAAAGCTGACCTGTGGATTTTCACAATCTGTTTAGCCCAAACCGGGCGAGATGTTTGTCATTCCACATAGCTGTCTTCTCTCCAGCTCATTTAAACAATAAAAGAGATCAAAGCTGTGGGACGGGATTGAAATCCGCAATTATCCAGCTCACCAGTTCTAGCTTCCATCTCCAATCGGGCTAGTTGAATTTCCTTGGAGCAAGACGTCAGCAGGAAAAACAAATAAACAGTGACAAAAGGACATTCCGGTGGCCAGATGTTTATCTCTCCTAGAAAAAGTTGAGATAGGATCTTATGGACAGGAGCTTCCTTCCAACTCAGTGACTGCTTGGTAGAACACAAGAAATTCCGAAGATATTAGCAAAGGAAGAAAATTGGGCTCCTGTGGTCAAACTGTGGAGAACAATCCTGCTTTTTGGGGCTGGTTCCCTTTGTGCATCTCAGCTGGAAGAACCAGGAGGTGCTTTCCAAATCTCTTCCAAAAATGGAGGACATTTAGGAGAATTAAAAATTTATTTAGGGTTTTTTTGGGGGGGTATCTTTGTATCTCTCTTGGCAGGAGGAGGAGGAGGAAGCTGAGGGAGAAGGAGAAGGAGAAGGAGAAGGAGAAGGAGAAGGAGAAGGAGAAGGAGAAGGAGAAGGAGAAGGAGAAGAAGAAGAAGAAGAAGAAGAAGAAGAAGAAGAAGAAGAAGAAGAAGAAGAAGAAGAAGAAGAAGAAGAAGAAGAAGAAGAAGAAGAAGAAGAAGAAGAAGAAGAAGAAGAAGAAGAAGAAGAAGAAGAAGAAGAAGAAGAAGAAGAAGAAGAAGAAGAAGAAGAAGAAGAAGGAACATCTTACCCTTAACAAATAAAAATACAAGTTTGAGGCTGTTTTTTTATTATCTGTAAATTAGAAAAGGTTCAACATTCAAAGTGACAATAAAGTGATTATTCTATTCTATTCTATTCTATTCTATTCTATTCTATTCTATTCTATTCTATTCTATTCTATTCTATTCTATTCTATTAATTCATTCCCTATTCTATTCTATTCTATTCCCTATTTCTCTTCTTCTCTTCTCTTGTCTTCTGTCTATTCTCTTCTATATTCTCTTCTATTCTCTTCTATTTTCTCCTCTTCTATATTCTCTTCTTCTATTCTATTCTATTCTATTCTATTCTATTCTATTCTATTCTATTCTATTCTATTCTATTCTGGCAGATGCATAGTCTCAGCTTGATATAAAAGGAAAGGGTGCAGTTAAATGCCATGAAGAATTGGAATGTAGTCCCCCACTCCAAGCTCAATAGGGGATTTAATGGCGAGAGGCAAATTCTTATTGTTATTAATAATAATATGAATAATTTCATTCATAACCTTCAATGTAGATTAAATTGCTCTACAATGGCTACTTATCCAGCTTCCTCTTTTGAAGCCAGGTTCTGCCTTGCAATTCAGCGACTCAGCCCAAACAAAATTGTATATCCATGGGAAAATGTAGTGTGTTTACACACCGGGAACAAGAGGTTCCACCCTCCATAACTACTGGTAAAGGGTGGGGATAGCGTACACTTGTGGAGAACAATAGGAGATAATGTCAGAGATAGTGTTGGAAATGATTAAGTGAGTGGGAGGTACAAATCACTGCAAAGAACAAGGAAGCCTTTGAAGATGAGTTGCTGAGTGGGAGAGATTGCATGGCTGGTCAATTTCACCCTTTCTGGACCTGAGTGGGTCCCTTCTTTGTTTGCTGAGTGGGAGAGATAGCATGGCTGGTCAATTTCACCCTTTCTGGACCTGAGTGGGCTCCTTCTTTGTTTGCTGAATGGGAGAGATAGCATGGCTGGTCAATTTCACCCTTTCTGGACCCGAGTGGGTCCCTTCTTTGTTTGCTGAGTGGGAGAGATAGCATGGCTGGTCAATTTCACTCTTTCTGGACCTGAATGGGCTTGTTCTTCATTTCTTTCTTCTCAATTCCCCTCGCCTCCTCCCCACTCAATTTTGTCTCTATTCCATTTCAACACAGTGGCCCCTGGCCCCGCTTCCGTCAAGATACGGATTCACAAATATGTTGTTGTACGACTAAATTCACTCTACCTGGAGGGGGAAAAAAAAATCTCCAGTTTACATCGGAATGTGGCTTGGCTAAGCATCGTAGGCAAACTTCACAGAAGTTTATATTCCTGATTTTTTTCTTCTTCTTATCTTCCCAATCAGAGTACAGATCAAGCTGCTGCAGTAATTGACGTGCTCCATTGCCAAGCTTTTAAAAATATGTTCATGCCCATTTCCTTTACGAGTAGATAATTATACAACAAGTCCGGTGCCTTTAATTAATGCCGAGATGCTACCTGAAAGAGAGGTCAGGTTGCTATAGGGGTCAAAACTCTTAAGATTAATTTTGATTGCATCAACACTTCTGGAAAGCTGTCTAAGGCTGTTCTACCAGGAAATAAATAAAAAAACGCTAGGAACACCCAGAGGAAGTGCAGGACTTCAAAAGAGGCAGATAGTTCCCACCACAAAATATTTGTCAATTTTCTCAAGTAATGCTGACTGTGAATTCTAACTGTGGGAAGTCATGCCATTAGATGAATCATCTGTAGGATTCATTTCTCCAAGAGAAAAATTAAGGCTGGCTAGTTTTTCCTGAAAGAAACCCCAAAAGCTGGATCCAAATCTTCTTAAGGTCTTCTTCAAGTCCCACCTAAAAGCTAAAGCATGGCTTTGGAAAGGTCCTACCACCAAGGAGAACATCAGTGAGGAGACCCATCTTCTCAAGAACTTCAAACATGGGCTTATATGACAATCCTTTACACCTTTTGAGTCTGTATTTCTTGATGCCACTTGAACCACACAAATAACTAGTAGATGCACTTCTGACAAGTACTACAAAAATCAGACTTCAGGTGCAAAAAAAGAATATCCTGGGGAAGCTAGTCAGGAACTAGATATTCCTCAGGATCTTTGACTAGTCCACCATTCTATGACTAGGTTATTGTTAACTGTGGGGAGGACTTTTGTGTTGGCGTGTCGAACAAAGCCAGCTGGTGAAGTTCATTTAAAGTGTATGTATTGTGAGCACTGTGAATGGAGCTGGTAGGTTTCAAGTAGTTCCTTCCTTCTAATATCAGTCCAGGATTCTACATTAATGTACTGGCACAATCATTTGTGAAACACAGTATCCCATATCATTCTGGTTAAAACTCAGTCCATCAAACTATGGCTTCTTTGGCCCTGATCTATGGATTAGGTCCCAATTGTCGGGATTCACACACTCTGTTAATTGATTGGTTAATGGGAGTATCTGAGTTTGTTCAGCATATAGAGCCAAACCCAGGCATCCCCTTTTAGATGGAACCTGTTGTGTGAATATGGCTTCAGAGATGATGTGAGTTCCATATCATCCAAAATAAGCTCCTTCAAATGGAACTCTTCAAAACTGAGCTAGAAGATCAAGTGCTGCACAAGGAAACATGGACATTCATGGATATGGCCTATCCCTCTATGGTGGGCCAAGTGCTTCTCCAGAAAACAAAGGATCAGTACTCCATAATACGTGTGAACACGAACCATTCTGGTACTACATGGTCATTGCTGGTGATGGTTCTCCAAAGCCTCATCCACCTGACAGTTCTACAACATTCTTTCAACTGTGACACATTGGCTGACTCAAAATCAGGTAGACAGCTGAGAATCTGCTGTGGCTTGTTCAATAAACCATGGTCCAAACCAAGGAGGCTAGACGTGATACATGAGGAACAATAACTACGAGGACTCAATCCCATTGTTTGTAAGCTTTCAGATTCAACTGGAAAGTCCTACACAGTTTTCGCCCACTTGCGAAACTCAACATTCTCCCTGCATTCCACTTCCCATCTTGAACTTTGCAAGCATCTGTGAAAATAAAAAAGGATAGGAAGGAAGTATTCTAACATGTTTCAGGCCATTTGTGTCTTCCTGTGCTGACAGCAGCGGAATCTTTTCCACAGAATGCCTTCAGGGTTTCAAAGTAATTTTTTCAAAGGACGGGAACAGCAGATTTTAATGGTGATTAATTACCAGTTAGTGAGGAAAAGGTATACTTGTCCGTTCACTGGGATGCTAGGAAGACAGTATAAAAAGCCCTGTCCTTCACAGGATCTCCAACAGCTTCACATCTCATCCCCTCTTGCCTTCTTCTCCTCAGAGGAACAGGTAAGCTGGTCTCTCCTACCTTTTATTGGCAGTTTTGGAATACCCAAGACTTGTAGCATCTGTCTGAATTTGCTTGAAAGGCAAAACAGGATTAAGTCAGGGAATGCATGGCAGAACACCATCATGAAATGTATAGGCTAGACTGGAAAGTGGGAACTACATCCAGGAGAATAGCAATGGCAAGAATACTGTGCAATACTGTTGATCTCTTAGATCATTAGGTCTAGAAAATTGATGCTCTGTTCTACTACCAAAAGAGCTTCAAATGTTCGTAAATCATTTAAATTAAACCAAATGAATAATTCAGAAGATCGCCAATTTTCTTAATTTGGGAAGCCAACCACCTCTCCTGGATGGGATACCATATCTATGTTCTTCCATAGTTCCTTTGGGGCCACTCTTGGTTGGTGTATGTCAACACTGTCTCCTTCTTCTTTCAGTCCTATCACCAGACATGGCTTTCTGTCCACCATCTTGTGCTGTCCCATCCTGTGCTTCCGCCCCTGTCGTTGGACTTGGGTCAACTGGATGTGGACCTTGGGGTTATGGCTACAGAGGTCTCGGATTTGGCTATGGAGCTGGTGCCCTGGCTGAATCTTCAGGAAGCCTGGGCACCCTGGCCGGGATCGTCCCTTCCTGCATCAACCAGATCCCAGCATCTGAGGTGACCATCCAGCCCCCTTCAGTCGTGGTCACCATCCCTGGTCCCATCCTGTCTGCCAGCTGTGAGCCTGTCGCCGTTGGAGGCAACGCTCCATGTGCTCCTGGAGGTTTCGGACGCTTCGGTGGCGGCTACTATGGAGGCCGCTTGGGACGTTTCGGTCGCCGTGGAAGCATCTGTGCTCTCCCCTGCAACCTCCCCTGTTAAGTTAACCCGGACTCTCCATGACCAAAAACGGATTTGAGAAGATTGGCTAAGGCATGTTTGGCCTGCATTTAGCTTCCACAGCTCTCTTGCACCTACTCTCAAGTTACTCCACCGCTTGTATTCCTCTCCAGTATCCCAACATCCATTAGCACTGTGCCTTCCTGGGAAATTAGCCCTCTGCCCAATTGATCAGTCAAAGGCTTTATATGAAGTGTTGAACGAACGGAGCTCTGCAAACATCTAGTCTCCTCTAAAATTATTTGTCAAAGCATAGATGTTAATTTCTTTGCACTGTTTGGAACCCCCGATGGCTTCTTGCAATGTTCTTCCTTTGCACTTTAATAAAAAAAAAACATTCTGCATTGCAAACCTGTGGTTCTCCTTGGTTGTCATTTGAAGATGGACGAACTCTTGTCTTGGTGGCCATGGAGGTCTTCTCCATGTAGCCTGGGTGGGTCAGGGTTCGAAGAGAAGGTGGGCAATTTTTCCCTACTAACGAATGCTGGGTGACGTACATCCTTGGTTGAGTTTGCCCTTTGCATCGATCCATGCAAACTGGGCTGGGTCTTGGTCAAAACTGCTAGAAGGACTATCACCGTTCTGGTTCTCCTTCTCCTCTATTTTGAGACCCCCACACACACAATAGTTCTGGGCTCCACATTTGCAGAAGGATAGAAGAACTGGAGATATTGTCTAAATCAGGAGATTTATGGGACTCACCATATCTTTGTTCAGCTCCATAAAGGGAAAAAAAGAGAAACACATTCATGAAAGAATAATAGAATAACAGGTATAATATGTGAGATCTACATGGCCCCTAAAGCTTGATTGACTATATGCGGTCATCCAAAGCCTGAATGTGTTGACCCAAAGGTGCTTTTTTTCAGGAGGCAACTGGACTTCCTTGTTTTTCTTTGAAGAGGTTTCGCTTCTCATCCAAGAAGCTTCTTCAGCTCTGACTGGACCCTTCCATTCCCCACCATCCAGGCAGAGCTGAAGAAGCTTCTTGGATGAGAAGCGAAACCTCTTCAGAGAAAAACAAGAAAGTCCAGTTGCCTCCTGAAAAAGCACCTTTGGGACAACCATGACCTGGATGGCTGAGAATCTCCATAGACATGAATGAGTTGAATTCTCAAGAGAGGTTTGAACCTCCATAGAAAAACATGTGGCTGGTCTCCCAAAAAGGATGAAAGTGGTCCCACAGTGCCTCCTTGTGGGCATTGTATCTCAAAACACACACAGGATATACACTAAAAAATAGAAGAAAAAAAATCTCCTTCCTCCAAGCTATTGGTGGAAAAACCACGTTGGTGGAGAAACCACGTTTGCACAATATCGTAGCTTAGTCAAGGAACGACGCAGCTGCTACATTTGTGTAAGAAGCTAAGCTTTGTTAGAACAGCTGGATGAACGGCGTCTGGAAGAAGAATAGAAGGAGTTCTGTAGTTCATGGAATATTCTGGAGTTCCCGGGAAGGTTAATAGAATAACAGAGTTGGAAGGAACCTTGAAGGTCTTCTAGTCCAACCCCCTGCTCAAGCAGGAGACCTTGTGCCCTTGTGTGTAGGCCAGATGCTGTGGTTCCTTTGAATGAGGGAATGAATGAATGAATGAATGAATGAGGGAATGAATGAATGAATGAATGAATGAATGAATGAATGAATGAATGAATGAGGGAATGAATGAATGAATGAATGAATGAATGAATGAATGAATGAATGAATGAATGAATGAATGAGCGAATGAATGAATGAATGAATGAATGAATGAATGAATGAATGAATGAATGAATGAATGAATGAATTCTTTTTAAAAAATGAATACTTCTGTTTGGAACACTTTAGAGATCTCCAGAACATTTTATGCCCAGAAAGGATTCTCTTGACATATTCAATTTCTTCCCCTCTTTGGAAGATTTCTTCATGGCAAAGATCCATCTTGAGAAGAGTATAGACCATATCCCTAGCATTGTTAAATTCCAATTCTATCATATTTTTAAATCGGTGCAATTATTCAAATCCTGACTCACATGGAGAAGCACCACCAGGAGTCGTGCTTGGAAGAGGGGCTTTGTTGCATCTCTGCATGATTTAGAACACAGAAAAATAAGGTTGGAAGTGGCTTTGGAGGTCTTCTGGTCCAGCCCCCTGTTCAAGAAGGAGACCTTCTGCTTAGGCCAGATTTTGTGGTGGAATGCGGGCCAGAGTGGCAGGAGAAAGAGTCTCTTTTCCAGGGAGCAAAGAGACAACAAGGAGACAAGCACTGATAATAATAATAATAATAAAGTTGGAAGGGACCTTGGAGGTCATCGAGTCCAACCCCCTGCTCAGGCAGGAAACCCTATACCATTTCGGACAAATGGCTGTCCAGTCTCTTCTTAAAAACTTCCAGTGTTGGAGCATTCACCGCTTCTGGAGGCAGGTTGTTCCACTGGTTAGTTGTTCTAACTGTCAGGAAGTTTCTCCTCAGTTCCAGGTTGCTTCTCTCCTTGATTAGTTTCCATCCGTTGCTTCTTGTCCTGCCTTCAGGCGCTTTGGGAATAGGTTGACTCCCTCTTCTTTGTGGCAGCCCCTGAGATATTGGAATACTGCTATCATGTCACCCCTAGTCCTTCTTTTCATTAAACTAGACATACCCAATTCCAGCAAATGATGATGTAGCCTAGTTTGGTAATGAAATGTCTGTAGGAAAACAATCAAGCTCAGAGAGCACCAAGGACCCCACAGTTGTTGTTGTTGTCGTCGTCGTTGTCCTCCTCCTCCTCCTCCTCCTCCTCCTCCTCCAGAGCTAAGGTTCTAGGCAATTCAAAGACATATCTACGAGTCCTATGAAAAGAGAGAGGGAAGATGGTATAACCTGATTGCTTTAAAAGGGAAGTAGATACCACCATGGGGGAGACGGCTATATGAGCTATTAGTCTTGAACATTCAATCTAGTCCAACCCCCTGCTCAGGCAGGAAACCCTACACCATTTCAGACAAATGGCTGTCCAATCTCTTCTTAAAAACTTCCAGTGTTGGAGCATTCACAGCTTCTGGAGGCAGGTTGTTCCACTGGTTAGTTGTTCTAACTGTCAGGAAGTTTCTCCTCAGTTCCAGGTTGCTTCTCTCCTTGATTAGTTTCCATCCGTTGCTTCTTGTCCTGCCTTCAGGCGCTTTGGGAATAGGTTGACTCCCTCTTCTTTGTGGCAGCCCCTGAGATATTGGAATACTGCTATCATGTCACCCCTAGTCCTTCTTTTCATTAAACTAGACATACCCAATTCCAGCAAATGATGATGTAGCCTAGTTTGGTAATGAAATGTCTGTAGGAAAACAATCAAGCTCAGAGAGCACCAAGGACCCCACAGTTGTTGTTGTTGTCGTCGTCGTTGTCCTCCTCCTCCTCTTCTTCTTCCTCCTCCTCCTCCTCCTCCTCCTCCTCCTCCTCCTCCTCCTCCTCCAGAGCTAAGGTTCTAGGCAATTCAAAGACATATCTACGAGTCCTATGAAAAGAGAGAGGGAAGATGGTATAACCTGATTGCTTTAAAAGGGAAGTAGATACCACCATGGGGGAGACGGCTATATGAGCTATTAGTCTTGAACATTCAATCTAGTCCAACCCCCTGCTCAGGCAGGAAACCCTACACCATTTCAGACAAATGGCTGTCCAATCTCTTCTTAAAAACTTCCAGTGTTGGAGCATTCACAGCTTCTGGAGGCAGGTTGTTCCACTGGTTAATTGTTCTAACTGTCAGGAAATTTCTCCTTAGTTCCAGGTTGCTTCTCTCTTTGGTTAGTTTCCATCTGTTGCTTCTTGTCCTGCCTTCAGGTGCTTTGGAGAAGAGCTTGACTACCTCTTCTTTATGGCAGCCCCCGAGATACTAGGAGACTGCTGTCATGTCCCCCCTTGTCCTTCTCTTCATTAAACCTAGACATACCCAATTCCAGCAACCGTTCCTTATATGTTTTAGCCTTGACTTGGCTCATCTGAACGCTTCTTAAGTTCTTTAAGTTAAGGGTTGTCTGAAGGCAGACATGGCTTTGAAGACAAGAATCCATGACCTCATGGGAATTTAATTCACTGCAACCCATGCCACAAAGGATGGAGATCAAAGGAAGACAGAGATGTGGGTTCAAACGAAGCACATTTCATTTTATTGGAAAACACAGAACAGTGACATTAAGAGTCACACAAGAGCTGCTGAAGGCATGTTTTATATATAACATATATGTATGCAAAGAGGGAGGGAACCTGAGCATTTTAAAGAAAAATGTGGAGAAAACCAACAAGAGAAGTGAGTCCAACACAGTCGTGATATCAGGAGGGGTCGTCCGTGCCAATTTCATCCATCTACAGGCAGATGCTACCACGACGGCTCAAGCAGATGCTTCCTCTACGGTTCCATGGGTACCTTTTGCCAAGAAGACCACCATAACCCTTGAAGCCAAGATCTCCATAGCCCCAGCTTCCTCTCAGCCCAGAACCAGAGACGGCACATGGGGTGTTGCCTCCAACGGCGACGGGCTCACAGCTGGCAGAGAGGATGGGACCAGGGATGGTCACCACGGATGAAGGAGGCTGGATGGTCACCTCAGATGCTGGGATCTGGTTGATGCAGGAGGGGATGACTCCAGCCAGGGTGCCCAGGTTTCTTGAGCTTTCGGCCAAGGCACCGGGTCCGTAGCCATAGCCCCAACCGCGGCCATAACCCAAACCGTAGCCAAGACCTCCATAGCCGAGACCCCAACCAAGACCTTTGGAACCGGCTGATCCGAAGCCAACAATTGGGGCAGATGCACAAGATGGCACAGCACAAGAAGGTCCACAATAAGCCATTGCGTTGAGTTGCGAAGTGAGTCTAGCATAAAAAAAAGGAGAGACATTGTGAGAATTGCATTCATTTTGCCCACTCCATCTCCAGTGTCTTCCTTCAACCGGCAGATACTTCAACAAGATTAGCTAGAACTGAATTGAACTAACTTCTTAGGCTTCTTCAACCTAAAGTAGCAAAGAAATTCACCAGGAGGGGCATGGAATTTGGAAGGAAGACCTGGAAAATCAACCCATGTTTTTATTAGAGGAGAGAAGAAGAGAAGACTTGATTTTCTCTCCACTATTCCATCATTTTTGAAGCCCACTTTGGAGCCAACATGATGGCCCTTGACTTCCTCTGAATAGAGGAAGAAGTAAAAAAAAAATGTTCTAGAAGAAACCAGAGGCAATCTACTACTGTAACCCTGCCGAGAAAAATGCATGGTTGAAGTCATCAAGATTCAACATCAAATCAAAAGCTCCATCGTTTTCACCTTGGATATGAACTGGGGGAGAAACCTACATTTCTATGTCTCCTGACTCCACCAAGCATAAAAATACTTCGTGAATATTGGCCCATCTCTGTGCCATATACTTTTGTTTAAGGCCGAAGAGTATGCTTCCTTCTTTGGTCAGCTGGTGGCCAAACTTCAAGGAGATCAGGAGAAAGGTCCTCCCATATTTTTCTTGTGCATCTTCTCCAAAACTAAGATTAGATCTCGATTACTCAACTGGTTTCATGTCCTCTGAGTAAGAAGTCAAGGTTGTGTCCCAATCTGTCATTCTAGTAAAGAGTTAGGGTTAATTGGTGACCCTCAAACATTTGTCATTACAACCCTGGATCTCAAAAAGGTTGGCTTGCTCTCAATGCCCTAACCATAAAGTCTGTTATCTTAGGATGGTGAGCTAAAGAGAGATGGCTGAGAAGGAAGAAACTCAAGATGATGTCTTCCTGGTCCTTCAAGGAGAAAACCTAGAAGCCAGTCCTGAAAGCAGAAACATTCAGAACCCTTCTAGCGTGTCATCTGGCGAATATCTTGAAGAATCTCAGATTCTGGCTTGAAGATCTACTTCATCTGCTTTCAGCCAGGAGGATTTCTCTCGGAGTAGATAGCCTTACCTTCTTTGAAGAGAAGTAGTGAAGACAGGAGAGTCAACAAGAAACTGATGGCACTGCAGAGAGCAGAGGGAGCTTTTATACGATTTGGATGGCGTCCCCAGGAAGTTGGGACTCATAAATTTTCATTTGGCTTCCTACAATTTTCTTTTCCGGCGTTTAAAAGGAAAAAAAAAAAAAAAAGGACGTCACTCAGCACAAACTGTCACATCGCCACTGTGAGGTGCAATAATCATGTCACCATAAATAAAATAAAACTATTTCTTCTGTGCTCCCTTTCAAGTTTGTTGACCTCAAGCCAAATGTTTATCTGATCTTGGAAATGAGCAACACCCACAGGTGGAGATGAAGGTAAGATCAAAGCTGGGTGATTGTCCTCAGTAGCAACTCCGCAAAAAATGGCAACTTTTCCTTGAATCAGCACAGAGACTCACGGATAACTTTGACTTCAAGGCTTGTGATCCTGTAGGTATCCCTGAATCTACCCAATACATGGGAAAATGGCAAAAGTAACATTCCCAAGGTCTTGTTGAAGACTAGTAACCCAAACTCAGTTTGTACCTGAAACCACCTGCTCTGGGTTGAATCTACACTGCAATAATGTCTGGAGGACAAAGCATCCTGAAGGTCCCATCACCAATTGAATGTCAGCTCCAGAACCTCAGTGTTCAACCTTCCCCAAGATGGTCTTCATTCCAACCTGTTTATCCCAAATATTTCAATCAACCCAAGTATAGTAAGCCTTCAAAGAGCCATAAAAATGTAGGTGTTCTAGAGCCCATTTGGAGTGGTGTGAAGATCGGAGGACTTCTAAGGCCACTCCCTTGTTCCCGTGGAATTATTTTGGGGGGGAGACGGTTCTTGATGAAGATCTAAGCTCTGTCACCCAGGGCTATCATAACCTGGGCTTGGTGTTTGGTCCAGAAGACTTTGACCCATGCGGTGATGAAGGAATGCTGCTCAACCTTACCGGCAGCCTGGGATTCTGTACTTTTGGAACCTTCTTCAAGGACAGCCCCATGCTGAGTACAGTGTAGCAGTCAAACTGTGTGGAGGTGATGGTGGTGATGGTAGTGGTGACAGCAGGAATCACAGTACCAGTTATTCCTCAATTTACTTACTGTTTTGGCTCACAGATTTCCAAGCCCTGCTAACCATGGTTTCTTAATAAACCTTAGTTAATATGACTTATCAGGTCATATCCCATCTTTCTTTCCCAGAATCATAGAGTTGGAAGGGACTTCTTTATTCCTACCCCCTGTTCATACAGGATCTACTGCAGCATCTCCAGCAGTTGATCATCCAAGCACTCTTTGAAGTCGTTCTATGAAAGCCTACAAACGTCATATAGCAATCTGTTGTTTCCTCTCTCCCTCTCTCTCTCCCTCTCTCTCCTCCTCTCTCCCCTGTCTCTCCCCCTCTTCCTCCCTCTCCTTCCCTCTCTCCCTTTTCTCTTTGATCCTCTCTTTTTCTCCCTTTCTCTCCAAACCCTGTCCTCTATCCTCTGAATGAACAGATTGAATAAAAATCAAACCAATCTTTATTGAATAACGCTGTTAAAGGTTAAGGAATATCAGATCAGTGATTCTGCTGATGCTTAATCACGGCTCCTGATGCAACAGGGATGAGAGAGAGAGAAGTGTGGGTAGCAATGGAATAATTAAATGAACAATTTGAAATTTGAAACTATAAACAAGGAATATGAATGCCGCTTTGTGCTCAGCGAGGTTAGACATAAAGTGCATTTATCTCCATGGAAAGAACAAAAGAAGAAAAGAGGAAACGGAGATAAGATCAAAATGACAAACATGTCGCATGAGGTTGACAAAACGCCAAGTCTTCAATTCATGTTTATTTCATCTTATTAAAGTAATTTGAGGTAAAGTGATGAGGCTGTGTACAAACATCTTGTTAATGAAACCCTGAGGCAAAAAGAGGCGTCCGTAAGCGAGCGGTGGGGACAGAAAAACAGTATAAAAGAGCTTCTCAGGCTCAGAGCTTCCATCAGCTTCATCTGCTCCTCTTGACTGCTTCTCTAAGAGTCTCTCTCTGGTGAGTCCCCTGCATCTCAGATGCCTTTCTTAGCTGTTATTGCTCTTTGTTTCATGAATTGGGATGGCATGGAAGATTTACAATATATTCCACTCAGAATCTGATTTGGGAAGGAAGGGAGGAAGGAAGGAAGGAAGGAAGGAAGGAAGGAAGGAAGGAAGGAAGGAAGGAAGGAAGGAAGGAAGGAAGGAAGGAAGGCAGGCTGGATCAAACAATTCTGTCTCCTCTTAGGAAGAGCCTAAATGAATGTCTCATTCTAACCTTACAGCAGCATTCAGAAAACATGTTTGATCTCAGAACGAGAGATATACCTACCTCTATTTCATTCAAATATTAGCAACAACATTCCAGATTTGCACAACTGTGCAACAGCCATCATACAGCTTTCCATCAAGGCGGGAAGTCATTGTCCACTAAATATGGTCCACTTTGTGATCCGCCTAATGGCAGACTAAAATGACAATTTGAAGTTACGATGTTGTGGAAAAAAGTGCCTTGGGATTGGTCCTCAGACTTACGACCATCACAGCTACATCCCTGGCATCATGTGATCAAAATTTGGGTGTTTGGCAACTAGATGTATTTATGACAGTCTCAACTGAGGTCGTGCGTTGAGGACCACCTGTCCATGATACCAGGAAGAATCTTCTGTTTCTTCTTTGATGCAATTCATGCTGTGTGTGAATCACAAAACCCATGGTTGTTCTTCTTCCAACAGCTCTTCCATCCATCCAGCCATGGCTTATTGTGGACCTTCTTGTGCTGTGCCATCTTGCGCATCCGCCCCAGTTGTTGGCTTCGGATCAGCCGGTTCCAAAGGTCTTGGTTGGGGTCTCGGCTATGGAGGTCTTGGCTACGGTTTGGGTTATGGCCACGGTTGGGGCTATGGCTACGGACCCGGTGCCTTGGCCGAAAGCTCAAGAAACCTGGGCACCCTGGCTGGAGTCATCCCCTCCTGCATCAACCAGATCCCAGCATCTGAGGTGACCATCCAGCCCCCTGCAGTTGTGGTCACCCTCCCTGGTCCCATCCTCTCCGCCAGCTGTGAGCCCGTCGCTGTTGGAGGCAACACCCCATGTGCCCCTGGAGGTCTCGGACGCATCGGTGGTGGCTACTTAGGAGGCCGCCTGGGACGTTTTGGCCGCCGTGGAAGCATCTGCTCTCTCGGCCGCCGTGGTAGCATCTGCACCCTCCCTTGTTAAGTGAGCCTGGACTCTCCCTGACCAAAATGGATTTCAGAAGATTGGATAAAGCGTATCTGAGCCCTGTTCTGGACTGCCTGTGGCTTTTACAACTCTCTTCTTCCTACTCTAGTTTTACCCCATTGCTTGTGTTCTTTTCTGGGATTTCAACACCATTAGCCTTCTCCTAAATCGATTCAGTCCAGAGCTTCATGTGAAGTTTGAAGGAAAGAAGCTCTGCCAACATCTAGGACACTTTGGGTCCTCTCCGCCCTGTGAAATTATTTGTCAAAGGAGAGACGTTCTTTGCTTTGGAAGACCTAATGGTTTGTCCCAATATTCTTTCTTTGCCCCTTAATAAATGTTATTCTGCATTATAAATCAGTGGCTCTTGTTTGGTGGTAATTTGAAGATGGGAAAAGTCTTGTCTTGGTGACCATGGAGGTTTTCTCCATGTAGGTAAGCCTGGAAAGAGAAGGGTGGCTGAGGTTTACCTTCTGATGAATAAGTCATGGTGGGTGAAGCAATTCATTGATTGTGTGATTCCATTTCCAATCAGAAGGCCTGAGTTCATACAATACATACAGCCACAATTAAACAAGCCACACTCCCTTTTCCTTCCTTTCTTCCTTCCTTTCTTTCTTTCTTTCTTTCTTTCTTTCTTTCTTTCTTTCTTTCTTTCTTTCTTTCTTTCTTTCTTTCTTTCTTTCTTTCTTTCTTTCTTTCTTTCTTTCTTTCTTTCTTTCTTTCTTTTTTCTTTCTTTCTTTCTTTCTTTCTCTCTCTGTCTTTCTTTCTTTCTTTCTTTCTCTTTCTTTCTTTCTTTCTCTTTCTTTCTTTCTTTCTTTCTTTCTTTCTTTCTTTCTTTCTTTCTTTCTTTCTTTCTTTCTTTCTTCTCTCCCTCCCTCCCTCTTTCTGTTTCCCTTCCCCTCTTTTCCCCTTCTTTCCTTCAGCAACATTTAAATAAGTTTATTGGATGAAAGTAGGGTTCAACCCACCATGATGAGCTAGAAAAATGGGTTACTTCAGAAAGCCGTATGTGATTGTAGCCTCTGAGTATGTCGAGAAGCCTGAAGAAGAAGAAAAAAGAGTGCTGGAAAAAGGAGATGGAAAGAAGAGAAACTAGAATGAGAGTGAAAGAGTGAGAAGGTTATGCAAGTCAATCTTGCACTTGTCCATCATTGGAGGAGGAGCTAGAGCAGGGTTCTTCAAACTTGGCACACTGGCTGAGGAATTCTGGGAGTTGAAGTCCACAAGTCATAAAAGGGCGAAGTTTGAAGACCCCTGAGCTAGAGGATCTTCTAATGGCAAGGAGGTCCACAGGCTAGGAAAAGTTTAGGGATTGGCTGTTAAGCCCAACCTATCAAACCTGGCTTGTATATTTTGGATAAGTGGCTAGTTTCTTTTCAATATATTATTTGAACCAGGAAGAACGAGTCAATTTCTTCAGCCCGTCGGCCAAACCCAACCAGTGATTCTTCTAAAGAAAGAGTCAAAGACTTGTTACGATGCCAAGGAGATTTTATTAAGAAAGAGTAGCACATGGGAACAAACTACGGCCAACAGGGTTTTGCAGAGATTAAGGACAAGAAAACAAGGAAGCCGCTTTTCCTTTATGAATCTTTTGGTGGGATGAGAAAGGGAGAAGATTCATATCTATAGAACATTCTTCATTGTCTCCATCATAATTAAGTCCCAGTTCAACAAAAGGAATTATTTTGAAAGCGTAAAGGTTTTAGAGGCTCGGCTCCTGAGCTGCAGGAATAAATCAGAAAAGATCACTGAAAGCAGAGCCCAGAATGACATACGCAGACCCCGATCAGAATTCAGGGCCCGTCAATCTTCCATTCATCCTTCTGTTGGCCACTCAGATGAGTTTAACAAGGAGAATAGCAGATGCTGCCTCTTTTCCCCACGAAGTTATAATGGCGACCAGGGCGAGAACCAAGCACACCAGTTCCTAGAAGACCGGTGGGCAACCCTTGGCCATAGCCACCAGGAGCACATGGGGTGTTGAATCGGTTGCCAAGCGTCTGGATTTTGATCCCGTGACTATGGGGATGCCGCGACGGTCGTAAGTGTGAGAAACGGTCAACTTTTCCAGTGCTGTTGTATCTAAAGGAACTGTTGTACGCTGTATCCTGGTCTAGAGAGCCAGTAGGTTTTTTTCTTTTACTGCTCACAATCCCGGCTATCTTGACGTTATTGAAAAGAAACGGAAGAGACCCAAACTAAGATGCAATGTTTTATTAAGAAGGAAGGGTAAAACAAACCAGAATGAACACATTCTTACACATGGTTTAGGAAGGAGAAAAGCATGCACAGAGAACACGCCGAACAAATTTCCCTTGGAGGTTTCACGGTGGAGCAAAAGTAGAGTTCCCCTTGGCAAAAAAAAGTGTGGTCTCCTTCATCCTGTGAGATTCACCAGCAGAAGCACAACAAGCTCAGATTCCTTTCAAGGATGTGCGGACGAAAGAGCTGCAAACCAATAATCACCAGAAAAGCACATGTATGTTTGTTTGTTTTTTAAAAAAAACCGGGATAGAAAAGAATACATTCAGGCTAAGAAAAGATGAGGGATGCTGATATGGGGTGAGGAACATCTAGTAGATGTTTTCCTCAGCAACAAAGGCTCTGCCGTTGTTCCTTTCAGATCCTCCGTCTTCCTCTTTTTTTCGACCATCCAGGTGAGTTTAGCAGGGGGTGTAGCAGATGCTGCCTCGTTTACCGACGAACCCATAACGGCCACCCAGGCGAGGTTGGCCTCCGAGACTGAGAGGCAACCCTTGGCGGCTAGGAGCACATGGGTTGTTGCCTCCGACGGCGACGGGCTCACAGCTGGCAGACAGGATGGGACCAGGGATGGTGACCACAACTGCAGAGGGCTGGATGGTCACCTCAGATGCTGGGATCTGGTTGATGCAGGAAGGGACGATCCCAACCAGGGTGCCCAGGCTTCCTGAAGATTCAGCCAAGGGGAAGGGTGAGACACCCAAGCCTCTGGGGGGCAGGGCTCCCAAACCAGCAGATCCAAACCCAACGGATGGGAGGGAGGCACAAGAGGGGATGGCACAGGATGGTCCACAGAAAGCCATAGTGATGGAGTGGTGGAGATGAGCTGAAAGAACCCAAGAGGAGAACCATGGTTACAATATACGTGAAGACCATTATCATCTGCAGGTTTCTTGGCCAACCCAACCCAATCCCCTTGCCTTTTCCTTCTTTACTTCTCCTTGGGAAGCCAGTCTAGAGAAAAGAAGGACTAGGGGGCGATATGCTAGCAGTATTCCAGTATTTGAGAGGCTGCCACAAGGAGGAGGAGGGGGGTCAATTTATTTTCCAAAGCACCAGAAGGCAAGACAAGAAACAATGGATGGAAACCAATCAAGGAGAGAAGCAACCTGGAATTAAGGAAAAACTTCCTAACAGTGAGGACAATTAACCAGTGGAACAGCTTGCCTTCAGACGTTGTGGGTGGAGGTTTTTAAGAAGAGACAGGACAACCATTTGTCTGAAATGGTATAGGGTCTCGTGCTTGAGCAGGGGGCTGGACTAGAAGACCTCCAAGTTCCCTTCCAGCTCTATTCTGATTGATTGATTGATTGATTGAGTCCTTCCTGGTTTTTTTCCGCCCTTTTTGCACACTTGAAGACGATACATGGGGTCCAAACTCCAGAACATTAGTGGGTCAGGAAGAAGCCCAAGGCAAAATTTTACAGGGCATCACATTTACAGGCGCCCAAAATTAATCTCCTAGTGTGAATCTTATTTCCCTTGCAAATATTGTATAAACTCTCCCTTTTATGCCACAAAACGTCACCCAAGACCATCCAGAAGACGTTTTTGGATCACTTTGGGATTCCACCCCCCTCTTATTTAGCAAATAATCAACTCCATCCCTCCCTTGGTAAAGCAAGCAGAAAATATACACCCAAATGTGGGTTTTTTTTGTCGTTTTGTGGAACACTTCCTACACCCCAAATGTCTTAATTTCAAAATAAGCGCCGTCTTTAAATTCCCATCCTGAGCTGAGCATCCATATTTATCCAGCCCTTGTTCCAGAGTTTCCTCCTAAAACCTGGGAACTCAAGCTCTTCCGTGGAAAAATAAGAAAGGCATCGATTCCTCCCAAGAGTTCAATTAAATTTCGGTCGAGTTTAGTTGCAAATAAATTTCAGCAAAGGTTCGTTGTGCCCAAGAGAAGCTTACCTGAGTCAGGTGAGGTCTGAAGCTGTTCGAGAACTGCAGAGGGTCCAAGGGCTTATATACACTTCCAAATCCCTCCCCTTGGCCTTCATTAATTCATAATTATCCCATCTCCAAATTCGGCTGGATTCATCAAGGCCCCAATTACTTTAATCACCCCCAACGTTTCCATTGTCATCATCTCCAAAGCTGGGTGAATCACAAAGGTTAGCTGCCTTTAATTTCTCTCTTTCTCTTTCTTCATGTTTCTTTTAGGATGGCATTTCAAGCCCCACCTGGAGCTAAGAGTCCATTCTACCGTGCGTAGCATTTTTTTTTCCTTCTGAGTTTAAAATATTTTAATTGCAAAGGAATGCTTTTCCGAGGGAGGAGATGAAGGGTGATTTTTCTGGCTTCTTTTCCTAGAGCTGGGGAAGGAAAGGTTCAACCCCAGGGGTCCCAACGTGGCTCATAAAAAAAAAGAGAAAGGGAATTTCACTGGAAGAAAACCATGGTGGCGTTCATACGTCTACCTTTAAAATTGAGTGTCTGAATTGTCCCAGATTCTGAGTTTGTTCAGCCTAAATGGATTGGGTTTGTGGGGTCCTTGGGGCTCCCCCTGAGCTTGGTTGTTGTGTTTTTGCAGATATTTCAACACCCAAACTAGGTAACATCTCTAGCCCTGATGATGTTATCTAGTTGGGTCATGAAACGTCTGCAAAAAACCCCACCAAACTCAGAGAGCACCAAGGATCCACAATCCTCCTCATCCTTCTCCTCCTCCTCCTCCTCTCCGCTATGCCCCTTCCTTCTAACCCTGATGATGTTACCTAGTTGGGTCATGAAACATCTGCAAGAAAACCAGAGAGCACCAAGGACCCTACAGTCATCTTCCTCCTCCTCCTCCTCCTCCCTTCTAGCACTGATGATGTTCCCTAGTTGGGTCATGAAATCTGCAAGAAAACCACCCAGCTCAGAGAGCACCAAGGACCCCACAGTCTGTCTTCCTTCCTTCCTTCCTTCCTTCCTTCCTTCCTTCCTTCCTTCCTTCCTTCCTTCCTTCCTTCCTTCCTTCCTTCCTTCCTTCCTTCCCTTCCTTCCTTCCTTCCTTCCTTCCTTCCTTCTAGCACTGATGATGTTACCTAGTTGGGTCATGAAACGTCTGCAAGAAAACCACCCAGCTCAGAGAGCACCAAGGACCCCACAGTCTGTCTGTCTTCCTTCCTTCCTTCCTTCCTTCCTTCCTTCCTTCCTTCCTTCCTTCCTTCCTTCCTTCCTTCCTTCCTTCCTTCCTTCCTTCTAGCACTGATGATGTTACCTAGTTGGGTCATGAAACGTCTGCAAGAAAACCACCAAGCTCAGAGACCACCGTGGACCCCTCATTTCAACTCCGAGCTACAGATATTCTCCTTTATTGGACTGGGTTTGTTAAGCAAGCGTAACGCTCAACACTTAAAAAAAGAAAAGAAAAGAAAAAAAGAAAAACAGAACTAGAAAAATAATCCAGGTCAGCTGAAATATACGTGGATGATACCTACAAACTCGGCTAGAAGTCACATGCAATTTAAGATCAGGTTTCGGCTTTTTCTCATAGGTTGCTGAGACATCAGCTTGGGCTTCCAAGAGATGGACAATTGGCAATTAAAGATGATTTTTCAGACTAGCCTTTAGCCCTTCGTAGAAAGAATTCAGATGAGCTCGGCTTTCAGAAATACTTTGATCTTTGCAAAAAGGCTTGGACAATGCAAAACATCCTGGGTAGGTTTAAATATTATTATTTTTTTTAAAGCTAACCACAAACCACAAGGAAGAAGGAGGTTTCGGGGTTATCCCTGCCTGAAAGCAGAGATCTTTACCACAAGTTTATACAAATGGATCTTTTTTTTGAAGTTTGCTCTGTTTCATTATTAATTTTTGGAGAGGAAAATGCATCGCCCTTCTCTCATTCCCGTCAACAAATCAACTCAGAAAAAGACATTTTTGAGCAATGTGCTGACTCGTGTTACTTAAACTGGCATCTTCCTTTGACTGATTTCCTAATATTGCTTAATCTAAACCATGGTTTGTGGGGCTAATTTGGGGTCCGGTGCAGCTGTAGAGGAACTGGTTAGTTGATCTCCAGATTAATCCTGAGAAAGTAAAAGAAAATAGTTTTGGGGGAGGAAAAAGGAAAGGAGGTCGATGGATGGATGGATAAGAGAGAAAGAGAAGCGAAGAGGGAGAAGGAGAGGGAGAGGGAGAGGAAAGGAAGGAAGGAAGGAAGGAAGGAAGGAAGGAAGGAAGGAAGGAAGGAAGGAAGGAAGGAAGGAAGGAAGGAAGGAAACACTCAGAAATGTAAGCTTGTGAGAAACTGGAAATGGAGTTATTAAAGAGGCAAATTTGTCCTGAATCCTCAAGGTTATTAAAGTAATTTGTTATAAGTGATGCTGATGATACAATTTGTTAGTGCCTAATTAAAGCTCCAGGCTTCATCAGGGCCATGGAGGAGGAGACCTCTGAGAATATATAAGCTCATGCTTTGGACTGTCTTCTCAACAGCTTCACCAGGACCTCTCAGCTTCTTCGCTTCTCAGCCTCCAAAACAGGTAAGGTTGAGTTCAGGTGAGTCTCCTGGAAGAAGGGAAACTTCTCCTCCCAATTTTGTAGGGGCTTTCAAAATCGCTCTCTCCGCTCTTTGGGTGGGTGATGGAGACAGATCTGGAAGCTCACGGAGACCTGGTCCATGGAGAACATGACTAGGTGTCTTCTGAATGGACATTGCAATGCTACTCAACCATGGTTCTTCTCTTGGGTTCTTTCAGGTCATCTCCACCACTATGGCTCTCTGTGGACCATCCTGTGCCATCCCCTCTTGTGCCTCCCTCCCATCCGTTGGGTTTGGATCTGCTGGTTTGGGAGCCCTGCCCCCCAGAGGCTTGGGTGTCTCACCCTTCCCCTTGGCTGAATCTTCAGGAAGCCTGGGCACCCTGGCCGGGATCGTCCCTTCCTGCATCAACCAGATCCCAGCATCTGAGGTGACCATCCAGCCCTCTGCAGTTGTGGTCACCATCCCTGGTCCCATCCTGTCTGCCAGCTGTGAGCCTGTCGCCGTCGGAGGCAACAACCCATGTGCTCCTAGCCGCCAAGGGTTGCCTCTCAGTCTCGGAGGCCAACCTCGCCTGGGTGGCCGTTATGGGTTCGTCGGTAAACGAGGCAGCATCTGCTACACCCCCTGCTAAACTCACCTGGACAGTCGAAAAAAAGAGGAAGACGGAGGATCTGAAAGGAACAACGGCAGAGCCTTTGGTGCTGAGGAAAACATCTACTAGATGTTCCTCACCCCATATCAGCATCCCTCATCTTTTCTTAGCCTGAATGTATTCTTTTCTATCCCGGTTTTTTTTAAAAAACAAACAAACAAACAAACATACATGTGCTTTTCTGGTGATTATTGGTTTGCAGCTCTTTCGTCCGCACATCCTTGAAAGGAATCTGAGCTTGTTGTGCTTCTGCTGGTGAATCTCACAGGATGAAGGAGACCACACTTTTGTTTGCCGAGGGGAACTCTACTTTTGCTCCACCGTGAAACCTCCAAGGGAAATTTGTTCGGCGTGTTCTCTGTGCATGCTTTTCTCCTTCCTAAACCGTGTGTAAGAATGTGTTCATTCTGGTTTGTTTTACCCTTCCTTCTTAATAAAACATTGCATCTTAGTTTGGGTCTCTTCCGTTTCTTTTCAATAACGTCAAGATAGCCAGGATTGTGAGCAGTAAAAGAAAAAAACCTACTGGCTCTCTAGACCAGGATATAGCGTACAACAGTTCCTTTAGATACAACAGCACTGGAAAAGTTGACCATTTCTCACACTTACGACCGTCGCGGCATCCCCATAGTCACGGGATCCAAATCCAGACGCTTGGCAACCGATTCATATTTATGACGATCGCAGTGTCTCGGGGTCACGGGATCCCCTTTTTGTGACCTTCTGACCAGCCAAGTCAAGCCAGATCCACTTAACGGCCGTGTTACTAACTGAACAACTGCAGTGATTCATTTAACAACTTGGGGAAAATTCATTTACCAAATGTCTCACTTAGCAACAATCGTGGTCGTAAGTCAAGGACTACCTGTATGTGAGCTACGTTAAGGGAATTCCTTTCCCATTTGAGATCAGGCTGATATAACTTGATTGATCATTTAATTTATTTATTCGATTTCTGTAGCCGTCCATCTCAGTCAAGGATGGAGATTATGCACATAGACACTCTGACAGGCAACCTTAATATATATATATATATATATATATATATATATATATATATATATATATATATATATATATATATATATATATATATATATATATATATATATATATATATAAGAGAGAGAGAGAGAGAGAGAGAGAGAGAGAGAAATTAGAAATTCTGATGCTGCAAGAAGCTTTATTATGAAAGGGTCGATCAATACATGTGGTAAGGAACAATGTACACAAGGGAGAAATGGGCAACATTGTTCTGTTGGCTTCGTCACAGCTGTACACAACTGTGTATTTGAAATGAGTAAAAGAGGAGCAAACTGGGGAAGGGGGAAGAACTTTCCAGCTTTAGTGGCTCCGTGGAGCTAAGCTAAGCACACCCTCTCTACTATGGGTGCAAACTGGAAAGGATGAGGCCGGGAGAACTTAGCAAGCATCACGTACATCGAGAGTAACACAACAGACCAAAGTGGCAATCTCGTTTTCATTTCCAGATGGTTCCGCGCTGTGGGATTCAACACTTCACAAGGTTCTCAGTTGTACGTCAGGCACTTCCGGGAATATTTTCTCCAACCTCCGTAGTTCCCGTAGCCATAGTATCCAAGCCGGCCGTAGGCCCCGTAGGCTACGTTCAGCGGGTGAGTGTAGCTACATGGTGTTACTTGGCCCACTGAGACAGGATCATTAGTGGCGGACAGGATGGGACCTGGGATGGACACCACTGAAGCCGGAGGTTGGATGAGGAGTTCCGATCCGGTGAGTTGGCTGGAACAATTGACTTGGCCACCGGTGTAGTAGTTGGCTGCAAGGCTGGTGAGGTTGCTGGATCCGTACGATGGGACTACCGCATAGGATCCGCTATTGGAAGCATAAGGCACGTGGCAGATGGTCCCACAATAAGACATCTTGGGGTGATCTGGAAGGCAGGCAATGCAAAAAAAGAGCAGTGGAGACTAAGATGGAAGGAGTAAGAAGTTACTTAAAATGGGAAGGGAAGTTAGAGGATTAACAATCAGACAGTAAACAACAACCTAATCAAGGACTTACCAAGGAGAAAACTACACTCCCACCAACACTGAGAGGGCAAGCCACTAGTATATAAAAATAAGAGGAAACCCTACTCTCTCCTAGCACTGATGATGTTATCTAGTTGGGTCATGAAACGTTTGCAAGGAAACAACCCAGCTCAGACAGCACCAAGAATCTCCTTGTCTTCTTTCCCTTCATTTGTTGTCCTTCCTTCTTCCTCTTCTCCTTCTCTTCCTCCTTCTCCTCCTTGCAAACCCTACTCCCTTCTAGCAATGATGATATTGCCTAGTTGGGTCATGAAAGGTCTGCAAGGAAACAACCAAGATCAGAGAGCATCAAGGACCCCACAGTTCTTCTTCTTCTCTTCTCCTCCTTTCCCTTCATTCATTCTCCTTCCTTCTTCCTCTTCTCCTTCTCTCCCTCCTTCTCCTCCTTGAAAACTCTACTCCCTTCTAGCACTGATGATATTGCCTAGTTGGGTCATGAAACATCTGCAAGAAAACTACCAAGGACCCCACAGTAGAAATTGATTAGAAACTGCTCCAAATTAATCTGATGATGATAAACTAGAATTTTTTTTTAGCTCTTCTAACACGTCCATCCTTTCTTTTAGATTCTCACTCCCTTCTATCTTGAATACCTTCCATGTCTCTTCCTACTTGTTATTTTACTTGCTTGATAATGAACGTACCCCATCTCCTTATGATGGTCTAGAACCACGATAAAGCTGGATTTGATCTGATGGATAAAATCAGAGTCTGGACAAATGGGAATGAAACGGTCTTGAGATCCTGAAGCTTCCAACTTCAACCTCCTGGAGAGACTCTGATCCAACCCACCTGGGATCTCTTGATATTCTTCACTGAGACATACAACCTCCTAGCCCCCATCATAAAAATTTCACGGGCAGGAGAGATGCACACAGCCAGAACCACACAGATGATGGAGCAAACAGAGACAGCGAGAAAAACCAACCCAACTCCTGCGGAAGAGATGGATTTGAATTTAGCTTACCTGGTTCTTGGAGAAACAGAACGGAGAAGGTGATAGGGAGTGGATGCTTACTGTGTGAAGTCTCCAGGCTTTCAAGTCCTTTTATAGGGTTCTCCTGACCTCGTACGGGGTGGGAGATGGGAGCGCCAACCCCCCTCCCACACAGGCCTTTCTTAATGAGAGATGAAAACGAATGATCAAATCGTTTTCAATTTTGTTTACCTCTCTGGCCATTTGGCATCCGTTGGGCTATCTGCAGTGGGTTACATCAATCCAGAGCTGTTACGCCCTGAAGAAGATCTGGTCTTGCAACAGCTGAAACTGCCCCTATTGCGGTGCCAAAGACGATGTCCAAACTCCGGCTTGCAGCACCGGAACCAGAGTTCAGTTTCGGGGACTCGCTGGCAAAATTGGAGGCAGGTAGACTTCACTCCCTACGACCAGCTGATGTTGCTTATGGTGAAATCTGTGGGGAGCTTTGCACGGGGAGGGAGGGAGGGCTGTTTTGGAAGAACGGGAGAGGGAAAACAAACAAACAAGCTGCTACTTCAAAGCTTGTTAAGAAGATGGGCCTCAGGCCAAGGACTTCCAAATCCTGCTTAATGCAGCATGTCAGATGATTTGGGGAAAGCCATACAGGAGATACTTCTGAAGAGAAGCAAAGAATTACCAGAAATTAAAGAAGCCAATGAATATTGTGATCAAACTTCCAGCCAGTTGACTTATAAGTCATTAAGTCCCCCCCCCCGAGTTTAAATGCTTGCTTTAATTTTCATTCTTTTTTTTTTTTTTTTGGCACAACGATTAAGGTGTTTGCAAAGCTCTGGGCCCAAAGTTCATGTCTGGAATTTTAGAATTCCTGGAACTTCATGTCAAGGAAATGGGTAGAAGCTTGCCAGGGTAGTCTCCAACGACAGAAGTTAGCTAGGGAAGTCCTGGTGAACGCCAAAGTCCTCCACTCTTTGGAGAGGTGAAGAAAGCCATCTCAAGGACACTGGGAGGGCCTTCCCGTGAATGATAGGCCATACCAGGACATAACCAAGCCTATTAAACAAGGATTACAAGGGATCATGTAAAAGAGCGTGGGAAAATGCAGAACACAAGACTTGTGGGCAAACAGCAGCTGAGATCTTATCAAGTCTTTCTCCCGTGGCCTCCGGGGAAGGTGAGTCTCTCTTCAGAAACACCCAACCAAAACACACAGTGGCTACATTTTTGCCCCAGTGCCAGGGCTTACTCAGAAGCACCTCACGTTGTAAGAAAGGATTGCAGGCCATGGATACAGCTGGAGGTCAAATGTGGGACTGAGACTGCCCCATCCTTGAAGAAGTGAACCTCAAAGTCTGCTCCCCTCCACAATGAAACAGGAACAGCCAGCCCTGAACGATGCGTTGACTCAATATTCCATTTAGATATCTCCAGCCTTAAAGTTTCAAACCCACCTTCTTCCTTTCTCCTACCTCACTGGATCATCTGTGGTCCAAAAATGAGAACGAGGGCAAAATATGGAGACAGCCCAAACCACAATGGGATCCAACTGTAACTATGGTCATCAAACTTTCAACTGTTTAAGAATGGAAAACTGGAGGTAGGGGATATGGTAGGCAAAGTATGGCGATGTGTCCTTCATCTTCATTGAGCAATGGGCTGGACTAGAAGACCAACTAGTAGACCCATCAGAAAACCCATTAAAAGACCCATTCCTTAGATACACTGAGCTACATTTGGCTTGATTTACGGAACCAAGAACCATCCACGTGACTTGACTTTCCCCCACATGACTTGACTAAGTCCAATCATATGACTTGACCGAAAGTCCAGCCATGTGACTTGGCTAAACCCATGGGAAGAGGGGAATTCATGAGCAAATCTCTCAGTGATAAGAATGACATGGGTCCGGCATGTCTCTGATTTTGATTGTTGCGTTGGGCAGTGTGGAAGGACACCAGAACACCAGTTATTAAGGATGCAAAGTTTTAAGTTTTAATGGATGCTAAAGAAGAACTCGAGTGTAAATTGCCGTCAAAGCAAAATTAAACCTCGGAGGCAAGCGAAGAACACATTCTACAGGGCAAGAGAAAGTCTAAAAATATGGCATAAACAAGAAACCAATGAAAACAACTTCAGGAGTTGAAATAGTTTCCAAGAGTTTTCACCATTTCTAAAATACTTAGCGTGACTTTCTAATTGATTTTTCCAACTCCCCCCCCTTTTTTTTTTTTTTTAATAAGGTCCACCATTGCCAGAAGAAGCCTTTTGGGCACCACCACAACGTGCCCCAATCCCATTAGTGTATCTTCTGCCAGATCTGTAGCCATAACCTGAAGAGGCACCTTCTCCACGGCTAAGGGTAAAGGGAGAATTTGAGGTTATAGAGATGGGTTCACAGCTGGCGGTGAGAATGGGTCCTGGAATAGTCACAACAGCTGAGGGAGGTTGTATGATCACTTCTGAAGATGGGATTTGGGAGTCGCCGGACACGTTGATGCCACCATAGAGCCTGGAATTGAAGCTGGTGTAGCCCCAAAAGGCCATCTTGCAACCAGGAGGAAAGACCTGAAGCAGAAGAAGACAGGAAGGAACGTGAGAGATATTTCAGAAATAACTGGAAGAAAGCCAAACCTCCCAATAGAAGTGAATCTATGTATCTTGGAGTTGAAGAGTGGAGTCCTTGGCGCTCTCTGAGGTTGGGTGCTTGCTTGCAGACATCTCACCACCCAACTAGGCAACATCATCACTCTGGTGAGGGTGAGCTTAGCTTCCTGTTTATATATAGTAGCTTGTCCTACCAGTGTTGGTGGACGTTTCTTGATTGTTTTCTGAGGTTCATCCAGGAAACCTTTCCAGGGTGAACAGATCTTGGATAAACAGCTTGCTAACGAAGTGTCCACCTCCAGCTCAAATATCCAAATAAAGTCCAGGATTTCTTGGCAGCTACATGCCGTATTGTTTTCATCTTGTCATGAAGAGTCTCCTAAGATTTCCTAAGTCTCTCCTAAGACCTCCTGCTGACATTGGAGGTCAGACTCGTGGAGATGAGGAGACGATGACACAGTTGCAGTTTGGGGAGGGGGGAAGGGAATGGATGGATGGAAAACCCATTCCATGGATGGAAACTAATCAAGGAGAGAAGCAACCTAGAACTAAGGAGAAACTTTCTAACGGTGAGAACAATCAACCAGAGGAAAGCGTTTGTGGGTACTCCATCGATGGAGGTTTTCAAGAAGAGACTGGACAGCCACTTGTCTGAAATGGTACACTCTCTTGCTTGTGCAGGGAGTTGGACCAGATGACCTTCAAGGTCCCTTCCAGCTCTGTTCTTCTACGTTCTGTATTCTATGTTCTAAGTCATCTGGACCTGATGGAGACTTCACTCCTCTAGACCCCTTTAAACAAGAACAATCCTGATGAAATAGCCCAAAATACAACACCAGCTGTTCAAGATGACACATCCATCATTTGGGGTCTCTCTACCAAGGATGGATGGAATCTCCCTGAACCCGAATGAACCACACATGCTTCATGAATCCAAATGGACTTACCAAATTCTCCAAGGAGAAGATCAGAATGGAGTCACTGGTAAGTCGGTGACAATGCTACAAGTATCCGGTAAAGGACATTTTATACCTTCTCTTCAGAGCGTGACGAACCCTGAAATTACAGATCATTTCAAACCTGCTGTTCACGCAAGACATCCAAATTGCTCTATTGACGAACTAGCACGATATTTTGTGTTCTAATGGTCTAACACCACTATACGTTGAAGAACAATGCGTCATTTTTTCCCCCCTTCATTGGCGTGACAACCAGACAAAGCAAATTTAGGTCTCCTTCATTACATGGGTGTCTCCTGTCTGGCCTGGATTGTCCCCTCCTACTGGGGTGTCATGCTGAAATTTGGGGTGATGTTGTAAGTGAGGAATCTCAAAATACGTTCTCAGCACTGAGTTGTTGGAAAAGAGAGTGATCTTTGAAGATTTGGACTCTAGGATTGGGAGCAATACAAAACTGTTGGAGGATTATCTAGAGCGTGTCTGATTTGGCCAGCTCTTAGATGACCCACTAGAATGAAATTGTCCGCTCTGAGATGGCACGTTCTCCCAAACTTGATCTTCTCTAATAGGCCTCAGAAAAGATGTTTTGCTAACTGGGAAAGAGAGAGTTAGTTGGATTGTGGCTGTATTTCTACCAAGTCTCCAGTCTTACCCTTTGTGTCAAGATGAGAAGCAAGGTCACGAGGTCTTGTTTTTCCTGCAGAGGTCCAAAAAATCTACTCAGTGGATATCGTAGACTCGGCAAAGCTGGCTCATTATCTTTGTCTATAAAGCAAATTAACCAGTCTACCATCTAAAAAGTATGGACGGATGGCAATCCCAAGATTGCTCTCCCTACACATTGGTGGGATGTGAAGGTCTTAACCTTGAGTGACCTCAGAAATCTAAGCAAGGGTGAACTTGGTTTGGATTTAGCAGGACCTTTCTTGACAGCGTCCATCAAAATTGGTGATGGCGGAAGGTAGAAGGTGAAGGTTCCACCTTACCTTCCCATCAGGCCTTAGAATGGATTCTTCTCCTGAGCAGGGGTTACCTAAAGTCCTTTCTGCACGTACAAAGATCTGATGATGCTGGCTTGGCGAGTGAAGAATTAGGAGATGTGACTGGAATACTCCATCCAGTTTTGGTCACCACGTTACAAAAAAAGATGTTGAGACTTTGGGAAAAGTGCAGAGAAGAGCAACTAAGATGATTAAAGGCCTGGAGACTAAAACATATGAAGGAACGGTTGCAGCAACTGGGTATGGCCAGTCTAGAGAAAAGAAGGACCAGGGAGGACACGATAGCAATATTCCAGTATTTGAGGGGCTGCCACAAAGAAGCGGGGGTCAACTTATTCTCCAAAGCACCTGAAGGCAGGACAAGAAGCAACGGATGGAAACTCACCAAGGAGAGAAGCAACCTGGAATTAAGGAGAAACTTCCTAACAGTGAGAACAATCAACCAGTGGAACAGAAGTTGCCTCCAGACGTTGTGGGTGCTCCATCACTGGAGGTCTTTAAGAGGAGATTGGACAGCCCCTGGTCTGAAATGGTGTAGGGTTTCCTGTTGGAGCAGGGGGTTGGACTAGAAGACCTCCAAGGTCCCTTCCAGCTCTGTTCTGATTCAAAACTTTGTGTATGGCAGGGCCTTTCCTGTTGTTGTTTCTCCCATTTACACAGCATCCTATCATGTCATCTTTAAGTCAGGGATCATGTAAAACACAGATAAGGTTTCTGAAGAAAGGGTGTACACTTTCAGGACACAGCAATATCAAAGGGGAGAGGCGGTGGCTGTGATCAGCCCATAATTGCTAGCCTATAATTGCTACTCACTGATCGAGCAGCTACACCCGGGATTACTCCATTCCTGCTTCCTTCTCCAGTCAGCCAGATTTCAACTCCTCGCTGAAAGTTACGAAGGCACTGAAAATACCGACGTACAACCAGTCGGCCACCAAACAAATCGTTGTAAATGGAGGACCCAATCTTGCTGAGTTGGAACCACAGAAAAGATGTGCAGGTCACCCCATGGAAGGAACGTCATCGAACATTTTAAATTCGGGGCAGAAAACGATTACAAACGGGGAGAGTTCGAAACCTAAGCTAGAAAAACCTGATCGATTCTCTCTGTCGGTCCTTGCATTGAATTGTGTACCCGGGAAATATACAATTATTCTTGCAAGCCGCTCAGAGCCACTGAGAGTGAGGAGTAGCCATAAAAATCTTCCATTAAGAAAGAATAGAATAGAATAGAATAGAATAGAATAGAATAGAATAGAATAGAATAGAATAGAATAGAATAGAATAGAATAGAATAGAATAGAATGGAATGGAATGGAATGGAATGGAATGGAATAGAATAGAATAGGAATAGAATAGAATAGAATAGAATAGAATAGAATAGAATAGAATAGAATAGAATAGAATAGAATAGAATAGAATAGAATAGAATAGAATAATGAAGAATAGAAATAGAAATAGGAATAGAATAGAATAGAATAGAATAGAATAGAATAGAATGGAATTTAGAATAACAGAGTTGGAAGGGACCTTGCAGGTCATCTAGTCCAGTGGTTCTTAACCTTTTTGAACGAATCGCCCCCTTGAGCCAATGAGGAAGTTGTCATCGCCCCCTCCCCCAACATAACCTCTCAATCACAACATAGGAAATAATTCTTCAATTTATGCAAACACTTTTTTTTGTTTTCTTTAAAATTGTCATCAGGACATATCGATGCAAATAATTTATTTCCAGTCTTTTTCCCATATCTCAACTGTGTGAAAATTTTTGGTGCCACCCGTCACTTTATTCCCAAACTTCGTGAATCATGTATTTCATTATTATCTTATTTATTCAAGACACTTAAATGTAATGACCACTGAAAACAAAATTAAATTGCAAGATAGTGAAATGCCCGAAAAGAAAAACTAAGAATTTCAAGACGAAAACTCTGAAACTAAATTAAGATTCGAGGAAAGTATATATAGTCACGCACACTGTAAAAAGGATTAAAAAGACACAAAGAAAATATAATGTCACGGGACAGCCACTCAGCATGCGATGTTTCGAAAGAAGCGCTCCCCCCTCCATCACTGCCCATTCTGGCCAATGGCGCGCCACTGTATGGGTAGAGGCTGCTGTGCAACGGCATGAAGATAAGCAATGCGTATTCACATATGTATGACGTTCTGTACTGAAGCTAGCTGGAGGAACATTTGAAAACACAATTGAATCCACTAATAGTGAGCGATCTGATGTTTTTGTATGACAGATATACAGCGATTCACTGTACGAAAAAGTCTCAAAAGTGTCCCCAAAACGTCTCGCTCCATCGCCCCCATATCGCCCCCTTTTCATTCCTTCGCCCCCGCATCACCCCTTTTCGTTCCATCGCCCCCCTGAAAAATGAAATCGCCCCCTGGGGGGCGATATCGCCCAGGTTAAGAACCACTGATCTAGTCCAACCCTCTGCCCAAGCAGGAGACCCTACACCATTTCTGACAGAGGGCAGTCCAGTCTTTTCTTGAAAGCCTCCGGTGATGAAGCTCCCACAACTTCTGAGGGCAAGCTGGCCCACTGGTTGATTGTTCTCACTGTCAGAAAATAAATGTCAACAGCTGGATAAAATGCACCCAAGACATCTGTAGGTCTGCTTTTTTTTCACGTGTGTGAGGACATTGTAAACCTGAGGGTTGGTTTAGCTAGGCCTGGTCCAGCTGAGCCTCCGTTGCCCAATGTTTTGGGACAAGAGGCATCTTGTCTCCGCTTGCATATGAGAAACCGACGTTCGCTGTCCAAATAATATTTACAGAAACCAGAATTAAAGCAGGTTGCCAACTCGAAGGTTGCAGCCGGGATTTCGGATTGCAAACTTGAGCAGGAATCCAAACCCAGCCTTGAGATACACACGGCGGATTCGAGGCCCAGTCAATTCGCCCAGTTCTTTTGCATTTTTTTTTTTTTTTTTAGTGCCGAGATTTGCAGCGCCTACAAGAAGAAGAAGAAGAAAAAAAAAACATCGCGAGAAATTTCAGGAAGTCATTTTGCAGAGCAGGAAGAGGAGAAATGGCAAAGAGACAGATCTGGGTTGGACCTCAGGAGAGAGTCGTCCAAGGTGAGACGTTGTAGGCAGCAAGGACAGGTGCAAAGTCCTTTGAGCCGAGGCTGGGATTGTCAACCATAAGGACTAGAAACCCATGTCAAAATGAAGGAGCAGTTTTTCATCCAGTTTTGTGTTATAGTTCCATAGTATATGCCTTGGTTGTTATTATCCAGCGTTTCAGTCCAGAACTGTAGGGCAAAATGTGGGAAATTGTGCTGCAAATGGCTGAAATTTGAAAGGGAGACACAAACACACACAAACACACAAACGTAATTGCTTAAAAGTACAATCCCAGAAGTGCAACTCATGCAAAACATAAAAGTTTCCTTTTCAAGTCATCCAGTGAACCTTAATTCGTTTAGTCCGCATCTCAAATGCTCAATTTGGTGCATGTTCTCCAAAATCTTAACTATCCTGAGGACTAGGGACTTCAGTTTAAAGTCTCTTCCTGTCTGCTGCTGCCTTCTAGTGGTGTTTGCCAAGTACGGCACATCTGCGAAATGCCTTTAAAATAATCAGAACTAAATCTGGAAATATAGGGAGAATCCACCAGATGTCAGTCTGATACTTCACTATAGACGGTGATTTAGAGATGGGTAGGTGTAAAAAAATATAGGGGAAAAAAATAGGTATTACGAACAGCATTTGAACACACATTCCCAGTTTTCTTCTTTTCTCATGTCACCCTAGAGTAAAAAGCAAAGTGAAGGTCAAGATGAAGTGCTCAATTCATGAGTCGCACAAATGTCCCTTCGTTTAAAATTTTCTCAATACACTCCTGGCTGCCCTGCAATGCAAAGTTTGGCCAGGTTATTGGAACTGTCAACAGCTCTGTTCTCACCACCAAGCTCTCTGAGCTGGGGTTTTTTTTTTCTTGCAGGCGTTTCATGACCCAACTAGATAACATCATCAGTGTTAGAAAAGAGTAGGGTTTGCTCTCTATATATTGTCCCTTCTAGCACTGATGATGTTCCCTAGTTGGGTCATGAAATGTCTGCAAGAAATCAACCAAGCTCAGGGGGCACCAAGGACCCCCATAATCTTCCTCCTCCTCCTCCTCCTCCCCACAACCCCCCTCCCTTCTAGTACTCATGATGTTCTCTAGTTGGGTCATGAAATGTCTGCAAGAAATCAACCAGACTCAGAGGCCACCCCATAGTCTTCCTCCTCTTCCTCTTCCTCCTCCTCCTCTCCACAAGATGTTCCCTAGCTGGGTCATGAAATGTCTGCAAGAAATCAACCAAGCTCAGAGAGCACCAAGAACCCCATAGTCGTCTTCCTCCTCCTCCTCCTCCTCCTCCTCCTCCTCCTCTTCCTCCTCCTCCTCCTCGCCTCCTCCCTCTTTCCTCCTCTCTCTCCACAAGATGTTCCCTAGCTGGGTCATGAAATGTCTGCAAGAAATCACCAAGCTCAGAGAGCACCAAAGAACCCCATAGTCATCTTCCTCCTCCTCTTCCTCTCCTCCTCCTCCTCCTCTTTCTCCTCCTCCTCCTCCTCCTCTTCCTCCTCCTCCTCCTCTCCACAAGATGTTCCCTAGCTGGGTCATGAAATGTCTGCAAGAAATCAACCAGGCTCAGGGAGCACTAAGGACCCCATAGTCGTCTTCCTCCTCCGCCTTGGACAGCCACGTGTCTGAAATGTTAACAGGGTTTCCTGCTTGAGCAGGGGTTGGACTAGAAAACCTCCAAGGTCCCTTCCAACTCTGTCATTCTGTTACTTTCACTCTGGAGTGAGAACCTGATAGTAGACTTGGAGCCCATCACAAAACGAGAAGACCAAAACTGTCGTGCAAAGCAAGCTTTATTTTATGCCCCGCCTTGATTCGTTCAGGAGCAGAAACAACAAGTAAGCTTCAAGACGGATTGTGCGGACCAGGTGGGCGATCAAAAAGAGATCAAATATTTTCACACACGGACCCTTAAGGGTGGGTCAGCAAGTCCTTGAAGGATGGAGATCTGGTGGGGAAAAAAAAAGCAGATGATAGGGTGGCTTTCAAGAAGCGCCAGGCCATCCTAAATTCCTTCAGGAATGTCTGAAGACTTGGCCTTTGGGAAAGCCACCCTGGCATGCAACATCTTCATGGATTCTTCGGAGCTTAGCAGGGTCCACAGAAGCTGCCACGCCTGGATCCATATTGATACCTAGGCCCATAACAGGGGTCATAGCAGATGGATTGGCGACGGCCGTACAGACCACCATATCTACATCCGTAGTTGTAGCCTCCAGAACCGTAGCCTCCGGAACCATAGCCTCCGGAACCGTAGCCTCCAGAACCATAGCCTCCGGAACCGTAGCATCCAGAACTGTAGCCTCCGGAACCGTAGCCTCCGGAACCGTAGCCTCCGGAACCGTAGCCTCTGGAACCATAGCCCCCATAGCTCTGAGGTGGGCAGTATCTGTTGCCGTAACCAGAACCATAACCGCAGTCATAACCTACAGGCTGGTAGCAGACACCTCCATAGGATGGGCCTTGATAACCATAACCACAAGGGGGGAAGTAGCGGATACCCCGGCCGTAACTCCCATAACAGCTTCCGCTGCTCCAGCGGGTTCTACGCTTGGAGCCGCTGAGGCTACTTCCAGAGGAGAAACGTCTGGGACGACATGGATCGTAACAGGACTGGTTTGGATAGTAGGACATCTTGCTTAGAAGAAGATGGGTAGATCTGAAACGAGACACAAAACAATGAAATGAGGTCACTTTCAGCTCATAAGAACCCTTGTTGACTAGAGGAAGGATCTCAGAAGGAAGAAACATGTCGTCATTGATTCCTCTACGAGAGGTTTCCGACTTTTGTCATTCCTCCAAACCTAAAGGGTGTGGACACCAACTCCTCAAATTCCTCAGCCACCATCCGATGATTTAGAAGGGGTCTAATCAAATATCCTGGTGGAAATTCATGGGTTCCATCTACAGAAGGCCACCCAATTTCTCAAGATGGACCACTTGTTCATTTTGAGATGTTCCACGAACGGACGCAAGAGGAGACGTCTTAAAGAAGGACAGCTGAGAATTGAGGCAACCCTCTAAAGGCCCACATAAGCAAAGAAGAGCATAAGAGAAGAGGCGAAGTCTTAAGAAAGAAGGCTCCCTAGAAGAACTTACTTAGTTATCAGAAGGTCTGAAGCCCAAGTGAAGCTGTTGAAGCTCTCTTGTGTGTCTTCTCCTTTTATACTTCTCTGATCATGAGGCAGCTCTAGAGTGCTGGATTTTCTAATCTCAATTAATTATAAATCTTGATATGTTAAGCAGGTAACATCCTGATTGCTTTAATTGTTTGTTTTTTCCCCTTCTTTGAAGCCATTAGTTTATCAAAGGATCTTGATGTAAAGTCAGCATGATGCTAGCTAACACCCTCAAACTGCCTTTCAAATGAGTGAGTTTATGACTGGATTTAATTTCATAGCTATTTGGAAGTTTCATCAGAATGTTCATCCCACACCAGACTTGGTGGACCTAACACCGGAAGAGAATACAGAATTGGAAGGAACCTTGGAGGTCTTCTAGTCCAACCCCTTGCTCAAGCAGGAGACCCTATACCATTCCAGCCAAACAGCTGTCCAGTCTCTTCTTAAAAGCCTCCAGTGATGGAGTACCCACAGCTTCTGCAGGCAAGCAGTTCCATTGGTTGAAGAACAACTGAAGATCAACATATTGTCAAAGGTCAATCTAGTCCAACAGTTCCTATGATGGCCACAAAGATGCCATCACCGTGTGGTTGAATACAATCTCTCTGGTGGTTCAAATCTAGTCCATTTCTTATGGTGGCCACCAAGATGCCCCCACCGTGTGGCTAAATACAATCCCTCTGGTGGCTCTCCAGAATTTTAATTTAGCTGATGTTGTGGCCTTCTTGACACATCACACTAAGCCATAACATGCTTTATTTGAGTTTGACACAGTGCATTACATGACCTGTGGCCTCATAAGCCATGGTTTGTACCACAATTTGTATAAAAACACCGCAGTGTGTTTTGACCAATAAACTGTTATAATTATTAGGTTAGGTGATTAGAAGGGAATGAGTTAACCTAATTTTATCCAAACCATCAATTCAGATGGAATTGCTAAGTGGAATCCCCATGAATAATCTCCTTCAGCTCCATCTGATTGGACAAGAAAGTCATCTGAAGATCCTACTAAGGCAACTTTGGAAAATCCAGCGGCATCATCAAAGCTGATCCAAACTTACTTTATGGACGGATGTGAGCACTTCAGGATGCATCTTCACAAGGTCCCTTCTTTGATTTCAGGGTTTAGAAATCTAATTAATAACAAGTTCTTCTTAATTTATTCTTCTGATACGATGACTCAGATGCCGACTCAAATGTCACCCTAAAGCTTCGATGAATGAGCAGGAAGTAAGACACCAATATATATATATATATTTAAAAAATACAACAACCAAGGTTTTAAGCTGGAAATAAGAACATTGCCATGGACTTGAAGGATCCTCCATTGCTTAATTTAATCCCTTCCTGGTTCCCACGGAGATGTTCTCTGACAAGCTCTGATGGGTTTCTAGATGAGAACTGGATGGCATTTCTAGACCACAGAGACTCCTGTGATCATGAACTGGCCAACGTCTTAGAAGTCTCATTTTGTTTCTTTTGTCATTTCCAACTTTAACTTTAATTAAAATCTGATAAAATCAGAACACTCTTTTATTTGGATGGGGAGATTGACTCAGGTCCAAATTGACATGCTTATAGGATTCGGATCATGTGCCCAATCTGGGCTCAGGAAACTCAAATCGATTTGACGTTTGGATCGTCCGGGTGGATCGAATCGACCTCGATCGATTCAATCAGCCCTTTGTTTTTCATTTCAGCCACTTCTCTGATCCTTTCTGAAGAGAAAAGGCTAGTTCACGCTTCCTTCCGTGGCATTTTGTCCAAGCAGAAGGAAGAAAGGAAACCAGTAAATGGAAAGTAAATGAACGAATGAACGCTTGTTCTGCTTTTTAATTGAATGAAACAAAGTCACTTTATTCATCTTCCGCTTGTTTGGGGTGACTTAAAGTCGGAGCCTTCCTCTAAGCACACAACTTTGTGAGCTCACTCCAAAGTATGAAGGATTGGGGAAATTATTTCGCAAACATACTAGCAGCGATGAATGGATAGGATACCTATAATTTATTTTTAACTCATTTCTCATTAACGTTAATTTCAGCTCGATCCTGCCCTTGGCCTGCCCGTAAAACAGTGTCCCTTTGACTCATTAAAAAAAAAAAAAAATACTTCATCTGGCAATAATTTGGCATCGGGACAGGACAGCAGGTTGTTCGTTGTTAGCGAGAATTTACGCACTCGCATTGCTTAACCTGCAACTGAATTTAAAACGAATCACAAATCCAAGGAAGTCACAACATACGCAAAGTCGGAACGACGAAGCAAAGGTGTTATTCTCCGTCTAGGCCAGTTGATTGGCTTTCTTCCCTAAATCACTTCTTCGGTTTCCCCCCCATTTTTAATCCCCCCCTGTTTAGTTTTTTAAAATTCAGGTCTAAAAAATTAATTTGCTTATTCCAGGAGAGGGACAGCTACATCAACTCAATGTAGGAAATTGTTCCAGTTTCCTCCACCTTGCTTTGGATCTGAGGACTACAACATTGTAAACCAGTCCACAGACTAATTAAGGTTACATTCTGCTGTTCTCTTTCAGTTTGTCGCGTCTGATCTTTCCACTTTGTTGTATTGTGATTCACATCCATTGGCCTTCTCTATGCTTGCCTCTCCCTTCTGGGACCATTATAAATATAATTAGCGTGGTCTGTTTCCTTCGCAGACGGAATACTGCCTTGGCAATAAAAAACCAGTTTCTCCCAATATATTTGGGGCCAAAGCTGCAGGCTGTTCTGCTTCTTCTTTTAATCAAAGATGTAGTTCCCAGATGCTCCCCTGCTTAAATACCATCAGATTGGAGACTTAACTCACATTGTACCGCCATCCCCCAAAAAATCTACGTTAAGGGGGGGGGGGAGAAAAGCATTTGATAGAGCAGAAATTAGATAAAGCAAAGATTATGGCTTAGCTTTTTTGGCCAGCGAACCTGGACAGATGCAGTTTGTTCCAAAAACAGTGGCTTGGCTAACCCTGGTTTAATTCACGGTGTGAATCTGGCCAGGTGTTTGAATTTTGAACGGCCTGGTCCAGAAGTGGTTTTCTTTTCCAAAGAAGATCTTCTAAAATGCTGGAAGGTGAAGACAATTGAGGCGCTGTATCCAAGGGAGGGCTAAGAGAAGATGTTGGTGAAGCACGTCAGTCCAAGCAAAGAAAGATCATTGCTTTGATCAACCTTTGCTCAGGATGGAGTGAATAAAACCCGATCAATAAAGACCAGCATCCTCTAATTGACAGGATAAATAATACAGATATCCCCTACCCCAAGTCTTTTTCCTGCATTGAGTTTGTGGGGGGGGGGGGGTTTCTCGCTGCTAAGAAGGAAGTCTTTAGCACAAGGTGGATGGATGGATGGATGAAAAGATGGAGGAGGAAGGCAAGACCAGGAACAATGACAAGGACAAGAAGGCAAGACAAGAAGCAACGGATGGGAACTCAAGGAGAGAAGCAACCTGGAATTAAGGAGAAGCTTCCTAACAGTGAGGACAATTAACCAGTGGAACGGCTTGCCACCAGAAGTTGTGGGTGCTCCATCACTGGAGGTTTTCAAGAAGAGCCTGGACAACCGTCTGTGTGAAATGGTACAAGGTCTCCTGCTTGAACAGGTGGTTGGACTAGAAGACCTCCAAGGTCCCTTCCAGCTCTATTCTGATTGATTGATTGACAGAGAAAGGAAGAAAAGAAGAGGGAAGATTGCAGTAGAAGATATTATCGGTAAATCAGGGTTGAACTGTCTGAGCTTGGTTGTTTGCCTGCAGACATCTCATTAATCTACTGGGTAACATAATCAGTGCGAGGGAGTGTGGGGTTTTCTCCCTGATTATCTACAGTAGCTTGCCCTGCCTGTGTTGATGGAGGTGTGATGTTTTTCCTTAATAGTTCCTTGATCAGGGTATTGTTTTCTGCTTGTTTGACTGGTATTAATCCCTGCTTATCTGGGTGTTGGCTGTTGGAGAGGATGTATTCTAGTTTTCTTTTTTCTTCTTAGTTTTTTTTTAAATTCTCTTTTGAATGGCATGTAAATGTAGTTTATCTCTGTGTGTCTGTTGATGGATGTTTTTTTTTTTCTGAATGAAGAAGAATCCCCTCGTGTTTTTGGATTTAGTTTGGGCTACCCAAGTCTCTGAGAGCTTCGGTTCCTCAAATCAAGATGGAGTTGAACGATGCTTTCCTAAGGTTGGGGAGTTGTAGCGAAGGAGAAGAGGAGCTGGTGTTGGAAACAATCAGCCATCTCATTCTCTGCAAATGACAATGGTGGCAGATAAGCCAGCTGAGTCAAAAGATAAAGAGAGTTCGTGGTGGACCTGTTCTGAGATTGGTTGACATCTGAATGCGGAAAGATGCCTGGCTTGTGAGCAACTTCCTTTCCGTTGTCAAGCGAAATCTGATACCCAGCTGGGGTTTATGGCTGGGAATATCTCCCAGAGCCGATCTTTGGGGAGACACAACATCTCCACTCCAAGCAGAGGAACCAATTTATGGTGAGAAGGTGGAGGGAAGCAGAGCAGGAGACCTCAATACAGAGGGATCCAGCTTTCCTTTTTCTTCCAGGTCTCCTTCTCCTTCTACTACTACTCTCCTCCTCCTCCTCCTCCTCTTTCTTCTTCTTCTTCTTCTTCTTCTTCTTCTTCTTCTTCTTCTTCTTCTTCTTCTTCTTCTTCTTCTTCTTCTTCTTCTTCTTCTTCTTCTTCTTCTTCTTCTTCTTCTTCTTCTTCTTCTTCTTTCTTCTTCTTCTTCTTCTCTTCTTCTTCTTCTTCTTCTTCTTCTTCTTCCTCCTCCTCCTCCTCCTCCTCCTCCTCTTTTTCTTCTTCTTCTTCTTCTTCTCCTTCTTCTTCTTCCTCCTCCTCCTCTTCCTCCTCCTCCTCCTCTTCTTCTTCTTCTTCTTGTTGTTCCTCCTCCTCCTCTTCTTCTTCCTCCTCCTCCTCTTTCTTCTTCTTCTTCTTCTTCCTCCTCCTCTTCCTCCTCCGCCTCTTCTTCTTCTTGTTCCTCCTCCTCCTCCTCCTCCTCCTCTTCTTCTTCTTCCTCCTCCTCCTCTTTCTTCTTCTTCTTCTTCTTCTTCTTCTTCTTCTTCTTCTTCTTCTTCTTCTTCCTCTTCTCCTCCTCCTCCTCCTCTCTCCTCCTCCTTCTTCTTCTTCTTCTTCTTCCTCTTCTCCTCCTCCTCCTCCTCCTCCTCCTCCTCCTCCTCCTCCTCCTCCTCCTCCTCCTCCTCCTCCTTCTTCTTCTTCTTCTTCTTCTTCTTCTTCTTCTTCTTCTTCTTCCTCCCAAACATTAAATCTCAGGCCCTCCTGTCTGCAACACAATGGTCTACTAGGATGGGGTGGAAATCCGCATAGCTAGCTACCAATTTTTGAACAGTGGATTTATTTTTGTATTTTGTGTCTATTTCTGGCTGTGGTTTATACATCAGTCTGTAAAGGGCTCTGAGCTGCTTAGGGAAAAATAAGAGAAATAAAAAGACGAGGATTCCTCGTCAACCTCACTTGGGGTTGTGAAAATACTCCTCACAGATCTCTCAAAGGATCTATCTTTTCCCTACATGATAGAGATCAGAAATGGACAGTGCAACCTTCTCATTTGTTTCTTTCCCTGGAAATATTTGCAAGACCTTTATTTCCTCTCCCCCAGCCTTTCAAAATTGGAGAACTTGCTTTGTCTCCTGCAAGAATAACCGAACACGTCAGTTTGTAAATCAGGTTTAGCAGCTTCCTCAACTAATGAGCTTGAGCAAATTCCAGGAAACTCTGATATTTTAATAATTCCGAGTGGGATTGAGAATTAACTCTCAACATGTTACTTCTCTGTTGTTGTTTTTCCTAAGCAGTTTTTTTTGTTTTGTTTAAAAAGTTGCTTAGAAAAAAAGATTGTCAAAAAAAGATAAACAATGCAAACGAAAAGAAAAAAATAGAAAGTGCAAAAGAATCTAGCAAAAAAGAGGAAAAAATATGTTTCTTTTGTATGTCCACTCTTACATATTTTTTCCATGTCATTTTGTAATGTCTCATTTTTAAATTCACTTTCAGATCATTATTATTCCATCATTAGTATTATTCTATTCTCTCAGTCTCAGTTTTGTCAGATAATAACAGAGCAACAGAGCTGGAAGGGACCTTGGAGGTCATCTAGTCCAACCCCCCTGCTCAAGCAGGGGACCCTTGTTCTTCTTCTTCCATAACGTCTGTTTTAAACACAGTCTTCCCTGTAATAGCAGACACTGTTAAAATTAACTTCTCGGTCCATTGTTCAAAAATATCCTTCAATATCTTTCGAAGTTAAAATATTTTTTTTCCTTCATTCTGCATTCCGCATTAAAAGGGTTAAAAGATCAGAAATGGGAGTGTGATTTAAAAACAAAAATAAAAAAATCAGCACTTAAAATGATCAACCAATTCTCTAATTAAATCCCATTTTCTGCCCATACTTTTTTTTGCCCTCTGGAACACAAACAGGTTGGTTTCATCCTCACCTTATTATCTGTGCTTAATAAACCTTAATGAGGTATCTTCTGAAAACGCTCAAAAAAAAATTAGGGGAGTAACAATAAACGTCTTTTATGGCTGCTGCTGCCGCTGCTGAAAAGGTTTCTTTTTTCTCCCCTTCCTCTATTTAATCGTTTGCATTTTTTTATTTATTTTGACCATTAAATTTTCCTGGGGTGATGGGAAATTGGCAGATCAGCTCTTCAATTTGACTGCCAAGGAAAATAATTGCAAGAGTTTTTCCAGAATACTTTTTTCTTTTCTTTTTAATGGTTGCCAGCTAATTAAATAGCAAAGCGTGTTTCATATCCCCCCCCTTAGGCTCCCTGGGAAGACATATAAGGACGCTAAACCTCTTTTGCTTAAAAAATTCATCTCTCAGCACTGAAGCTGGTAAGTCCATTTGATTCATTTCTTTAGCAAATATATATATATATATATATATATATATATATATATATATATATATATATATATATATATATGGGCTTCCTATTCTTCCTATTTTTCCTATCTATCAGTTCAGACAAATTTTTTACAAGTTTTCCAGAAATGTCTTCAACTTTTTGTAGGGCAAAGCACTTTTATTAAGCGAGGGTTAATTTCCCCCCCCTTCCTTCTCTCTTTCAAGCTTTTTCCCTTCTTCAGGAGCTTCCAGTTGTGCAACTGCTTTTCTGTGTATCTTTGCAAAATAAAATAAAAATGTCTGGAGACTTTGCTTTCCATTCACCGTAGGACAGATTCACTGTGCGTCTTCGTTGAGATATTTCTTTTTTCAGAAGCCAGACCCTTCAATTCACCTTCAAGGTAGAGATGTTTAGGATTTTAACCCCAAGAAATTCACTCCATGAGATGAGTAAAAAACTCTTTGGTTTTGAGCAGAATGTAATTCACGGATAAAGAAAGCTGCATTGACTAATCCGGTCCTATAGAGGGCGGCACCTAACAATTCTCAAATAGAGCATAGAATCATAGGGCTGGATGGGACCTCAGAGGACCGATCTGGAGACCACCAGGAGATCCAAGCTGGGATTTCCAATTTTAATTGTAAGTTAAAAGAAAAAGAAGAAGGAGAAGAAGACAAAGGTAAAAGTTCTGCCAAGGCAAATGGGTAATTGTGTCTGTGAGATGAGAAATCAAACCACAGCTAGGGTTGATTTCCTTCGTACATTTTAATTACTGTCGGATCGTTATGTCTCTTTAAAATATTACCTTCTGAACATTAATCCAGGTGGAAATTTCTGAATATGGGGGGCTTGAAGGACATGGACCGTAGCTGGGAAAAAAAAAACAGCCTGATAAATAATCGTTGTCATGAAAATAAATCTGTAACTTTTACAAACGATGTAAAGACTAAGTTAAAAAAAAAAAAAATCAGTGTTGAATATTCAGAGAGTAAATGTAAAATCATTAGCCTGATTTGTCAAGAAGCAATTTCATGTCCTCAGATTTTGATTTTGATTTTGATTTTTTGCAGTTCTGGGGTCATTTATTTATAGATCACCTGAATATAGAGTGAAGTTGTAATAGATGTGCAAAACCACTGAAACATCTCAAACTTACTAGGGGATTAAACCGAATTGTCCACGGTTTTTCTAAATGGCCTTTAAGGGCTTTTTTTTTTTCTCCCTTCCATTGCTATTTGGAAGGTCTGCATAACTGGTTTGGGTTGTTTTCCAGCATCTGGTTAGTTTGCAACATTAAAAAAAAAAATGCTTCTCAATTAGATCCTTCCTTCAAGAATTTCATGAAAATACACGTGGTTTCCAAAAAAAAGCTCATATGCCTATTTTTGGAACTGTTGCCAAAAACAACATGTTCAACTGGCTCCATCTATGAGTTCTTGGGTTGTAGGAATACCAAATTAAATATTAAAAAATGGGCAGGGGGGCCCGCGTGTCCCCCAAACAGACCCAATTTGGCCTAAAGTTCAATGGGATTCTTCTAGTCAGTTTAGGAGCACCAAGTCCTTGTTTTGCCTATTTGGCCCTCCAAGACAAAGAGTTGGGAAGAGAGAGTGGCCAAGCAGAACAAAGATCTCTATGGTAACAAATGACCCAAAGCAATTGACCACAATAATCAAGCTGTGTGTGTGGCTACCACGCTAGTCAAGAAGATCTGCCTGAGGTTTGCCAGTGAACTTCTAGTTCTAGTGCAGAATTTGTGAGATGCCACTATTTCTTGGGAAAAGGGGTGGGCGCCAACGTATTTCTCAAAGGGCAACTTTAAATCTTGTAGGTTGTGATTGGGAGCATGCAGTAAGGAGATCTGACCAGGCTAGCAATCAAATTAAGGTCGCTCAGGATGAGAGCCATCAACTACATTTGCATAACCTGTTTATTGAATGAACCATACATGGGTTGACTTGACACAACTCATGCGCTTGACAGCTCTGTATCACCCACAAAATGCATACCATGCTAAGTCATGGGAGAGATTAAGTCAGTGGTTCTCGACCTGTCTTCACCACAACCCCCTTTAAATACCTTTTGTGACCACGGATCATGGCCACAGACACCCTCTCCCCCAAGACTTAAGATTTAAATCATAACATTTCTTCAAGACTTTGAGGATCCTCTGTGAGGACGCCATGGCCCCCCTAAGGGTCCACAGGTTGAGAACCACTGCTATCATGGGAGATACCTCTTGGAGATGAGGCTGGTCTACAGTTCTCATCTGCCATGGTCTCCAGAAGTCCAGTTGGTTTTTCTTGGTCAAGATTTGACCACGGTCTCTTTTTGCCCTTCTATCTCTTCGATCCAAAGGGTGTGTGGGTGGTATTCAGAAAGGAAATGATAAAAAAAATATGACGCTCACTTGGTATGGAATCCTGTCTTTGCAGATCTACCTCTACTTCCAGGAACATGAGCTTCTACACTCAACCAGACTCCTATGATCCTTATCAACCATACTTTCTCTCATGTTACCCACCATGTTATGCTCCTTGCTATCCCCAATATGGTTATGGCAGCGGGACCAGCTACTGTGATCCAGGCAACTGTTACAACAATGGCTATGAGCCATACGGCTACGGTTCCAGGGGTTTAAACACATGTTCCACATCACCTTGTAGTTATGGTTACCGATACACCCGCAGAGGAAGCTGCTATGAACCTTGGAGCTACAGGCTGGGCTACGGAGCCAGGCGCAACTTCCCATCCAGGCGGTTCCGTAACCCCAATCCTTGGTGAACTCAGGTGGACCTCCCAGAGGACTGAAGATACAGCAGCCAACACAGGTGGCCACAGAGGACCTGGCATTTCTGAAAAGCTGAAGACGGGCAGTTCCCTTGTCCCTTTTTAGAAGTTGAAGTGTGGCTTCTCCAACTTGGGGGGGGGGAATGGGTTGTGGGTCAACCCTGATGGGAATCGTAGTCCGGTTTATCTAGAAGGCATCAAACTTGGGAAGGCTTAGTCCTTCTGATGGCCAAAATGACCCGGATCTTTCCCAGGATGAAAGGTGACCCAATCCACGCCCCATTTTCGTCCATCTCTGTGGCCACCACACATTTTTCAAGACCATATCTTTTCAAGGGAAGAACATGGCTTGGAGAAAAACATCTCCTTCTTAACCATGTCCAGCCAGCTTAGTGAGGAACCAGACCCTCTTGCTGTATTCTTCTCCTGCAATAAAACTCTCCCTCAGTATCAAACCATCTCCTCTATTATCCTATTTATTGTGCATTGTTTAATCACAACATTCTAATGGGGATGTGGGTCAGAGGGGGGGAAAAACATCAATTGCAGCTCTGGAACAATCCCTCCTACCAACCCATGATAGACCCAGATTTCCAGTTGTCCTTTAGAAAGGCACGAAATAAACCTGGTTACTACCTTGGCTTCTGGATGGTCTGAAGTTTCACCTGCAGAAGAAGAGAGATGATAAACCCCAGAAGCTTCTCAAAAATTTCCCTATCCTTCCATCTTAATGGGATCTGTTTTGTTGTCTTGATTTGTCGGCGTATTGTAAGCAACGAAGTTGGGTGGCCCCATGGCATTTTGGTCCTCAAATGATCGGCTTAAGGATAAATATGGATAAAGGGTAAAATTAAAAAGGGTTTTTTAAAGGATCGGGGGAGGCAAACCTGTATGAGGGCATCATGAAAATATAAGAGATATTAATAACCAAGGAAGACCAAATCAAAATATTTTCCACTAAGGTTGAATCAGAAAGTAACCCTGTGGAAAGGGCACCCCCCCCCCAAAATACTACCAGGCTTAATTGCCAATCACCTCTACCCCTAATTCCAACCCTTGTACAATTGTATTATCAAAATCATGTTAAACACTGGAGTTTTCAAGAAGAAGAGAGAGGTTATCCAGAAATCTCCATTCTGCAGATTCCTTTCCTTCTAACCTGCCAAACACATCTCATATTTGCAAGACTGAATCGCCTGTGTGGAGCCCTCAACGTGTAATTACACAACCTACTTTACTCTGACTCACAGCAGTAGTGACAAAAAGGCAACGTGCTAGGTGGAAACCTACAGTAGTTAGCTACCCATGAGACCTACTCATGGCAACCCCCCAATTAACAACTGGGTAGGCGTGTTAAGTGCCAGAAGAGCAGTGAGATAGGATCACTCAGTCAATGCCTTCTTTTGATCTTGTCTAATCTGCTTCCATCTCAAGCTTCAAGAAAAGGCATCTCCCAGTTGATGCCGAAGATCTGAGCCTCCGGCCTCCTGCACACCACCCAAAAACAAATCTCTGCAGCTGAGCCGTGAAATTGCAACCAGATCAAAAAACGAGATGGCGGGTGTGTCATTCAGTTAATTAACATCACAGACCTATTTACTTTAATGTAACAGGGTCTACAAGAATCTGCGTGTTGCGTAGGAGATAAGTAGCGCAAGGCTGATCGTGAGCCTCTTCTTACTTTAAATGAAGGCAAGCTGGACCCAAAACAGAAGTTGAAGGACGTCTAATAACTTCTGCCCTCTTCCAAAAGCGTGGGTGGAATGGTCCTGAATTGTCCATGTCCTGTTTCATCAACCCCATAACTCATATCTCAGACACCCCCCCCCACCAGGATCTAGGCAATTATGAAGCTCCATGATTTTTGATCCTTGTCTGATCCCAAAGTGTCCACCAGAGGGATGGTGAAGATGGGAATGTGTCCTGTTGCATCCAGAACTCCTTCTTGAGCCGAGTCACGGTGACCTTCGTTGCATTCTGAAAGAGAAGTCCGTTTCTTGACTCGGCGTAGATGTTCTGTAAGTGAAGGCCAGGTTGTTTGTGGGAACAGAGTTCCGGTGGTTCAAATCATGCCAACGGAAGGTGTCAGAATGAACACCAGAGAAAAATTGGACATAGTACAAGGAAAATATCTTCAGGGTATTCACTTCTTCAACTACAGACGTTGAAACGACTGGAGATCAAGAGTTTTCGTGTGGGTTTCACACAATAGGCTAAGTTTTGGATTGAGCTTCATGTGTCCTGCAAAGTCAGCCAGCTATGACAGCCTGTAAACCAAGACCAGTAAAAAAAAAAATATGGTTGGCTTCATGCAATGTGTGAACTTTTGACTCTTGACTCTGAGGCTAGCCAAATAAGAAACCTATTTTAGGTGGCTGGTGAAGTTTAGTTTTTGGTCTATACAGGGTTGTTGTTTTTTCCTTGCCTACATTCCTATTTGGCATTGGAGAAATATGGGCCCACAGAAGAGGTATTCTCCAATTCTAGATATATATGCCAACCCACAGATTAAAACAACAACAACAACAACAACAACACAGAGCCCAGAATTCAATGCAGAAGAAACTTTAATGAAGGACAGAGAAATGGAGATACAGAAAGAAAGAAAAACAGTTTAGGCTAGAGTTGATGTATACAAGGTATTTATAGATATTTAAGTAAGGATATAGCTTGCCATGCTGGAAGAGACTTCAACGAACCTTCTAGCATTCTGTTTCCTACAAAGCCCAGCCATATCCCTTCTGGAGAATCACACAAGAAGGGTGTTCGGATACATACCTCCCCTTAGTTAGTTCTCCAGGAACATCTATCGATCAAAGCAGGCATCCTGCTATTGACATAGAGGTACAATTCTTAGCATGCTACCCGTAATTATATGTCAACCAGTTTCCAGGTAATGTCCGTCTCGGAAATTGTGACCCCTTTTCTGAGTTGGGAAAGCAGTGGTTTTCAATATTTCTTTTAGTAGTTGGGGAATGGGCTCTTCTTCTCCTTTTTGCGTAGGGATGAAGCTGGAGATATATTTTAGGACATCAGTCAACCACTGAATCTGTCCTAGGTCTGTTCCTTTCCCTTTCAAGCAAAACTCAACATCTCCAAACTCATCTACTTTCTTTGACCTGGCCCCAAATCTGGTCCCAGCTTGTTACTCTAAAGTCAGGTGGGACTTTTGATCCCATAAAATTTCGGTGCCTTGATTTAGGGTAATTTGCACAGGTGTTGACTTACTTAGAAACCCTATCAGTTTCCTTGAAGGACTCGTGATAAGCTTTCAGAGACCCCGGGATCCTTTACGATTCAGTCCGAAAACCACGGTACAAAACATTTTGGTTTCTTTCTTTTGTTTGTGGGTTGCCTCAGCTTATGATCGAAAACAAAAATTGACATTATCTCCCTTTTTTAAAAAAGAAAAATCAGCAGGGGTGGGGAATCTTCAGCCCACCAGATGTTCTTCAACTGTCTCGGGAGTTTCCTGGACTGCAAGTCCCAGCAACTGCTTTCGAAAAGGCAACTGATCAAACACGGTGGAGTTTCTATGACAAAAACATCAGGATAAAGGAAGATAAGGGGACAGGACTGAAAAGCGACATTCAGTCAAAGATGCTGTGAGTAGGACTTGAATTTCAGAGGTACTAAGCACCAGAGAGAGTATTTCGTTGAACACAAGTCACCCAAAAGCTCAGTATCTTTGAAAGCCAGGTCCAGTCAACGTAAGCGATGGTAGTATTTGTAGTTTCTCTAGGAAATTGCATTGTGTCTGGGTCTTTCCTTGTTGCATCCTCTTGAGAGTCCAAAGTACCATCTCAGAAGCTTCGGCTGAATTCTAAGGCTCTTCAAGATGGGCAGCCCGTAGAAAAACAAAGCCAGGAGAACTAAGAGTCCGTCTTGGAGTTCTAGCAAGAAGAGACACAGGAGAAACCTTGGAAAGATGGTCACAGCTGGAGCCGGGAGATCAATAACTGGGGTTGTAGCAAGGATCACAACAACTGGGAGGGCAGCATCTGGAGCTAGAATCTGGAGAACCCCACCTGTTCATGAGGGGAGGAGGGGAACAGCGAGGAGGGGAACAGCAGCTAGATCCCCAGCTGCTCATGGAGGGAGGACATCGAGGTCTACAGAGAGGGCTGTAGCAAGGATTGCAAGAACCACAGCTGGACCAAGGAGGACAGCGTCTGGAGCAGGAGCTGGTATCTTGGGATCCCCGTGCGGACATGGAGGGAGGGGACCAACGGCTGCAAGGAGAGCTGGGGCTACAAGGGTCACATCTGGACCGACGTCTACAGATGGGGCTGTAGCCGGGATTGCAAGAACCACAGCTGGACCTAGGAGGACAGCATCTGGGGCAGGAGCTGTGATCTTGGGATCCCTGTCTGGACATGGATGGAGAACTCCAACGGCAGCAAGGAGAGGAGGGATTACAAGGGTCACATCTGGACCAAGGAGGACAATATCTGGGGCAGGAGCTGCGATCTTGGGATCCCTGTCTGGACATGGGTGGAGAACTCCAACGGCAGCAAGGAGAGGAGGGATTACAAGGGTCACATCTGGACCAAGGAGGACAATATCTGGGGCCGGGACTGGAATCTTGGGGTGCCCGTCTGGACATGGATGGAGAGGAGGGATTACAAGGGTCACATCTGTACCAAGGAGGACAATATCTGGGGCAGGGACTGGGATCTTGGGATCCCTGTCTGGACATGGATGGAGAACTCCAACGGCAGCAAGGAGAGGAGGGATTACAAGGGTCACATCTGGACCAAGGAGGACAATAGCTGGAGCTAGAACTTGGAGGTCTCCAGATGCCCATGGACGGAGGAGCAGATCTTGACCGGCCGGATTGGGACCTACAGATGGGGCTGTAGCAGGGATTACAAGAGCCGTATCTGGGCCAGGGAGGACAACAGCTGGAATCTGAGTAGACAGGAACCCAACAGCCACTTTTGCCACAGGGGGCCCAATATCTGAGTTGTCGTCCACTGCTGGCACCGTAGCAAGGACCACAGCGGTCAGAGCTAGAGCTGTAGGAAGGAGAATCACGTCTGGACTTATGATCTAAGATGAAGTCCGTGGGATTATAAAGATAGAAATATTCAGAGGGGGGAATATATTCATTTCCATAGTTGGTGTCCCAGCTGTCTAGGTCCCAGTATTGCTGAGGTGTGTAGAAGATCATCTTGAGAAGATCAAGGTGCGTCTGAAAAGGGGCAAGAAGGACACTGAATGAGGGGAATCCCAGGCTCAGAAAACCATCCCCAACTTACTCAGAAGCGATACACCATCCAGATTACCGCTCTCCAGAGAAATCAGAGAAAACTTACCTGGAACGTAGACAATGGACAGTATGAAGGACTCTCTGGAACCTCTCCAGATGCAACTGACCTTTTATAGAATCCCTCGGCGCCCGAAGGAAGCCTGGACAACTCATGAGTCGGAAGCCCAACATTACGGCTTATTTATTTCAAGGAGCTTTTAATTCCCGTGGTACCTTCAAAAAGCAATTGTGGCTCGTCTGAACACACCCTCGCGCTGTTTAATTATCGGGAATTAAGAGCTGCAGCTGGTTTGAGGATTCTCATGTGAGCCATATGTGGTGTTGGATCAGGAGTTGACTCAAAGTCATAGGTTGCCCTACGCAATGACGAGAGGCTATTCATTGTAGGAAATGCATACCTAGGGGTACCACTGCAATCCACGTGTGTTGACATTTGCAATGGCCTCCAAGAAGACTCTAAGAGAGATTTGGGACTGTCTGAGCCCATTCCTAGAAGGGTGGAAGGGTTCTCCGTAATGCATACCTCAATGTCTGCGGAGGTTCTCAATCATCCGGGTCATGGTTGTCCCAAAGGTGCTTTTTCAGGAGGCAACTGGACTTTCTTGTTTTTCTTTGAAGACGTTTCGCTTCTCATCCAAGAAGCTGCTTCAGCTCTGAGCAGGGGGTTGGACTAGAAGACCTCCAAGGTCCCTTCCAACTCTGTTATTCTGTAATCCTTCCTTCCTTCCTTCCTTCCTTCCTTCCTTCCTTCCTTCCTTCCTTCCTTCCTTCCTTCCTTCCTTCCTTCCTTCCTTCCATCCACTGGAGGTTTTAAAGAAGAGATTGGACAGTCATTTGTCTGAAATGGGACAGGGTCTCCTGCTTGAGCAGGGGGTTGGACTAGAAGACCTCCAAGGTCCCTTCCAACTCTGTTATTCTGTAATCCTTCCTTCCTTCCTTCCTTCCTTCCTTCCTTCCTTCCTTCCTTCCTTCCTTCCTTCCTTCCTTCCTTCCTTCCTTCCTTCCTTCCTTCCATCCACTGGAGGGTTTAAAGAAGAGATTGGACAGTCATTTGTCTGAAATGGGACAGGGTCTCCTGCTTGAGCAGGGGGTTGGACTAGAAGACCTCCAAGGTCACTTCCAACTCTGTTATTCTGTAATTCTGCTATCCTTCCTTCCTTCCTTCCTTCCTTCCTTCCTTCCTTCCTTCCTTCCTTCCTTCCTTCCTTCCTTCCTTCCTTCCTTCCTTCCTTCCTTCCTTGAAGATCTCCAAGGTCCTTTCCAACTCTGTTACACTCTGTACGTGGTTGATATGGTCTGCTTTCCTGCTTAGAACTGCTGAACATTTGATCTTCTGACATTTTCTGGGCACACCCAAAGCGACGTCATCCGAGCTGGTGGTCCTCACAACGTCGAATTGTGAGTGTTATGTAGAAATCTTGTTTTCCTTGGCTGAATCTCATTTAGGGCAAAACCGAGGTTGCACCAAGAGAATTTTCCAAAAATGCATTGCAAAAAAAGAAGAAGAAAAAGTCCATTTCCCCAACCTGCACATTCCTGGCAAACAGTTTTCCCTATGTAATCACGCTGAGGACATTTAAAAAAAATAAAAATCATTAAGATCATTTTTCTTTCTCCGTTCACTTTCCTCCCCCAGTGTCATTTTGCAACTGGAGCAATGCCTTGCCCACTTTTGAAAGAGCAGAAATATTGTAGCTTATAGTTGCGTTTAATTAAGCAATTAGTTACTCATTAAAACTGAACCCGTCTGATTTCTTCCCAAATCTGATAACTTGGGTGGAGGGCCTATTTCATTTCATTCGTATTTCTCTATTTATTATATCTTTTATTTCCTAATCATTGTTGGGAAAACGTCTCCTGCTTATATTTTAATCTTAGGATTATAACAACCCAAACAGCTATTTATAGTCATAACCTAACTCTCTCCATTATGAATTTTAGTGGGCAAGAAGTCACACTCTCTCCTAATATTTCCCATGTCTCATCTTCAGAAAATAGGTTGGCCACACATGTGCTGTGCATGATGGATTTTGCAGTTTTTCAAAGACCCAAACTTGGTACCGGCTTCCTGACTTTTCTTCCATTAGATAAAGTCCCTTCTTGGTGTCCATTGACCTATTAGAAAGACCATCACCAAAAAGAAACATCTCAAGATGTTTCACCATTGATATTCCCCTTGGGAAAACAGGACTAGAGTTCCCCCTTCACGTATTTGTTGTTATATGTTCAGGAAAAGCAGAATCCATACCATAAGAAGAATATGCAAAGAATACGCCATTCTTTAATTAACCAGCACCCCTGGGTTTTCCAGCCCTAAAGCAGAACCCAGATTTAATTAAAGCTTGTAGCACCTTCTGCTTTATTGGAAAAAGGCAGGTGACATCTGCTTGTTACCGAAAGATCCGAGTTGTTGGCTTCATCTTTGAAGGACGTCAGTGTTTGATTTTCTCAATTTATCTACTTATTTTTATCCATGCTGGGTGTTGACTAATTGCCACTTCCCCAAAGTATGCACAGTTGACTTAATCATGCTGTGTAAGAGATCACAGCTTTGGCCCCAAACACGGTATTATTTCGTTAATCGTTGGGTAGCTCCTTTGGAACATTCCTATCGGATTACGCTGTAGATAAATACATCTCTACCAAAATCTTGTCCAAAGCATGCATGGATCAGGTTTGGAAGACTGCCAGGCCTTCTTGATGGTTTTCTAAAGATTTACAATCAGAAGGAAAGGTGGAGAAGAGATATACTGGGTCCCTCGGGATTATTTCAGGGTTGGGCAAGGCTACACGTTACGCTAAAAGTTGGACTAAGTCAGCAGTGTCGCGTAGTCGCAATTCCCACTTTTGATTTCATGCTGGATTGTAGAATGTGGCATGCAATGCAAGTTCTGTTCGGCCTTCAGCCCCGCGTCTGCCTCCGTTTTCTCTCATTCGCTCAAGATGGGTCTGTTGGGAGGCCGAAATAAGTTAGCACAGAGAGATGGGTGCAGGCTGAAGGTTTAATGCAATGAGAAAAGTTGACTCAGATGTGGAGCTTCAAGTGAATATCCGTGGAATCAAATGTCTGAAGATCATTCTGGGAGGGAGGGAGGGAGGGAGGGAGGGAGGGAAGGAGAAGGAGAAGGAGCGAAGAGGAAGGGGAAGAAGATGGAGATGAGGAGGAGGAGGAGAAGACAAAAGAGAAGGAGAGAAGGAGAGGGAGAAGGAGAGGAGGGAGAAGGAGAGGGATAAGGGGAGGAGGAGGAGGGAGAAGGAGGGGAGGGAGAAGAAGGAGAGGGGAGGAGAGGGAGAAAGGGGGAGGAGGAGGAGGAGGAGAGGAGGAGGAGGAGGAGGAGGAGGAGGAGGAGGAGGAGGAGGAGAATCTCTCCAATGTTCACCCTTTGAATTCCGTGAAGGAAACATGGCGTGTTCCTGGGACTGTTCCATGGCTGCAGTCTCTAAACTCTGCAGGTGCAGGGTAGCAATTAATAAAATAAAAGTTGCTTACACATCACCTTTTCTCCCCCCAGAGTTTAAAATTAGAAGGGTGTAGGAAAGCACAATATAACTGGGCTAAAACTTGAAAATTACACGGAAGAGGAGAACGATATAGACTGCCGATTAGCAACCCGCTATCAAAGTAATTAAACCCGCTTAGAGCAGGAATACAACATCTGGAGTTTGGCATGTAATTAGGTTCTCCCCTTTAAAGAGTGAAGTCTTCTGGCTATGGGTGAGAGCGTATATATATATAGAAAAAGGGAAGTCTTGCTTGAACCCTCTTTCAAATTTTGCCTGCTTATCCAGATCATTAGGTAGGTACTACAACACGTTCATTTTTTAAAAAATATTTTTGCAAACTGCCTCATTGGGGGAGACTTTCAGCTGGTGATGGGATCACAACTGGTCTTAAAACTTAAAAAAAAAAAGAATCTATTAATTTTAGCCTCATGTTTATAGAAAAATGTTCAATAATAAAATAGCTATTTCTATTTGATTTTAAGTCCTGTGTTTTAAATGATATGTATGATAGATAGAGAGGTAGAGGGAGAAAGTGGGGAGGGGGATAGATAGATAGATAGATAGATAGATAGATAGATAGATAGATAGATAGATAGATAGATAGATAGACAGACAGACAGACAGACAGACAGACAGACAGACAGACAGACAGACAGACAGACAGACAGACAGACAGACAGACAGACAGACAGACAGACAGATGAATAGATGTTGATAGAGTAGATAATGATAGAAGATAGATAGATAGATAGAGAGATAGATAGATAGATAGATAGGAAGGATAGAAGGGAAAGGAAGGAAGGAAGGAAGAAGGAAGGAAGGAAGGAAGGAAGGAAGGAAGGAAGGAAGGAAGGAAGGAAGGAAAGAAGGAAGGAAGGAAGGAAGGAAGGAAGGAAGGAAGGAAGGAAGGAAGGAAGGAGAGAAAAAGAGAAAGATAGAGGGAAGGGAGGGAGGAATGGAGGGAGGGAGGGAGGGAAGGAAGGAAGGAAGGAAGGAAGGAAGGAAGGAAGGAAGGAAGACTTTTTTGTTGCTAATGAAATATATTTACTATAATTTGCTTTTTCAACAACATGATGTTTTTTAAATGCCCATATTTTCAAAGAGGCATATTGAACTGGAAATCTCATGTCTCGTTTCAGAACCTGGTTTACGTCGTTATAAAATTAGAAGTCTGATCAGTTCAGATCCCTTCAAACCCTTCCCTTCCCACTTCTTACCTTGCTCTAGATCTACAATGTCTGAACGTTTACGTCCTCCTAACCCTCCAGTGATAGCAGACGATAACCATGCAAATAACAACACACAGATAACGAAACAGTCCTTTAGGAGATTGAGATAGACAGAGCCGGAGAGACACAGATGTCTAGATAGAGACAACCTCGTGGTGTCTGAAAAGCAATTTTCGGAGCTCGCTTACTCTGATGATCCTCACAACTAAACAAAGCTTCCGTGTTAAAAAGCATCTTGAAAAAAGCAACAAAAGCTTCAGGGTCCAATTGTGAAACTCAGCTTTCTCGAAACGAGTCGTAGGGTACCCCCAGAGCGAATGGAAACCAGCCAACTTCCTTCTAAGGCCGAATTTGAGGCACAGCATCCATCATTTGTCCTCCGGGGTACTGGGAGTTCACAACTCCAGGGTCAGGGGTAGGGGTGTAGCAGTTATTATTTGTGAGTCACTGTTGGCCTCCAGGGACCCTCTTCTAGAGACACCCCCCCCTCCCAGATGTGAGGATGGGCTGTAGACATCCTGGGGGATGGCTTCTCACATTCCTTCCTCGCTGCATCCCCGTCTGTGCTCTTGAACCTGTGAATTGTTTCATGGTTGTTTTAGAGTTATTGGTTTTGACTGTTGTGGTGAGCTGGCCAGAGTTGTTTAAGGTGGGTGGCCAGGTGAAGCTTTTAAATAAATAAATAATCCACTTGTCTGGTGAAAAGGGACCTTCTCATCCTCACCTTATCTCGTGTTTTGGATTCCAGATGTCCTTCCGTCCGAAGATGATCGGCATTACCATCCTAAGCAATGATCCCTCTGGTGGCACCAAAGCCATCTATTGCCCACCCACCATCTACAGGTCAAGTGGCTCCCATCCCAGCATCTCTCCACCCTACAGCTCCTTAGCTGGCACCGCGGCCAAGTGCTACATACCACGTAGATACCACTACCTGTTTGGCCTTAAGCCCAGTTGCTACCTTTCTGACGGTGACCACAGCCTATCCTTGCCCCGTGCCTATAGTTCCTCACCCAGTTTTGGGAGAAGTGGCTATCAGCCATGTAGTTATGGGTACCTCTCCAACAGTAGTCAAGGATACTATGATCCATGCACTTATGGGTACCTCTCCAGGGGTGTCCAAAGAAGCTCTGATCCATATGGATTGGAGTATCTCTACAGCTATCGTAGAAGATACTGGGATCCAAGTGTCTATGGCTGTTCTCCAAGCTATGGTAGAAGATGCTATGATCCATGTGTTTATAACTACCCCTGCAATTATGGCAGAAGCTATTATCCCTCCCGTGGCTATACCTATCGGTGCGGGTACAGCAATGATCCGTGTGGCTACAGCTCTGCTCCTGGCTACTGTCAGCCACGTTACGCAGACCGCCGACGCTACAGCTGTCGAACCGTTTCCTGTGACCCTTACGGAGTCTCTTCCGAATCGCCCTTCTCTTCAGGATGTCGGAGACGCAGCTCCGATTGTTGCAATGATTGTGGCCCTTATTAACTCTCTCTTGTCAGGCCCCTCCAAGCTAAGAAAGACACGTAGAGTTACTACTAAGCAGCTTCCATTATTGTCGGTAGACAGAATCTTGCCAAACTGAAGTAACTACAGGCATCAATAGAGATATATGCTGAAATTCTCTAGGAATTCTTCTTTCCAACTAAACTGTCTAAAAACTTCGCTGTCTCTTGGTCCTCTGGAATGCATCCCCTCCTTTCTGGGAATCCAGACCACATTCCACCACACTGTAGAAGAAACGTCCGGAAGATCAAAGATCCACCTTCTCAAACATGCTCAAAAACTCTCCTCTCTTCAGTGCCATTGAACTGATATGGGTTGTCTCGTTGTCCATGAGTTTTTTTGGAGACCACTAAGGACTGGTTTTCGCAACGTTTGCTAGCTCCATTCCACATGCCATTGTCCTCGTTGTTTTCTTTATCCATACCTCATCTCGCCTAGAGAAATATGCCCTTTGTGTTGGGTGTTGTCACATTCTTTATTTTCACGCCAAATAAAGCTTGTTCTAAATTGCTAATAGTTGTTTGCTTTCTCTCCTAGTTCCTTTCAAGTTATTTAAAAATTACAGATAAATAAAACTTGGGACCTCTCATATAAGTGGGAAGTGGATGTGACAGTTTGAACACTTGAGTTGTATTGGAAGATCTGACTCAATCTAAATATTCATGCCAATTTAGCAAATCAGGTCGATTCAAGTGAAATCTCCAAATCAGACTAATTCAATTTCTAAATGGAGTCAAATTGATCCAATGCTTGAGAAGAACATAATATCGCCTTCATACAAAGAACTGACTCCTAAAGCAAGCTTGTCCAGCCAAATAAATAAGCGTCATGGTTTAAAGTGAGCTATGAATGTACAGTTTATTAGAATGTAGTAATATTATCTGATTTAAATAATAATTTAACAATAATATATGAATTACGAAAACCGGTGTGGTAGAGTGGTTAAGTTGATGGATGAAGTTTGCAGAGATCCAGAGCTTCAACCATGGATGTTCCTCAGTTGACTTTGAGCCAGTCCTTTTCTCTTGGCAAGGTGAGAAGTTTTGATGTCCTTCATACCTTCCTTGTGAGAACTTTCTGTTTGGTCCACCAAGGGTCAGAAGAGGACCATAGAGGCCTTTGGTCAACCTAACCCATCCTCAACTCTTCCACTCTCCTGTTCTTTCTAGAATCCCCCATGGCTTTCCATCAGGATAAGCTTTGAACTACGAAACCCAATCTCAACCACCAGTTGATAATTAACCTCAACCTATTTCTCATGTTTGCAGCAATTAGTTGTGATCACAATCTTGGCTTAAGAGGAGGTGCAGGGTTACACCCTGCCTTTAATCTTATATGTTTTTGAGAAAAGTAGGAGGAACAAAATGAGTTCCTCCTGGACTTGTTCTCCACACAGCAAAAGTTCCAGGTGGGAATTCTCTAAGTGGGACGCCCTTTGTTTCTGAATGATGTGGTTGGATATCCGTGTTGCCACCTCAGCGATGTTCTCCAAACATCTTGACTTTAGGCTGAGTTTACCTTTGGTCAACATCTATTTGTTCCATTAACAAATCGTGTACTGACAGACACAAAGCAGACCAGGATTTAAACTCATATTGTGTGAATGCATCAACTCAGTCTTGGGTCAACATGTATGAAGGAAATCCAGTACACAATTTGTTGATGGAAGAAATAAATGTTGACCAAAGATAAACCCAGCCTAATACCTTTGGTCAACATCTATTTTTTCCATCAAGAGATCATGTACTAGCTTTCCTTTATACCTGTTGAACCAGGACAGGTAAGTTGTGTGAGTTTATGCAGTCACACAATATGAGTTTGCCTGGTTTGAATCCTGGTCTGTTTTGTGTCTCTGCACATGGGATGACACTCCAGCCTTTTGGGGTTAGCTTATGATCCAGGATGGTGTGTGAGAAACACAGTAATCACATCAAATATGCTGTGATAATACATGCATTTCTAATTATGGCCAAATATTCCTCCTTTTAAGCTTCTCTTTGAAGGCCCTATCTCAAAAGAATATAGTTCTTCTTGTGGATTTGTCCACTCGGTCTGGACTTTCTTGTAGGGCTGATACCAGTGGACCACAAAAGTCTAGTTTTGGTCTTCTTGAGAAGTCTTCTTCTCAAAAGACCAAAAGAAAGTAAGAGCAGTTACACCTAGTCCCAGGTGACATAATATATTGTGATTAGTTTCAAGTTCCAAGGCATTTAGACTTACTGGTTTGACATGGTTTTCATATTTCTTTTCGGGAGCCATTTCCGGTGACAAAAAGCCCAAGGTGGACACTGTGGACACCTCCCCAGGCCTTCTCCTCCTGTGCCCCACCACCTTTTTAAAATGGCCACCCCAGAGTGAGGCCAATCTTACGTGGATTGGTCTCTCTGGCAACCTCGTCTTCGGAAGGGCGCCGTATAAATGCTTTGAAGGAAACCAGGTCTTTGGAATGACGTGTGAATACGTTCCACTATCGGGAAAAGGAATTAAGGGCCCAAAGGACTAACCTCATTTCCTTGGTGTAAACATCATTAGGATCAATCGAATTTGTTCTTCAGGATATGACTGGGAGGTTTCGGTGCCCAGCTGATTGCTTCATTTTGGAAACCAAAGCAAAGTGACTTGCCTCTGGCTCAGAATAATTAAAAATAGAACCCTATGCCTTGACGTTCCCATTTGAAAGGGCCTCAGTGGATCCAGCAGAACATCGCTTGTCCCCAAAATGGGGTGTTTCCAGGACACCACTTTAGCAGAAGCTTCTCAGCCTGAATTCACACCCGCGCATATCGCGGAAGATTCTCAGCTGCTCATGCATTTTTTCCCCCTCTTTTAAGTATGGCAATTATGCTTATTAAGTTTTCCTGTTTCTGCCACGGTTCTTGTCATCTACGTCCAAGTTAAGCTGCACAGAGCAGCAGTTCTCAAAGCTTGTGACCATCCTGGAGAACCAGCTCTGGTGTCAGAAATGACATGGGAAAGCAGCTGGTCACGGACTGTTCAGTTTTTCTGCAAAAAACTGGAGAACGGAAACATCTGGAACGGCATAGAGTTTCCTGCTTGAGCAGGGGGTTGGACTAGAAGACCTCCAAGGTCCCTTCCAACTCTATTCTCTAAGTGGACACAATGCTCATATGGGGTGCTTGGTCCAAATGCTTCAAAATGTCCAGGCTTGGAAGTCCCTTAAGACCAACATCTGGGTCCCAAGGCCATGGTTGTCCCAAAGATGCTTTTCAAAAGGCAAGCTGGACTTTCTTGGTTGTCTTTCTTTTTTCCTTGTACACATTTTGCTTCTTATCCAAGAAGCTTCATCAATTCTGGCTGAAAGTTGGGGAATGGAAGGATTTATATCCTTTGCAGTCGTTTGGTTGTTAGTGCTCCCTCTGAGAGTCACCACTAACCAAGGAGAGAAGCAACCTGGAATCAAGGAGAATTAGTTTCCATCCATTGTTTCTCATCTTGCCTTTTGATGCTTTGGAGAAGAGGTGGACTCCCTCCTCTTCTTTGTGGCAGCCCCTCAAATATTGGAAGGCTGCTATCCTGTCTCCCCTAGTCCTTCTTTTCATTAGACTACACCTATATAAACTAGATTTTATTTTGTTTTTTTGCAGCCTCTGCTTGGCTTCTGTCAAGAAAGCAGATGCTGGATTTGGCCGGCTTTTTTTTTTTAATCCAGAAATTCCCCCTCCCCAAAATCTTTGACTGTCTCCCCCCCCCCCCAGCTTCTGTCCAACTTCAACTTCAGGCGGTGATGGTTCTAGGTGGAGAGCCATTGAGAGGCTTCTTCTGTAGAACAAAGATCTCCCAAAAAATATTCGTTAACCAGTGGAACAACCTGCCTCCAGAAGCTGTGAATGCTCCAACATTGGAAGTTTTAAAGAAGGAAGAGACTGGACAGCCATTTGTCTGAAACGGTAGAGGTTTTCCTGCCTGAGCAGGGGGGCTGGGCTAGATGACCTCCAAGGTCCCTTCCAACTCTTATTATTGTTACTTGTTATTATGTTTTATTAATGCAAAACAGCTTATTACAGGCTCCCGCGCCGTTCTGCTGCAGCTGTTATTTCACAAGGCACTGTACTGGAACCACCAGGAAAGCAAAGAAGCTTCTGTCCACGTAAAGAGTTCAGGACGAGGCCCTGCTTCCCTTCGAGAAGCAGAGAGGGCTGTGATGTTTGGAAAGAGGCGTCACGGGGTTTTCACACAAATCTTTTGTTGCGCGAAGCAAATTGTCCTCATAAGGTGTCCGTCCGCTGGCAAGAACAGAAGTCATAAATTTTCAGGGGCTCCAGAGCCTTCACAATTTTGAGCACAACTGCAAAGCGTTAAGACTGAGTCATAATTGTTGTTGTTTTTTTTTTGTTTTTTTTTTTCAAATAGCTGCTGACACAGCCTGGAAGAGTCACCGCACTCAGTCATGAATTGTTAACAGCTTTTCACACCCAGCTCACCACGATGGCAAGCTTGCAAAAAAACACATCAAAAAGTTTCCTCGTTTTTTTTTTCTCACCTGTCTTCCCACCCCTGCCCACAAGATGCAATTATCCTGATTTTCGGGTTTATGAAAGTTGGGTTTTTTTCTCTGCCCCCCCCCCCCCCCAGAAACAGGAAATGCACAAGCACACAAAGCGAGTTGTGTATATGCTGAGTCTCCCTGTGACACCTGGTGAAGTCACGTTTTTTTGTTTTTTGTTTTAAATTGAGCTTGAGTTTGGTGACCAATTACGGTCAGGTCCCCTCGTATCATTTCAGCAGATCTAGAGAAGTGCTTTGATCCTGATTTTCTTGCTTTTTTTTTTTTTTTTTTTTTTTAAATTCCAGACTCATCTAAAGATCCGGAGTCTCCTTTTGGCCTCTGTCCGTGTCTTCACGGACTTTAATCAGGGTTAGTTTTCTGAGATTAGCTAAAGTCGAATGTGAAATAATCTGGATTCATTCTAAAATGTTAGGTTGCTTGGTATCCCTTTAAGGTTCTACAGGAGTAGTAAAAAAAAATCATTTACTTGGAACAATTGGAGGTTTTCAAGAAGAGGTTTGTCTGAAATGCGATAGGCTTTCCTGCTTGGGCAGGGGGTTGGACTAGAAGATCTCTGAGGTCCCTTCCAACTCTGCTATTCTGTTATTCTGCTATTCTTTTTTCCTTCCTTCCTTCCTTCCTTCCTTCCTTCCTTCCTTCCTTCCTTCCTTCCCTCCCTCCCTCTCTCCCCCTCCCTCCCTCCTTCCTTCCTTCCCTCCCTCTCTCCCCCCTCCCTCCCTCCCTCCTTCCCTTCCTTCCTTCCTTCCTTCCTTCCTTCCTTCCTTCCTTCCTTCCTTCCTCATCACTGGAGGTTTTTAAGAAGAGATTGGACAACCATTAGTCTGAAATGGGCAGGGGGTTGGACTAGAAGACCTCCAACGTCCCTTCCAACTCTGTTATTCTATTATTCTGAATTTACAGCAATTCACCCTACCGCAAGAACAGAAAATTAAAACACAAGAGTGAAAAAGCTTCTTTTGGCCCAATTTTACACGAGGAAGGAAAGGTTTGCCAAACTGGTTTTTCAAATAAATGATCAACCCCTGCCCTCTTGCCGAGAACGTTAGCACGGCACGAAATAGTGGTTATTTCTGCCCTCTGTTGGAGACTTTGGGAAAATATTTAAAGAGTGTCAGATCAATTCTGCAATGTGTACAGAATGCTTCGTGGTTCATTCAGATTGATCCTGCATTTTTAAAATTTTAAATGTTTGTTCAGGGTCTGAACGGATTTTAAGGAAATCAGATTGAAAGATTCGGGTCTGTATGGATTTGGACAAATCAAAAAAGGATTCTTCCTCCTTTTTTAAAAATAATAATAATAATAATAATTGTTACAGTTTCATCCAATATAATTTTGTTTTGTTTTTTCCTGGATCAATTGCAGAATCCCATGGAGTGGGATTCAGTTACACACCCTAGTTTGCCCACCTAATTCACCCAGGGTGACTTTAACCCTCTAGGATCAGAGTAATGAACCGTTCGGATCATACCTGAAGTTTCCAAAACTTTGGTGCTAAAAAATTAAAGAAAAGGGGGGAAAATGTTTAAAAGAAGAAGTATGAACTGTGCAATATCAAGCAGGAGAACGTGGCCATCTAGTGGGAGAACAGAGAAGTGCATGCACTCAAACATATTTACAAGTCATTTTTAAATCTCAGCCGGAGAAATGAGCATATTGTCTCATTTCATTCATTATTAACAATAATTTAAAGCAGTGGGTTAAGTTTTGAGGGGAAAAGGAGGATAAAGCATGTCCAGGATTATGCAAAAAAAAAAAAATCAAGAAAGGAAAGAAAATTGGAAAACAGTAAAAAGCAGGAGTATACTAAAAAAAAAAGGAAGAACGGAAAGAAAATTGGGAAACAATACAAATAAACCACAAATGAGGCTACTGATCTGTATTTGTTTACAGTCGGACAAGGCTTCGATCAACTGAATCTTGAGTCCTCAGACGAGTTTGACGTGTGGAATCGGGATCCGAAGATTCAAAGGACAATTACACAAAAACAGACGTGCTTCTGGGGATACAAATTCCAGACCTGCTTCAAACCCAACGAGTTCTCTCGAATCCCCACATTTGGACCGCACCAGATGGGGCCCCAATTCCATTCAGGGCATTTTTTAAGAAGACCCACCTCCCCTCTTCTCCAATAAATCGAATCGAATCGAATAAAAACAGTCTTTTTTCTCTCTCTCTCTCTCTTCTTTGACCTGGACCCCTAACATTTAATGTACCTATATGACCGAAGTGGTGGGTTCCTTCGGAGACTGTAAGAGGTTCTACAGATGGGACCTCTCATAAGATGTTTCAACGGTCGAGAAGTTGACAAGCAAGCAGACTCTCTTTTCTTCTGCCTGGAAAATCCTTGGATTTTGCCTCGAGTAGAAACCGGTTCCCAGCGCGAAGGTACGTTGATTTGTGAAACGTACATGCAGAGACACGGCGGTTTGGCCTGAGAGCAAGGATGCTTGGAAGAACAGGACATACAAGCGCAGAAGTTGTAGGAGGCCATCACGACGGAGAAGGAAGGCGCCCTGTAAACATCTTAGAGAAAAATAAGCATAGGTTGGCCTGCTGTAAATCAGGAGCTCTGTTCACCTGCTTTGCCCTTATTTGTTTAGCTGGCTTGGTGTTTAAAATATAGAAGGAATCACACCTTACCTGCTGACTGAAGAACAGTGTGGGAATTTTGTCCAGCCGAGGGATTGTTGGTTATATTTATATACTTGCGCCGAGTTCTTCTGAATAGCTAGGAACTCTGACTTATGCAGAAGTTCCAAATTGCTCGAAATTATTGTTTTCCTCCGCTTAATAACAGTGAAGTTCTGTTCTCCACCCCAATGCCTTCACCCCTCGGCACCAAGACATCATCTAACTAGGGTGTATCACTCCAAGAACTTGAAATGCAAACTATGCATGACCCAGAGCTAAATCTGAAATATTTGAAGGGGAAGAAGCAGGTGGTTTTAGCTAAGTCTCCCCCAGATTTTAGAACCGAAATGATCTGTTGGCTAAGTTATCAAGTTCATCCTTCTAAAAGGAGGTCCTCTACTTTCTAAATTTGGGAGGAACAAGAGGAGATCCATCACAACTGGCGTGATTTGTGGACCTCATATCTGGCTCAATCACATGTATTGAGTCCAGTCTGTGGAACAGAACCCAAGAATGGATCCATACAATGTGTTGACCTAGACTTCTGGAGCTTTCAAAGAAATAGTGCAAGATCAGAAGATGTGGAGAGACCTGGCTTATAGAATCAGACAGGGCTGAATGGATAACATCATTGTAACAGAATAACAGAGTTGGAAGGGCCCTTGGAGGTCTTCTAATCCAACCCCCTGCTCAGGCAGGAGATTCTATACCATTCTGGACAAATGGCTGTCCAATCTCTTCTTGAACATCTCTAGTGATGGAGCGTCCACAACGTCCGAAGGCATTTATCATCATCTGGAGCTTTTGAATTTGACCTTCCTAGGAGAAGAAATATACAAATCTAGTGTCTAATTCAGCATTCCTCAACTTTGCCAACTTTAAGATGTGTGGACTTCAACTCCCCCAATTCTCCAGCCAAGTCCTCACGTCTTACAATGGTTGAGGAACACTGGTCTAATTCTGCAACAAAGGACTATTCCTTGGTCGTACAGATCTGCCTCCATGACTGTTTTCAGATAAATCCAATAAAATCTAACCTCAGGAGAGTTCATTGGAAGGTGTGACCCAGGATGTCATTTGTGTCCTTCCGAAATTGGTGGTTACACTGTTGGCTTCCCCACCGCTCTTGTCCCCAGTGGGTTGTTTGCAAAAGAGATAAATCCTAAAATTGTTGATGAGCAGGTGACAGATTACAGGTCTTCCCAAGGCCGACAGGTGAAGATGAAATTATAAAGTTACGGACTCGCCTCCAGCTTTTCTTTTCAACAAGAAAGGATGACATTTGTCTAGACTATATGAACACCCAAATATACATCTCAGATTCCTTCCTCCGGTTTTGGAGACGGCGTTCAGGAATGTTGTTTTTTGCTTTGATCTTTGCTTTCCTTCTGCAAGTTTCTGGAAAAGAATAACACCAACAGGGACTCTGCTCCAGCCATTCTCATTCCTCTTCTCTGTAGCTTCTCTTCAGAAGATACCATCCGTGACTGACCGTGTCAAGGAGATGTTGGTAGATTCTTCTGGAAGAAAAGAGATCGGGCTCATCAGAAATTCTCTTCTGTTGCCTGAAGGAGTGTGGTTCATGAAAAGTTGAGACAGGTGGACTTAACAGGTTAGAGTTCCTGGAGTTTAGGAAGTTGACGTTGGAAATGGTAGACGGGCGTTCTTAGCGTCTTGAATTAAACAGTGTAAAACATTATTTCTTCGTGAGCCAAATCTGTGCATTGAATTGCAGAATGACAGAGTTGGAAGGGACCTTGGAGGTCTTCTAGTCCAACCCCTTGCTCAAGTAGGACACACTATACCATTTCAGAGAAATGGCTGCCCAATCTCTCCTTAAAAACCTCCAGTGAGAATAAGAAATGGGAAGGAAGGAAGGAAGGAAGGAAGGAAGGAAGGAAGGAAGGAAGGAAGGAAGGAAGGAAGGAAGGAAGGAAGGAAGGAAGGAAGGAAGGAAGGAAGGAAGGAAAAAGAATAGCAGAATGACAGAATTGGAAGGGACCTTGGAGGTCTTCTAGTCCAACCCCCTGCCCAGGCAGGAAACCCTGTACCATTTCAGACAAGTGGCTGCCCAATCTCTTCTTAGAAACCTCTAGTGGTGAGGTAGGAAGGAATGAAGGAAGGAATGAAGGAAGGAAGGAAGGAAGGAAGGAAGGAAGGAAGGAAGGAAGGAAGGAAGGAAGGAAGGAAGGAAGGAAGGAAGGAAAGCAGAATTACAGAATAACAGAATTGGAAGGTCTTCTTATCCAACCCCCTGCTCAGGCAGGAGACCCCACACCATTTCAGACAGATGTTTTGTCCTGGCTTCATGCAACCTACAAGCCCAGTTTGTAATTCCTTCGCGGGCAATCACAACTGTCTCCTACAGTTTCCACAGAAGCGCTTAGTAACTAAGTCTGGCCGTGTTCCCAAATTATCCCGATTGTTTATCTCCTCGTTATGACAAATCTCTTGGCTCACCCATCTTCCGTAAACATTTCCCAGGCGTTGCTCCAGCGGGCAACTTCCTTAAAACAAAAATCATCCAAGGATCGGCAGCCCCAAGTAAGACATGACTACTCTTTCCTGCTCTGCTGAGTGAAACTGGATCCTTCCGATTTATTTTTGTAAGAACCTTTGAGTAGAAGGAACTCTGGGAAACAAGGACTGTGAGGTCAGGCCTGTGGTCTCTGGGCTTACTCTGGGAGTTGAAGTCCACACATCTTCAAATGGCCAAGACTGAGAAAGGAGAAATCGGAATCAAATCCCACTCCTGCCACCAAGTAGACAGTCACAAAAACAACAGCTGTCTTGAAGCGGTCGAGTGTAAAACAAAATACCCCTACCAACATCATGATAGTTTATTGCGTATGCAATAAAACAATCCGACGAGATAAAAACCAATTAAACTTGCAACCAAAATAAATTAAAAAGATCAAAACCCAAAGATAAACAAACAAACAAAAAACCAACAACACAGACCAAGTGTGTTTCCAGAGCCATAGACATCTGGGTTTTTTTTTTTGTGAAACTCCAGAAGTTGTTTCAACTGGGCTGTTCCCAAGATGAATTTTGGGGAAGCCCAGCAATTTTCAAAGGAGGGTCTCTCCTCCTGCGGTGAAATACAAGGAAGGCTCAAGAAGAACAAACAGATAGAAAGTCATTCCTTGAGAAAACCTGGGTGTGACCCCAAGACAAATGTTGTTTTTAGCGATTAAATTAGGAGTTTGTGAAAAACAAATGTATCGCCCACTGAACCATGGAAAGGAGGTATAAAAGGCTAAGAAGTCTTGGAGCAAAGGACCTTGAACATCACATTGCTGGTTAACTGCAGAACTTGGTAAGTTGAGCAGAAGTTCTTGAGAACTTTGGCCAAACGTCTTAGCCGTTGCACAGGATTCTAAGGGCATTTTGGGTGAGTTTGTGGATCCATCATGCTTCTAGCTATGAGGCAACCAAGCATATTGTATGACTTGTATCATATGTTGATGTTCTTCCTTGAACCTGGTGTTCGTGTCTTCCTTCCTTTCCATCATTAGCTAAAATTCTTGTTGCTACCTGCAAACCCATTCAGGTTTCGGCTGCAATTAATTTGCTTTCTTGTTGAAAAGCCATAAAAACGGTGGGTTAAAAAAAATAACCTGCGCAGGGCTGCTTTGATGTTGGCGGGCGTTCCAAGTTCTGTCTCGCTTTGATCGCCAGACAGCAGCACGTGAAGACCTTATGCAATGGAATAGTCAAGAGAGTTTTAAAAATTGGAGGAAAGTTGTTGAACCTTAGCAAAAAGGTTGAGTAGACTACTTTAGGTGACTGGATCCCTAAAAGCTAAAGGATTTGGGGAAAAAAAAAAAAACCTTTGGCTGACTATGAACTGAACAGGAACAATAGTTGGGCAGCTGGATCAGAACATAGTAGAAAAGAATATCAGAGATTAAATATTAATATTTTAATCAGTAGTATATAACTAGAAAGATGGAGCTAGACAACATCTGCTATTTGGCCTTAGCTGATCTAGAAACTTAAGCAGAGTTGACTAGACTAGACTAGACTATAGACTAGACTAGACTAGACTAGACTAGACTAGACTAGACTAGACTAGACTAGACTAGAATAGAATAGAATAGAATAGAATAGAATAGAATAGAATAGAATAGAATAGAATAGAATAGAATAGAATAGAATAGAATAGAATAGTTGAAAGAGACCTTGGAGGTCTTCTAGTCCAACCCCCTGCTCAAGCAGGAAGCCCTATACCATTTCAGATAAATGGCTGTCCAATCTCTTCTTAAAAGCCTCCAGTGGTGGAGCACCCACAACCTCTGGTGGCAAGCTGTTCCACTGGTTAATTGTTCTCAATATTTCTCCTTAATTCCAGGTTGCTTCTCTCTTTGATTAGTTTCCCTCCGTTGCTTCTTGTCCTGCCTTCCGGTGCTCTGGACAATAGGTTGACCCCCCCTCTTTTTTGTGGCAACAGCCCCTCAAAAAACTGTCCTGAGCTTCATGCTTTCCACCTTTCCAGGGCTGAGGAACCGTTTTGTTTCTACCCCCTTTTTTTTTTTCAAAGTCAGAGCTGTGGTTGGGTTGGGTTGTCTTCCATGAACCTGGGAACGAAAGGGCCACCACCTTCTTCCTTGCAGAAAAACGGGGCAGCCATGGGACCCCCAGGCAGAGGGAGGATTAGTTGATCCCGAAGAATCCAAAGTAGTTGTTCACATACCTGTTGCAATATTTTTTTTTTCAGAAGAAGGCTCTTCTCAATAATGTTGGAAGGGTGAGGCGGGTATTTGGACTGTCTTCTTCTTTAGCTATTTTCTGCTCTTCTTCTCCCCAGGATTTCTCTTAGCTCAACACAATGCACGCGGGACGTCTGTACCCCGGATGGGACCACTCCTATCCCAACTGTTCTCCAATGACCATGACGGTCCACCCACCTCCTCTGACCCTCAGCATCATGACACCGGCTCAATATTCTCCAGGCCATCCTGCCTGTATCAAGCCACACAACCCGTGTGCTCCAGTTCAGTGTTGGGATGGGAGAAGCCACTACGGTTACCACGGTCTGGCCCACGGTGCAACTCCCTACTTTACCACCCCTGCTCTACCTTCTCCAAAGTGTTTGCCTAGAAGCAAGAGTGGATATGCTCCTTATCGCGCCTACTGAGCCCGGGAATCATGGACGGCAGGCTGAGGAGGACCCATGACCACTATAACGTCAAGAATATTGAGATGATGGACCTGGGATCAAACCATGTATGGTCAAGGAGGACAGTTCTTCAACTTGTGCTTGTCTTTTGGGTATCCGTCCTCAAATGCCAAGTTAGATCACCCAGGTGAGGGATCTATGGCTCTTCTAGAGATTGTTGAAGCTCAATTCCCAGCTGGCTCGGTGAGCGGTGATGGAGGCTGGGTGTGGTACTTCAACAAGTTCTGGAGATCTATTGGATGCTCCCTCCAATCCCAAGGAGACTTTGTCTGCTTTAGTGTTCCCTTGTTTGAATTGAGAAGGGGTCTCAGAATAAACACGATGGTTGAGTTCCCACCATATGATTAACCAGATCAGATGAAGACCTAACACATGGACTAACACAACATACTAAACTGAGTTGTTTCTCTTTTTGGGATTGTGTTTGACTTACAGTGTTGGGCCCATCCAGTTTAGATTCTGCAGACCCAGGAAATGTGTTCATTTAATAACCATTTAACTCCCATGTTGTGAGAATGCAGCCGAGACTAGGCTTATATTATTGAAAGACCTTTCAAAGCTACCTTCAGGCACCATTGATGATCCTGCTTCAGCATCTTGTGGGTCCATCTTTTCTGCATTTGACCTGTCATTTTGTGTCCTCTGTCCTGCCTGTAAACTTGAGCTCCTTAATAAAACCATCTCCTGCATCAGACATGTATGTTTTCTCCTTCATTACTTTAAGTCCCAATATATTTACCATCTTCACAGTTCTGTGATGAAGCGTAACAGTTTCAAGAATCCTTGGGTCAACACTCCTTGAAGGCTAGATCTCCATAGTCCATCAATAGTTATCACTTTTGGAGGATCAACTAGAATAGGGTTGGTTGACCTGGGTCCTTCAGATGTTATGGAAGCTCAGTCCCGATCAGTCAATGAATGTTGGGAGGGAAAAGACATATAGTTCTGAAGAACCATGTCTGAAGCTAGCTTTGATCTGGTGGTAAGATGCGTGTATGGAGATACCATCCAAAGAATTAACTTGTCTCACCTAAAAATGGTTAATGGAGCATATCTAACCACAGTAGGGACCCAGCTAAAAAAAGCCACATCACGAAGGTTCAGCAGATTGAAAAGAAAGCAGTTGTCCTCATCTGGGCCGGAAAAATGAAGAAAACTTTCTTGGGAGCCGAGTCTCATGATAGGCTAGAGAAGAACTCTGACTTTCATGGAGGACATCTCAATTGTTACTTGCATTACATCCACTGGGAAGCTCCTAGAAGGAATTCAGCCCACATGTTTCCACCTGGAAACACAGGAGATCTTTGCCAGGCCTGCTGAGAGCTGCTTGGCTTCCATGCCAATGCTTTAGGGAAGAAAACAAGGTCATTTTGAACATATAGGACATAGAATAATAGAGTTGCAAGGGAGCTTGCAGGTCTTCTAGACCAATTCCCCTGCCCACGTCAGGAGATCCTATGCCATTCTAAGACTAAAGGGCTGCAGGAGATATCACATAGGTCTTCCCTTGAAGATCAACTCATGGCTGAGTCAGAAAACAAGGGCATTTTGAACGTCTAACCTAAAGCGATCCAGGAGACATAGCATAGGTCTTCCCTTGAAGACTATCTCAGGGCTGAGTCAGAAGACAAGGGCATTTTGAACGTCTAACCTAAAGCGATCCAGGAGACATAGCATAGGTCTTCCCTTGAAGACTATCTCATGGCTGAGTCAGAAGACAAGGGCATTTTGAACGTCTAACCTAAAGCAATCCAGGAGACATAGCATAGGTCTTCCCTTGAAGACTATCTCATGGCTGAGTCAGAAGACAAGGGCATTTTGAACGTCTAAAGCTGAAGAGTTACAGGAGACATCATATAGGCCTTCCCTTTGTCGTGGAAAAACCCAACGAAAAAGACAAGAGACAGCGACACAAAAACAACAATTGTTATTTTAAGATTCAGAGGTTTATTTTTCTAATAATTTGGAACATAGCATAACATAACATTACTTACATTAAACAACCCATTGCAATGAGGACCATACAGCATAGCATATTCCAAAGGACAGCTATAGGCCAATGGCCCCGAGCTAGACCTAAGCCAACATTTTTATACCTTTCTTCTGACGGCCATCCACAGATAATCATTATCTTGCAAAATCAGTTCCTTGTTCTTTCGTGCTGACCAGCAGTCTCCACACACACCCGTGTGCATCTGCTTCTTTCAGTTCCTCTTTTCCCACGGGTTACAACACCCATGTTCCAATTATACACAGAACTCCTTACTTTGCAATTTCGTATTGCACAAAGCTCAGCAGATTACAAATAATACGTCCGTATGGTGAAACAATATAAAGTTCAAGTTAAGGTTTTAAATCACTACTGTGGGGTCTTCCTCCAGCCTCATCTTATTATATGAGGAGGGGGCTATATTTTTCATCTCCCACACCTTGAAGACTATCTCATGGTTGAATCAGAAAACAAGGGCATTTTGAACTTCTGAGTTAAAGGGCTACAGGAGACCAAGCCTAGGGCTTCCCCTGAAGACTTGAATTTGAATTTTTAAGGAGAATTACTCAACCGTGGATGCTGCGGAGATATTTACAACAGAGGCTTACAAACTTTGGAAATGAGAGGCAAAGCCCCCAATTAAAATCCCAATGAAAGATTTTATTATTAGGAGCCAAATGAGGGCATTCAATCCTGGATAGATCAGAAATAATGACTGGGGTGATTGGTGGTAGATAAGAAACCATTGTAGACTTTCTACGAGTAAATTACAAGAACAGATTGTTAACAGAGGGCCTGGAATTTGAACTTTGCTCTTGTTTAACTTGTTCATAATTTTTTTCCCCTTCATACTGTATATACAACGTATGGCAGGTCAAATTGGGCTGCTGATACTTGTAGAAGCTTATAAATTTTAAACCTGTTTTCCAAGCTATTATTAATGCAATACATCTGTCAATGTTCAACTTAAATTTTTTGGCCTTTTAATTCATATTTTATTAATGTTCTTGCCTAGTTCTTGTTTTGTCTTTCGTAATTTTTTTGCCCCCTTTGGATTTCGCCTGTTCGTCTTTCGACTATAATAAAAATATCGTTCACCCATAAAAAGAAAAAAGGATCAGAAGTTATTTATATGCTTCTTCGCTTTAGATTTCTTTTTCTTTTTTTGCACTTTTTTGCTTTTGACTCATCTTTCATGATAAGAAAATTCTTAAATTCTTATTGTTATTGTTATTTATTTTTAAAGGAAAGTCATCTCTACCATGGATGGAGAAAAGAGCAGTTGGTTTTCCAGGCAATTTTTCACTCAACAAAAGTCACATGGAGAGCACCATCACCCATTATTCCCTAAAAATAAACTCTTTTGAAGTCCTTTTAAGGGTCAAAAATCATTTTAGCTTCCTCAAAGTTACAGGTCTATAGAAACAGGACCTTAGTGGGATGAATAAGCTACAATGGCTGACTTTGCACACTGCATTATCCCAAACCATCCCTAATACCTCCTGTGTGCAAACATTTATTTAAAAACAATCCCAAAGGAGATTGGGCTGAAATGGTAAAAGTCTGAAATGGTATAGGGTTTCCTGCTTGAGCAGGGGGTTGGACTAGAAGACCTTCAAGGTCCCTCCCAACTCTGTTATTCTGCTATTCTTCCTTCCTTCCTTCCTTCCTTCCTTCCTTCCTTCCTTCCTTCCTTCCTTCCTTCCTTCCTTCCTTCCTTCCTTCCTTCCTTCCTTCCTCAATGTAGGTTTTTAAAGAAGAGCTTGGACAATCATTTGTCTGAAATGGTATAGGGTTTCCTGCTTGAGCAGGGGGTTGGACTAGAAGACCTTCAAGGTCCCTTCCAACTCTGTTAATCTGTTGTTCTGACTCTTGTTTTTCATTTGACCCAACCTGAATTGAATGGGGGCATTTTATTTTGGAGAACCATCATTAAAAAAAAAAACAGGGAGATTCAGATAACCATCAGCCAGAGACAGGAAGTTTGAATGCAATAAAGATTTTATTGGGTGGGGGGGGAAAGCAGAGCTAATATTCCAGACGTCGGTTTTACAACAGAGAAAGCAGTCCCATCAAACAGAAACCACGCAAGCATGAAGCCCAATTCCCTCCAGGGTGAGTGAAGAATCTTTGGAGAGCCCAAATGCAGACGCATCCCAGATCTAAAGGAATGGCGTTCCCCAACTTGACGTCCTTCAGAAAATTTAGCAAATGCCATGGGGAAGAGCAATTTCGAAGGATAGCATGTGGGGGTTCTGATCTTCTTGTGAAATTTTTCAGCCATCAAGATGTTCTTGGCTGGTCCTTGGTGATCTGGTTTTCCTCTTAAGCTGGTCCGTCCTTCATCTTCTTCCTGGGGTGTAGAACGTCAACGCTTAGAATCGTTGGTGATGTTGCTGCTGCTGCTGCTGCTGTTGCTGTTGCTGGGACTTCTGAGAATAAATGCTGGCTGCGCTGCTCCCACTTGAGGGGAGGGATAAAGGCCCACGAAAGGGAAGAGAAACACAAGGGTTGCACTGCTCAATGCAAAGAGGCTGGTCTGGACAGTGAAGAGAAGGTCCTGGGATGTTGAGGCAGAAGGGGGGTGGCTGGATGGTCACGGTGGTGGGAGGGCAGTTGAAAGAGCAGAGGTCCCATCTGGAGGCCATCTTGGTTCAAGGGAGTGGGTGGATCTACAGGCGAGAATCAAGAGAAAAAGGAGGGTGCAAAGCTTAATAAAATTGAGCTACCTCAAGTCTTCCTGATCTATTTTCCAACAATTGTTTTAAGAATCTCTGATGCAGAGAACATTTCGAGCAAAGAAGGAAACATAGACTGTATAGACCTTAGTAAAATCGTGGTAGGAATCCATAAAAACATGATTGGAAAGGACCTTGAAGGTCTTCTCTTTCAATTCCCTGCCCAGATGGGACTCCTCAAACCATCTCAGACTTTGCTTGAAAACCTCCAGGGATGAATATTCACAGTCCAAGAAGAAGACCACTCCACTCTTGAATAGTTCTAGGTCAACCTTGACAACTTTAAGATTTATGGACTTCAACTCCCAGAATTCCCCAGCCAGCATGCTTTCAACTGGGTGGACTTCAGTTTCTAGAATTCATAGCTGGAATTCTGGGAGCTGAGGTCCATAAATCTTAAAGTTGCCAAGGTTGGAGACCCCAGCTCTAGGAGACCCTTGGCTTTAGATCTCTCTCTGAGAAGCTTCCGCTTGTTGGTTCTACCTTCAGGGATTCTGAGGGAAAGTCCACACCCTCTTCTCTGTGTCAGCTCAACATTTGTTTAATGAAACCATCCTGGTTTAATTAAAACATATAAATATTCATGCCGTTGAAGAGCTTGGATAATTCATCTCTTCTCCTCCTTAGGTTCTCTCTGACGCAAACAGTTTGTACAAAAACACAAGACTTCCTAAAATTACACACTGGCGGATTAAGTGGGGTTGATATTTGACGGTTGGGTGCTTGAAGCTAAGATGGTCCTCGTTGAGACACCTAGAACCCACCCAATCATCTCAAGTTTGACCTTGGTGCCAAAAGTTAGGGAGATCACATTTTGTTTTGTTTTGTCGGGCTTTAGCCCATCAGCAAGAAAAGTCAAGTTTTGAGGCTAAGACATTCTAACTCCCTTCTCAAGGATCATTCTTGCAAGAAGTAAACCACTCGGATGCCTGTGCCAAGAAACATCAAAGCAAGACCAGCCAGCAGCTTCACACAAGTTAAAACATCTCACTGTCTTACTTACCAGGTGATGCAATGGAAACAAGAGTGAGTTCTCTCGGCGCTGGAGGAATCTGATGCTTAACTGTGGATCTCCTGGGTCTTTTATACAGCTGCAGAAGGGGCGATGCATTTGATTTTTTTCCAAGGCTCTAATTAATTGCTCACCACGTTCCTTTTGTCCTGTTTGTAACACCCAAGCAGTTTCAACGGTGATTTCACTCTTCTTAAGCCTCCTTCCTCATTGTTGATGCTTCAACCCATAGGTGGGGTTCCTCCAGACAGACACTGAGATAGGGTGAGGCTTTCCAAAGAAGTATTAGCCATTCGTGATTGAGATTGCCCATAGATCTCACCAGAAACAAGTCTGGAGAACATGGTTGATGGAAGAGCAGAAGGAACATAGAACATAGAATAACAGAGTTGGAAGGGACCTTGGAGGTCTTCTTGTGCAACCCCCTGCTTGAGCAGGAGACTCTCTACCATTTCAGACGAACAGTTGTCCAGTCTGTCTTTGAAAGCCTCCAGTGATGGAGCACCCACAACTTCTGAACGCAAGCTGTCCCATTGGTTGATTGCTCTCACCCTCCGGAAATTTCTCCTTCGTTCCAGGTTGCTTCTCTCCTTGCTTGGTTTCCATCCATTGTTTCTCGTCTTGCCTTTTGGTGCTTTGGAAAATAGTTTTCCAGACCCCCTCGTCTTTGTAGGAGCCCCTCAAATAAGGAAAATGAAGAGACACTTGTGATCTTCTCAGACTCAAGACCTTCTCCATAAGATCCTAGAACCCAAATTTGGGCACAGTTGGTTCCCTTTAGGCTGGCCTAAAGTTAGTCTTTTATTAGGCCACCAATAAAGTTTGAAATTCATGAATCCACACATCCTCTTCCTTTAAAGTTGCCCCCAAACTAGCGATCATTCCTGCATTTTGCTCAATTCCGATGTAGCATGTGGTACTGTGGTTTATGGACCATTCTTTACACTTATGTTCCTAGCCTGTTGTGATATATTCAGATGTCCAGGAGCCATAGCATCTGACGCGGTCCTTGTTGACCCGGGCGACGACCAATCCGGTATGGGAGATGCCTGGGTTGGTTCACGGTGGCTAAGCCACTACCGATCTGGAGATCGGTAATCCCATAACCATAGGGACCGCCCCCGATAGCCGTCCAGGCCCAGCCACGGGTTGTTGTTGTTGTTGTTGTTGTTATTATTCTTATTATTCTTATTCTTATTCTTATTCTTATTCTTATTCTTATTCTTATTCTTATTATTCTTATTATTATTATTATTATTATTATTATTATTATTATTATTATTATTATTATTATTATTATTATTATTATTATTATTAATAATAAGAATAATAATAAGAATAATAATAAGAATAATAATAAGAATAATAAGAATAAGAATAAGAATAAGAATAAGAATAAGAATAAGAATAAGAATAATAAGAATAATAATAATAAGAATAAGAATAATCGCACAGTCAACCAGATGTTCAGACTGGATTTGGCATTTTTGTCTACCTATTGAGTCCTTACCAAGGACCTGGGATAGGCAGATGTGGATGTTGTTGTTGTTGTTGTTATTGTTGTTATTATTATTATTATTTACAGTACATGCCCATAGTTTTAAACAAGGGGTAGCAACACTGGCCTTCAAAACCGATGTGACTTAAATAAAGCAGTGAACGTGTTAAATACACCCAGTAAGTTAAAAAGGGAGCTGATTCCATTTATGAATTGATTGAATTGATTAAGTTACTTTAACGAAACTGGGCTTTTTAAAAAAGAAAAAGAAAAAGAAATAGGAACATTCTGAAATGCTGATTTTTGACTTCAAAAAAAAAAAACACGTAATAAGATCACTCTGAAACTTTTCTGGTCTTTTTTTCTGGAAATTCCTTAAGAGAATATTGGAAAACAAACTTTCTAAATGCTTTTTTTCTCCCTCCTAATGATCATTTAACAATAGAAATACGAAAAATATAAGCATTTAAACTTGGAAAGTAAAGAGTTTCCACTTGAGCAGGGCAGGAATTGTACTTAGGCATCCCATCAAGAGCTTAAAATTAGCGCTGCTCCACTTCTTTACAACTCCAGGATGAAAAATTTAGGAAGTTCTGCCGCTTGTCTCCTCAACACGTGATTTTTCTAAGTCCTCCTGTCAGACATCACCATTAAACTGCACCCCACTTGGATTGTTATTCCAAGTAAATATCAGCAAATTATACTCGGAATCTGGAAATCCATCCACGGGCCACAACCGGATAGCGAAATTATTTTAGCCATTTTTGAGTCAGTTCTTTGCTTTTTGTTTTGTTTTGTTTTGACACCCCCCCAAATTATTTTGGGAACCTTTCAGACAACTTTGGGAGAAGGTAGGCACGAGGATAGACAGTTGCAAGGATCGAAAAATCCTTCCTTGAGAAAACATAGGTGTGACACCGGGAAAAACTGTTGCAATTAATTAAAAGCACAACATGCCTTAGAATAACTGAAAGAATTGTATAAAAACCCCGGGATTTGGGAGAAATAGCATCCAGCATCGAGACACTCCAGTTGAATCCACTTCTCTACAAGAGCTGGTAAGTTTTACAGAGAGATTTTTTTTAATTTGGCTGAAGTCCTTCAGCGAACTTTTCCCTGATTGATTCTTGTTCTTGAGGTCTACCCTTCGTTGGTTGTCAACTTCAAGACCAACCTGGTTCTTCAGGAAAAAAAATAAATAGGAAGGGTAACCATTTGAAACCGATTGGCTTGGAATGGAGAAATGGACCATGGCTTTCATTGTGGTCCTTTTCCATCCTAGATGGTCAGGTTCCTCCTCGTGCATTCAAGGCCTACTTGACTTGAAGAAACATCATCCATTTTGCATGATGTTCTCTTTTCCAGTATTTAGTGTGAAGGCACCTTGGGTGGAGAATTACTTCCCCGAGGTCAAAAGCTTCAAGACTTGGTCTGGTTTGAAACTCATTTTGGAAGCTACTGAGAAGTCCTTCAAGAGCCATGTTGGTTGAGTAGAGCGTAGATGTGGTTGAGGTTCAGGAAGAAAAGTGACCTGTAATGGAGAGGAGGAGGACACGGGTGCATTAAAAACAGCTCTGGTGGATTTCCAGAAGTTAACCAAGCCCTCCGTTGACGTCCTCCTATAGTTACCTTCTTAGCAATTCCATGCAAATACATCCGATGCTATCCATATGCAAGGCCCTACTCAATCACATCCTTGTGTTTTAATCCCCAACTGCTTCTTAACAGCTCAACAGTCCCAGATGCCCTGCAGGGAGAAAGCCAGAATGCTAATCTGAAGTAATCCAATTATATTCATGTATGTATGTATGTATCTATGTGTGATGTTATCTCTCAGCTCTACCTTCTGTTGTCTTCCCGTAGATCCACACCCCTTCTCGTCAACCATGTCTTACGGATGGAATCACTGCTACCCCAACTGCACCCCAGTGACCGTCACTTTACAGCCACCTCCGTTCACCATGAACATCCCCAGCACTTCCCTCTGTTGCCCTGAGCAGTATGTCTGTGTGGATCCCTGCAGACCTTGCTCTCCCTCTGCGTGTTCTCCTGTGGCCTGCTCGTCCACGGTGTGTGCTCCTTCCGTGTGTGCTCCTTCCGTGTGTGCTCCTTCCGTGTGTGCTCCTTCGGTCTGTGGTCCGTCACCGTGTGGCCCAGCACAGTATGGTCCTGCTTCTTGTAGTCCTGCACCCTGTGCTCCGGTGATGTGCGGCCCGGGACTCAGCCGCAACAGATTCAGCTCCTGTTATACTTCCTGCAGCCTTCCTTCTCGGAAATGCCTCCCCAGAGTCCAGACCATCTGTGATCCTTGCACTAAATACTAAGATGGCACCTGATGGGCTAGAACGAAGACCGTCCCCCCCCCCGTCTCTTCACATCAACTGCCCTTGTGGATGTCGGTCCTTGACGGCTTCATCTCTTGAGCTGACTTCTTCATCTTCTTGCAAGCTTTTGCTTTGTTCCTTGGTTGGTGGTTTAACTCTTCGATCCCTTCTGTGCTTGCTGAAATCAAACTACGAAAAAAAAATACATGCTTTGCTTCTCATCCCAAATAAAACCTAATGGCATTGAAAAAAGAAATCATGGTTTTCTGCTCTGATGACTTTGTGGTATTAACTTTCTCCTGAATTGAATGGGTCCCCAATGGTGAAATAGGGAAGAGGGAGGGAGAGAGGGAGGGAGGGAGGGAGGAAAAAGGCAGGAAGGGAGAGAGATGGAGGGAGGGAGGAGGGAGGGAGGGAAGGAGGGAGGGAGGAAGAAATAAAGGAAGGGAGAGAGGCAGGGAGAGATGGAGGGAGAGAGGCAGGAAGAGATAGAGAGAGGGAGGGAGAGAAGCAGGAAGATATAGAGGGAGGGAGGGATGGAAGAAGGGAGGGAGGGAGGGAGACAAATTAAAAATCTTATTTTAGAAAAAAAGCACTCTGTGTTTGACAACTAAATATCAATAGGTAAATCATTAAAATGTCAATAACCAAGTAGTTGAGACGTGGGGATCATGTTCCTTTTCTACCCTGACTGATCAGACTGGATTACGTCCAGGTTTGGTTGTGCAATACAAGAAGGGTGGTGAGGAACATCACTGGAGGCTTTCAAGCAAAGGTTGAAGAACCATTTCTCTGGGATGACCTGGGGATTCTTGCCCTGAGCAGGACATCAAGACCTCCAAGACCTTTTCCAGTTCCACAGTTCTCCACTCCACAGGGTCTTCCTGTTAGCAAAAGGAAAACACAAATGGGTTTTGGAAGTTGGACAATTGAAGACCAAGCCAAGAAATTCCATTGCAGCTTCAAGGCCTCAACGTTATTTTTATTGGGTGTGCACAAGAAAGGAATCTCCACTGAATTATACCCCACACAGGGACACCTTACTAAAACCCTGCCTCCCCCCCAAAATATATATATATTTATACCTGGACAAAGACCTCAAGGTCTTGTACCATTTTTGTGTATCCACCATTTTTAAGGCATCGAGTGATCCCAATTCATAATTTCTTCATTAAACCACACTGAAGGAAAACATAGCTTTATGTAGTATGTGGCCCATCCCTGTTTTGTTTTATCTGTACAAATGTCCACATACAGAACCACAAGCGACACATAACAGAATTGGAAGGGACCTTGGAGGTCTTCTAATCCTACCCCCAGCTCAGTCCAAGAGACCCTATACCATTTCAGACAAATGGCTGTCTAACCTCTTCTTGAAAGACTCCAGTGATGAAACACCCACAATTTCTAGATGCAAGTCGTTCCCCTGATTAATTGTTCCCACTGTCAGGAAATTTCTCCTGCATTCTAGGTTCTCTCCTTGATTGGTTTCCATCCGTTGCTTCTTCTCCTGCCTTCTGGTGCTTTGGAGAATAGGTTGACCCCCTCTTCTTTGTGGTAGCCCCTGAGATATTGGAACTGTGCTATGATGTCACCCTTAGTCGTCCTTTCCACTAGACGTACCCAATTCCTGCAACCGTTGTTCATGTGTTTTAGCCTCCAGCCCCCTGATCATCTTTGTTGCTCTTCTCTGCACTCCTTCCAGAGTCTCAACATCTTTTTTTGTAGCAATAGCAATAGCACTTAGACTTATATACCACTTCACAGTGCTTTACAGCCCTCTCAATGGTTTACAGAGTCAGCCTATTGCCCCCCGAGGATCTGGGTCCTCATTTTACCGTCCTCAGAAGGACGGAAGGCTGAGTCAACCTTGAGCTGGTCAGGATCGAACTGTCGAGCTGCTGGCAGTCAGCAGAAGCAGCCTGCAGTACTCCATTCTAGCCACCGCAGCACCACAGCTCATATTTATTCACCTTATTTATTTAGACAATTTATATAGCCAACTGTCTGATACCTGACTCAGCGCAGCATTCAAATAAAACCACAATAAGCTTTAAAAACTAACTGTCACAACATAGAACTACAATCAGTCTTCTGACTGGAAGCCAAGGTGTTAAAAGACTTTCCCTTCGAAATAAAGGGAAGCTTCAGTCCTACATTAGTCCAGAAGAGACCACCAATTAAAAGGAGAAACAATACAGAATGAACAAAGGGATGCTCCAGGCTGATGTAAACGCTTCTGGGTTTCTCAAGAGTTTGTGCCAGGTGTACATTCGTTTCAATAGGCCCCATGGATTGAGAGATTTGTGAAGATTTGGGGCAGGCTGTTGGGGGTGGCTCAAAGTTGTAACTGAGTCTGAGCACTTTGGTTGATCGTCCACGCCTGAAGTTCTCCATTGAGGGCCTCCAGCTTTGTAAGTGGTTCCAATCAGGTCTGCTTCTTCTGTTGGGGGGAAGAAAGATGTGGAATCAAGACCACCTTGACACCCATCTGTGATGGGGCTGGGGGCAACAGGGGTTCGGGGACAAGGAAATACAAACGAGGGCATCTTATCTTGGCTCCTCTCCAGCTCTTCTCCTTCACCCCGCCTCTAACCTTCAAGCCATAATGATTAACGTCTGGCTGTCTCATCCTACACTTAACAAGTGGCAACACATTTACACATGTTGTAGAATTACTATAATTATCCTGACACATTTTCTGCAGGGAGATGTGTATTGGGTAGAAGAAACAATGTTATACCTCAAGGCTCCGTTTCCTGTCCAGGAAATCAGCCGTGGTGTTGATAGAGTCCAGTTCAGACACACACAAGGGCATACATGGGAAAGACAGGAGTCTAGAATTCGCATTATTAGCTCAGGAAGACGGAGGGCCCGCAAATAATTATCCCTTTCTAGGAATTTGCATTTGAAATGACCGGCTGAGATTCTGAGAGCAGTTTCAAACACGCTTTCTGGACTTGACTGGACCAATTATCTAGTTGTACATCATGAACCTCTTCGTGAATGTTTGGTTGATTCATGGTTATTTCAGTAGCCAGGATAATCCACCCAGACACACCAAGATATTCTCACCCTAATTCCATAACACCATATTGCTATTGTAATTGAAGTGGTTTTTTTTTTGGGGGGGGTGTGAATAAAATAACCAATAAAACTGCATTGATTCTTCTTGGAAACCATGGACTTTTCTTCAAGATAACACTTATCTGGCTATGTACCTCCTTCTTCTGCTTTTCTTCCTTTTCCTCCTCATTAGGTGCCAGAAATCTATCTTCCAAAATCAATTTCCTGTGCCTTCTACTCTGACCTTCAGCACTGACCATCAACCAATCTAACTTTTTTCTAACTATGTCTAGAAATGCTAGGGTCAAAGTTGAGATCTCCCGAGCTTTGGGTCAACCAAAAATGGTTAATTTGGTCATTACTGTTCTGGTTTACATTATTCCTTGGACCAGCTTCCAAAACTGTGACCAGAACGGTCACCATGGAATAAAATCAGAACTTAGGCAGGGAGAAAACTGTTTTATGGAGTCAGAAGGTACTATAGGGTAGAAACACAGACAAGAATAGATGTGTTCTGGATGGAGAAGACTCACATGTTGGTGTATCCAATGCTGAGTGGAACCCAAGAAAGAAGGCAATATTGAATTTCCCTGTATGACATCTTTCCATGTCACTTTATCCATTCGGGAGCCCCCAAATTGATTGTTGGCCTGATCCAGCCTACCTCCCATCTTATTTCTCCACTATTTGGTAAACTTGAGGAAAATCTCTCCACTGCTGATGTGAGGAACCTCAACAAAATGCTTTTTCCAATTCTGCGGTCCCTAAAGTTTCATCAGCAACCCTGGTTATGAATGACCTAAAACCAATGTTTGAAAGATTTGGTCCATTGTGGTTTTCACTCAAAGGGCTCCACCTCTGAATGAAGCACCAAGAATGCAAAACGAGGTGTCATGCCTTGAAAGTGAGTGATGCAAACAGGAAAACGACAATGAGCAATTAATTAGAATCCTGGCAATTGAAGGCATCACCCATTCTGCAACCGTATAAAAAGTCCAGCAGATCCAAAGTCTAACATCAGATTCGTTCAACGCTGAAGAACTCAACTTGAGCTGTATTCACCACTGAACCTTGTAAGTTCTACCTTTTCTGTTGGAGATCCTTCTAAAAACTTGGTCTTAGGGACCAGGGGGAGCTACCGGTTGCAAATTCTGTTGGCTGGTTGTGGCTATCCTATCCAATTTATTGTAGCTATTTGTGTATTTGAGTATTGAAACTCCTGGAAAGAAGTAGGTGGAAACTGTGTCCAGGTTTTTCATCATTTGATGAGTTCTCCAAGTTCTGGATGAAGGTCTTCCTCAATGTATCATTTTCAAAAACTGATGCTGTTAAAAATGAGGTCCTTTGGCATCTAATCTCATTGCCAAGGTCCTTCTCTGCATTTCAGATTCCTCGTTCAACAGTTGCATGAATAGAACAGGAAAAATTAAGGATCTGACTTTAATTAACTCTTTCTTCTGTGGTTTTTTTTTGTAGACCCACCCACCCAATTCAACCGAGATGGCCTCCAGTTGGGACCTCTGCTCTTTCACCTGCCCTCCCACCTCTGTGACCATCCAGCCACCACCATTCACGGTCACCGTTCCAGGACCAGCTCTCTTCTGCCCTGATCAACCACTCTGCATTGACCAATACAACCCTTGTGTTCCACAATGTGGGGCCTCAAGCTACAGGAGACCCCGCCCGCTCATCTTGGCCAGCACTTCTTCTCAGAAAACTGTGTCCAAATACTAGAAGAGCTGTGGATCTTTCAAGACGTTCTAAGCCTTGAAATTATGCTCCATGGGATGAAGATGACAAAGAACTGAGGACTTGAGACATCCAGAACGTATAGCCCAATAAATCTATTTATGTCATGTATGAACTCTACCCTTTGCCTTTCTCAAACCAACCATCTCCAAGGACACCATTCTAGAGTCTCTGTTGGGTCTGTCCATCAGGAAAAAACTCACACAAGAGAACTATAAAAAGGAGACCAGATCAGAAGTCCCATCATTTGGTCAACTGGTATAAGAAGACACTTCATCCTTTCTGTTTGAGTCCCATCTTCAATTTGCTTAGGACTGTGGGAACCTTCTCTTCTCGGCCATGTTTGATCTTGCAATCCAATTCCTGTAAACTCCTCAGCTATATATTGTCTGTCTCTCTAAATAAAACCCTTTTCTGCATTGAAGTTCTTGGTTTCCTGTTGTGTTCATGTCATTCCCCCTTAACAGAAAAGCTTGGAATATGGATAAAATTGCTTTCTCCCACTTCCTTAAAAGTCAATGGGGTCAAGGGCCAGGCGGGGGGGGGATGATATCCCTATGCAGTGGTTAAAGGATACAGGGCAGCAATCCCAGTCTTCTTTGTCCTTAGGGGGGGAAATTTGATGAAATGACAGCCAAAGAGAACAACAATTGTACGGTAGCGCTAAATAAATTATTTTGAAAAGCTTGAAGGTACACATTTCCACAGCCTGGAGGTTCACAAGGAGCAAAGATCAAAAGCATCTAGGAGCTGTTAATAAAGCTGGAACTTGAACTAAGAAACAGTCTGAAAATTTCAGAGCTGACCAACTTTGATGGACAAGTGAAGCTTCCATTTCAACAATGAATGACAGTGAAGCTTGTGAGGAATCTTAAAACAGGGAGTCCTCATTTGTTTGCTTGCAGTCCAAGGTGGAGGGAGGGAGGGAGAGATGGAGGAATGGAGAGGGAGGGAAGGATAATAATAATAATAATAATAATAATAATAATAATAATAATAATAATAATAATAATAATAATAATAATAATAATAATAATAATAATAATAATAATAATAATAATAATAATAATAATAATAACAACAACAATAACAACAATAACAACAACAACAACAACAACAACAACAACAACAACAACAATAATAAGTTGGAAGGGACCTTGGAGGTCATCTAGTCCAACCTCCTGCTCAGGCAGGAAACCCTACACCATTTCAGACAAATGGCTGTCCAGTCTCTTCTTAAAAACTTCTAGTGTTGGAGCATTCACCGCTTCTGGAGGCAGGTAGTTCCATTGGTTAATTGTTCTAACTGTCAGGAAATTTCTCCTTAGTTCCAGGTTGCTTCTCTCCTTGACTAGTTTCCATCTATTACTTCTTGTCCTGCCTTCTGGTGCTTTGGAGAATAGCTTGACTCCCTCTTCTTTGGGGCAACCCCTGAGATATTGGAACCCAGCTATCATGTCCCCCCTCATCCTTCTCTTCATTAAACTAGACATACACAATTCCAGCAACCGTTCCTGGTGGTGGAAGAGAGAAAGGGATGGAAAGATGGAGGGATGGAGGCAGGAAGAGAGGGATGAAGGAATGGAAGAATGGACAGAGGAAGGGAGAGAGGGAGGGAAGATTCCAATAGATAATATTTGTAGCTCAGGCTACAAATATTGACTTGGGGAATCTTTGATACTCTCTGAGCTTGGATTGTTTGCTTGCAGACTTTCATTACTCAACTAGGTAACATAGATGGACCTTTTAACGGTGCTGTTGTAACTTCAAACAATTGCTAAACCAATGGTTATAATTCGAGGACTACCTGTATCAACGGGGAAATTCACACAGAATGCACAGATCAAGTCAACACAGAATTCTCCCCAACTGTAAGAGAAGGGCTGGCAGAATCTGGGGGCGGAATGAAAAGGGGGAATCAGCCTAGAATCCTTACATCGCCACAAAGAACAAAGTCCAAAACCCCTTGAGTGTCTAAAATCTAAGCAGCTGCCAATCATCAGTTGAGAAGACTCCTGTGCATAGCTGTTAACAATAAATCAGTTTAAATTAATTTAATTTATTAAGCTTCATTAAACCTTCACATGACACCTAATTTACTTGTTCCTGCAGTGAATAAAATCCAAGGGGAGTAAATTGGTGTCCCCCAAGTCAGATGCTTTCACTCCCGTTCCTCCTCTGAATTTTTACACAATTGATGGAGGAGGTGACCAGGCTGAACCTGAGGGAGGGAGGGGTCAAACGCGTCAGAAGTCATGAGTCCTTGCACGCCCACAAGAGATCTAAGTCTTTACACTCATTTGAAGTGCCCGAATCTCCTGACTTCCCCAGGGCTTGACAATTTCTTAAGTATCCTGACCAAATGGTTTATTTGTCCTCCTCCAATTAGCTGTCAACACTGTTGCAATTACTGTGACATCCAAGTTGTTTCAAGAATGAGTTCACACTTTGTAACGGCCCTTCCTCACTTGCTTATCCGGTTCTGTTTTGTTGTCCCCATAGGTGGGGACTGTCTGTACCTCGGATCTATTATGAGTCGAGTGATCCCAAGTCATTTTGGCTAGAGCTGAGTCAAAACATCAGGATTAGCTCCGGATTGGCTGACAAATTAGCTGACATTTCTTCACCATCATAGTTATGCTTCAGTGGGATAGGAAAACAATTAATTTGAAAGAAAAATATATATATTTATTTATTCATTCATTCAACCCTTATAGCCACCCATCTCAATCAATGGCTCTGGGTGACTAACAATTCCATTTATTTTCATTTATTCATTTATTCATTCCATGTAATAAATCTATTTATTTTGCCTTATTCCTTTTTACCATTTTTCCCTATTCTTTTTCTTTTGGGTTTCAGAACTTGTCTTGCTTTTATACCATTGAAAATTCCTTAATAAAAATTATACATCTATTACCAAAAAAAAAAATTACTTACTGATCAGTGAACATGGCGAAAAAAGTTGATTGATGGAAATAATCAAAGGGCACTGGTTTCTTTTAAACCTGGGTAGAATTGGCAAAATAAATTATTATTGAATTATTTATAATTATTACTTGGGAGACAAAAGAAACCCACCCTGCTGTCTTAAAGTCTTATCACTGAGTAACATTTTAATTGTATTAAATTGTATCGAATTAAGTTATATTGTGTTAAATTCCATTGTATTAAATTAAGTTGTATTTTATGAAATTGTATTGTATTAAGCTGTATTGCATTAAAATATATTGTATTAAATTCTACTGCATTAATTTCTTGCATTAAATTCTATTGAATTAATTTAAATTCAATAGATTAAACTTAAATTCTATTGTGTTAAGTTGCATTAAGTAGAATTACCTTACATTGTATTGAATAAAGGTGTATTATATTAAATTCCATTGTATTAAATTATGTGGCATCAAAATGTATTAAATTGTACTGTATTAAATTCTATTGAATTAACCTGTGATGCATTAAATTATACTGCATTCAGTTGTATTGTACTAAATTGAATTGTATTACACTGTAAGGAATAAACTTGCATTGTATTAAATTGTATTGTATTAAATTGTATTGTAATAAACTCTGCTTAGTTTTTTGAGATCAGCCCAGGATGATAATGCATTATTAGTTTACAAGCATCACTCATGAGACTCCTGTTTTGTGAGCAAAATGCACATCCTTCGTCACAAATTGTATTCTTTTTCTATGGAATCAGCAAGAATCCGGTGATCAAATGGAGCCAGAAAATTGGGGATCAGCCCGACGTGACCCAGAAATCTTTAGCAGCTGCCAGGAAAAGGGAACCTCACCTAAACACCAAAGAAAAACTTAGATGGAGTGCATCCTTTGCAGTACCAACCAGGGTGTTCCACAAAGCTTACTCAGTTAATTAGAACTTTTAAAAAATTGGATTAATCATCCTATTTTTGCTGGAGAAACTGTATAAATACCCAGGAAAATCTCCGAGTTCCATCACTTGACTTCCTCCAGTTTGAGATCCTCCAACAGAATCTTCCATCTCGTGTCGGAATCAGGTAAGTTGAGCTGAGATACTTCTACCAACCTTCTTCCTCTCTTTTTATATTTGTGAGATTAGAAAAGTTTTTCTTCCCCCTTGTTTGGTCCAGTTTTCTCATCCATTAGCTTCAGTTCCTCTTTAAGCATCTACTGAACCTCCGTAAGTATTTGGAAAACTTGGGATGAAGGAGAAGGCCCATTTTAGAAGAGTTTAGAAGACCAGTGAAGAACATCTTAGCCTGCTGGTAAATTGTGAGAACCCCACAGATTTAAATGAAAAAAAGAGCTGTTGGGTTGAGTAAAAGCTAGTCTCTTAAATATGGTTCCTTATTTTTGTAGATTGAACATGTCTTATGAGTCCAAGTAGGACTCCTGCCTTGAACAGGGGCTTGGATTAGAAGACCTTCAAAGTCCTTTCCAACCCTATGAGTCTATGAGTCTCTGTCTTCCTGGGTCAAAGGTTCAAAGAGGGTTGGAAATTAGAAATTGAAGACTAAGAGGTTTTGAGTTGGTCAACCCTTCCGTTCAACACCTATTTTCTTTCCTCGTGTTCCTCTAGATCCACACCAGCTCATCTACCATGTCTTGTGGAAGAATGCCATGCTATTCCAGCTGTCCTCCCATGACCGTGACCCTTCAGCCACCACCTTTCACCGTGAGCATCCCAGGCCCATCTCTCTACTGCCCCGATCAACCTCTTTGCATTGACCAATGCAACCCTTGTGTTCCACCGCTGTGTCCTCCCATCGCCCGTAGAAGCTACGCCAGCTCCGTCGCTTCTTCCCCCAGCCTTCCTCAGAAGTCTCTGCCCAGGAGTCAGAGTGAATGGAGCTCGGTTAGCCAGAGATTCTAAGATCACCCATCACGCAACCGGGATGAAGAAACAGGAGAAGTTGAGATTGTCTGAGTGATTCCATTGGTAGACATGGACTCTACAAATGTACCTGAAATGTAGAGGAAGCCTTGCTTGGTAGACCAGCCTTTTCCAGCTGCCCTGCTTCCAGAAAACCCTTGTGCCACTTGTCTCTGGACCAAGAATTATGCCACCCAAGATTTGGGAATATATTCTAAGTAGCAGAGTGTGTTCACAATGGAATCTCTTGATGAATCAAGAACATAACCTGCAATCCTCTGTAGCTATACAATCTCGCCTGTTTCTTACCGAAGTTGCATAGTTATTGCTGTTAGTCTTTCCAGATGTTCTTCCTCCTTCACCAATGTTCTCCTCCAAAGGGCAATTGTTATTGTTCCATGTTGGGTGCAGTTGAAACATTCCACTGCTTCTTCTCTTCTTTTAAAATAAACCATCTATTGCAACCAAACCAAAAGTTTCCTTTTTGTTATTATTCTATTGTTATGAATCTTTGGCTACTTTTTCTCTGGGTCAGTGAAGGAAAATCACAGTTCTGGAGAAGAGAAATGTGGCCTTGCTAAAGAGATGGGGGTCATTGGGAACCTCTAAGATTCCATCTTTCCCTGCTCTAGCTATGAGATTACTTCTTCAAACGTCAACACAGACTAGAGACTTGGTTTCCATTGTTTCTGCTCAGCCCATCAGATCTAGCAGAGGGGGAATCCTCCAGATCTCTTCCATCAAATAGTTGGCCCTGGTTGGCCTGGAGGGTCTTCTCAGTGGTAGCACCTGCCCTAGAAAACAGCAAAAAAAAATAATTCCAGACCCTCTTAGCCTTTCACAAGGTCTTAGCCATTAGGAAGACAAACGAACTCTGCTACTGTTGACGTGTTTCTTTATGAGTGGGGCTCTTGTTTGATCATTGGATATTGGGGTTGAGGTTACATTTTTAATTCTTGTAAATGGCCCAGGCTCACTGGTGTGAGATGGATGACCGTATAAATCCAATCAATCAATCAATCAATCAACCAAGGAAGTAGAATGGAATTTTCTTCACTAGAACTGGTTCAATTTTGCACAGGTTGCATCATTTCCACGTACCTCTTCCTATTAGGGGTGAAATCAGCAAGCATCGTGAACAATTAATTAGTACACTCCAGGGTCCCCGTACACCATACTAGTTCTCAAAAATGTGGAGAGCTGCATCTGAAGTGATCCATGTTTGACCACAAAAATATGGACCAAGGAAACCCCAACTTCTCACCTTAGTCTTTCTGACCATCTTAGATATTTGGGGAAAATTAATCACAACATATTGATGGAATTCATATTTTCTCCTGGTCCCATTCCCCCTCTATCAGGATATATAGTCTTGGTGGAATTTCCTGGGCATAGGAGGAGATCAGTTTAACCATACAAGCATCTGAACACTCAGCTGATCTGATAAAAAGTTGATTGATCCCAAGGCTTGAATGTGGTGAACAGAACTGATGAAGTGATTTGATTTATATTTCTTGCAAATCCTTCCATTCCCCACCATCCAGCCAGAGCTAAGGAAGTTTCTTGGATGAGAAGTGAAACATCTTCAAAGAAAAACAAGGAAGTCCAGTTGCCTCCTGAAAAAAGCACCTTTGGAACCAGCATGACCTGGATGACTGAGAATCTCATAGAGATGCCTCCTTAATCCACATGTACACCAAGCAAATGAAGAAAACTTAAAATTGCAGCCAAATAAAATGGATGCCTCAGTTTCAAGAGGTTACTAGATACATCCCTTAAATTCATCAACAACCAAAGCACTTTTGGACTGAACAGTCCTGATCCATTTGTACACTGATTGTGGTATCTGATTTCAGAAGAGCTGAAAACAGCCAATGATGGCATTTGTGTTATGTTCAGTTCCATTGGTGACTCTCCGCAGTGCAATTTTGGGGGTGATGCACCTTGGTTGGCGCTTCACAAAGTCGTAACAACATACTTTTTGAAGTCCTGGCCAGAAAAGAAGGCTGCAAAACTTAAAATTAAAAACTGGGTTCAAACATCCAATAGAAGACATGTTTTGCTCAACAGGCATTCTTGGTCAGCCTTGCTAAACATTCATACAACCCTCTACTATAATGTTGGTTTGTAGCGTTTGCCTTCGGAAGAAGACACAGAAGCAACGGAAAAACCAAGGGATTGTTGCAATGAAGATTTTATTTTAGAATGAAACCAAAGTTAGTTGACTACAAAACAAGAGAGAAATTGTTTACATCAGAGGACTCCTTCAAAACTTTTAAGGATGTTCCCAATGAAACACACATACATAAAACCACGAAGGTGTCTTCTTAGGCATAGTTCAGTCTAACCTAGAAAACACCACCATAACTCTAGCATAGTAGAGTTATTAATGTTACATCAATGTTACATCTGCACAATAAGTCCACCTGTCAAGGTTCTGATTGACGAACTCAACCAAGCAAACAGCTTCGAGACATTCTGGTTTCTTAATGTAAAACTTTTATTGAGTACATCATTTTGGCACGTATGAAAGCAAAACCAGCTCTAACGAGACACACATACCCCAACCCATATAGTAAAACCATGGAATTCTCTCTCCCTCCCTCCCTCCCTTGGTCAGGTCAAGTTGCCCAATCAAGTAGAAAAATAGTGTTATGAGAAAGTGTCTCTGGGTCTGGCCAGACACCTGGTGCACTGTCCTTGATTCTCAAGGTCTGGCTTCTTGATCTTTGAAGCCTGCATTCCAATTCCCCATCCCACCCCTGAAGTTCGTTGTCAAGCTAAGAAGCAATAATTGTCGCGCCAGCCAAGCGAGCTTCAATCTTGACACTGCCATCATGGATTCCCTTTCCATCCTTCTTCTCCACCTTCTCCCAGATCTTGGCCTCAACACCGTCGGCAAGGAAAGCATCCACTTCGTTGACTCCTGGATATGGACTTCTGAGAAGCCACACTGGAAGTAGAGGCTGCGCTGCTGCAAAGGGAGTCGTCACAGTGGGGTGTTGGGACACACGGGTTGTGTTGCTCCATGCACAATGACTGCTGAGGGCAGTGAAGAGCTGAGCCGGTTAGGTTCAGGGCGAATGGTAGTGGCTGGACGGTCACCGTCATGCAACGGCAGCTGGTATAACCGTGGTTCCATCCAGAAGTCATCTTGGACGTGGGTGAAGCTAACGGTAGCCAGAGAGATCAAGAAAAGAGAAGCTTCACAGCAGAAGATAAGGCATATATCCCCATGTTTTAAACCACTGACTAAACACTCACTAAATAATTATCCAAATGCCTGGTTTAACTCCA
>JALGBA010000704.1:0-180000 GCA_023970755.1 Azemiops feae | reverse complement strand
AGAAGAGAAGCAACCTAGAACTAAGGAGAAATTTCCAAACAGTGAGAACAATTAACCAGTGGAACGGCTTGCCTCCAGAAGTCGTGGGTGCTCCATCCCTTTTTAAGAAGAAGAGATTGGACAACCATCTGTATGAAATGGTATGGGGTTTCCTGCTAGAGCAGAGGGTTGGACTAGAAGACCTCCGAGGTCCCTTCCGACTCTGTTATTCCGTTAAACCAATTTTACTTTATTTTAAAAATCCATTCTTGAACAGCCAAGGTGTGAAGTTTCCAGTGCTGATCACCAACAAAGTCTCTACCGTATCTTTCATGTCCATCTTTCCTCTTTGTTTTTACTTAATGTGTTTAGTTTGTTACTGAGTTGTCTGGCATCCTGCGATGTATTTACTTACCTGTTTGGTGGTCCTCATCATTTTCTAAGTTACTGCAGGGATATGGCATCTCACCATGCTGAGACTTACATTTCATTGGTGGTCTTTAACATGTGTCCTCTCCTTCCTAATAGGTTGCCTTAGCTCCCAATCCCTCAGTCCAGCAAAGATGGCTTCTGGATGGAACTGCTATACCAGCTGCCCACCCATGACCGTGACCATACAACCACCACCCTACACCTTGAACATCCCCGGGCCCTCTATCTACTGCGCTGACCAATCAGTTTGCATCGAGCAATGCAACCCTTGTGCTGACATTCCACCCAGCGGGATCATCAATCACGGAGGGTATGGCTTGCTGCCCGCCGGTGCTGCATCGGATTTCAGCTGCTCAAGCCTGAAATCCCTGGAAAGTGACTACTACTTTTAAACTCAAGAACGACCTCAAGGATGACCTAAGATGGTCTTCAAAGCCCTCTAACATTTGTATGTGGCTTCTAGGAATGTGTGCCCAATCTTTGTTTCCATGCTTTCATCGCTCATTGAGGTCCAGATCTTCTCTCTTCATCATGGAACCGACCAGGGATGGAACTCCATGTGCCGTGTCCTTCAAGCTGCTTTTCGAGATTGTTTTTGTCTTCCATTAATGTTCTGGAACAATGGTCTTCTTCTACAACCCCAATTTGAGGGGTTTCAGAAGAAAATGTGTGGTCAATCCATATTAATGGGAGACCAGATCATCACACCCAATCTTCTCCTTCCTAGGAGTGCTTGTACACTCTAAGAAGATGGTTAAATCCAACCTTAGATTGATCTCATTTCTGGGTAATGTTTGCTAGAGATGACCTTGAATGGAGTTGATCCTCCTTATCACGCCATAGGCTTGCTGGGAAATTTTACGTTCTGACTCAGACATTATGCACATAATTTTGTGTTGGTGTGGGATTTTTCAGACCAGCATTACCTAGACTCTCTCTCTCAAAAAAAATTCACATTGCTTCTTCATCTAAATAAACTTCTTATTGCATCAAACTTTAGTCTCCTAGCATTGAAATGTTCTCGCCTAAAAATCAGAACTCAAAAAGGTTTTCTCCAGACAAAGATGGAACCAAGCAAACTGAGGACGGACATAAACACAGACTTGCTAAATCATGAATGCAACCTGTGTCAGACACCCAACTCTATCTCCACACATATCTGAAATTCTTAAAAGGTTCGTGTGTGGAAGACCAGCCCAGCCAAAGCTTTGTTTTTAATGTTCAAGGGAAACATTTCTAAGAGGTGAAGTGTCAGGAATAGGTGGATCTACACTAACATAAAAGAATGTTAAACTGACATAGGAGTTAAAGCAAGCACTGGGAGGGGGTGGCAGGTGACACAGGTGGCCGGACTTGAGATGCTCACTTGATTTGTCAACTTCACACTTGACCCTGTAAAAGATCCATCAGAGGAAAACATGAATACAAGGCATACGTCATTAGGATGCCCTTCAACAGAACGGGATAGCCTATGAGGGTGCCTGATGGACTTTACAGAATTATTTTTGGAACCACTAGAAGCAGAGATCCAGGAGCAGAATGGTCACTGATGGGACTCATGGTAGAATGCAGCTTTTGTCAGCCCAAGCCATCAGTTCAACCCCACTGGCTTTTGTAAAGGCTGGTTCTCGGGCCAAGGAGACACATTCTCCTTGATGGACATCTCCCTAATGTTGATGGGTCTCCATGACATAGGTGTGCCGGGGAGGGGTACAAGACTCCAGATTTGGTTTCTGTGAAAGGCCCCCAAGAGTGGTATGAAAATTAGGGGTAGCTGTCTCTGAAAGAGGAGGTTCAAAACAAGACCAATTGCCTTTGAGAGACTTAACCCTTTTGAAGGCAATCATTGTAGTCAAGTATTATCTCTAAAAAGACCACAAGGGGGCAGCAGGTGGCCAGATAAAGACAACATCTGTTGGCAACAGTACAAAATGAATTTTCTTGACTATAAAATTAAAAATGGGATTCAGGATCATTCATTCATTCATTCATTCTGGACCTTTCTGGTTCGTTCATTCATTCATTCATTCATTCATTCTTCATTCATTCAATCTTGTCCAGGACTGTCTTCAATAGGTGATTGTCCTATTTATTTCAGAAGGGGAAAAAAAACGACAGTTGGTGGCTTCCAGGTGGTGTAGTAGGGGCCCCAAAGCTACATGCACAGCAGAATGTGATTACACAACAGTGATACCTGCGCATCGTAACAACATGATACGAGCACCACCATTGCGCAAAATCTTGGGTCTGAAGGTCTGTTGCAAGTGGGTAAGTCCCAGCATTTTCCTGATGATGTCATCAACACAGGTGCGCGGGGCCCCCCCCCATCCTACAGACACTCCAATTTTTCAGGGGAATGCCCACATTGTCTGACACAATCCTGTTGTGTGTTCCATCAGTGTTGTGCGGTTATGGCAACCAACTTTGGCAAAAAGATAAGCGAAGAGATTGTAGCAGCTGGTGTGGTTGCCTTCTACAGGTTCATAAATCAACTCAACTGTGGCTTCGTGTTGGTTTTTTTTATTTTATCTGCCTTGATTCAGAAGGATGTGGCAAGCAAAGGTGATGTGGGCGGGCAGAGAAACCGCAAAATTATCCTCTGAGAAAGCCAGGGGTGGAGCACCAAGGAAATCACCAAGTCAGCAGATCCAATTCCAGGTTCTCTCAGCCTGAGACTTTCTAGAGATGTGGGACCACAAAGTCTACCTCCTGGGGGTTGGGATGCTTATCAGGGACCCTAATTTGGATCCCATCTCTGTCCAGGGAAAGAATCCACATTCAAGCATTCCAGACAGATTATGGTCTAGACACCACTTGGTCACATCCAGTGAAAGGGAGACCACTACCTCTCTGGGTCCCTGGTTCTATTTCCTGACTCTTAGAAGGAGTTTCCAACTTGCAATTAGAATCTGTCTTTCTACAAGTAAATCCATTTAGGTCTTCTTCTCTGCAACAAGATGAGAAATAGGATTTACCAGGGGTGTGCAAAATTTACTGAATGGGGAATGGAATCTTCCTTCCTTCCTTCCTTCCTTCCTTCCTTCCTTCCTTCCTTCCTTCCTTCCTTCCTTCCTTTTCCCTTTCTTATCTTCCTTCCTTCCTTCCTTGCTCTTTCTTTGTTTCCTTCTTCCTTTGCTTGTTTGTTTGTTTGTTTGTTTGTTTGTTTGTTTCTTTCTTTCTTTCTTTCTTTCTTTCTTTCTTTCTTTCTTTCTTTCTGTCTGTCTGTCTATCTGTCTTTCTTTCTTTCTTTCTTTCTTTCTTTCTTTCTTTCCACTTATTTGGTACAAAAATATGGTGAAAGGCACAAGCAATGCTATGGGTATGGGTACACTAGCCTCAACATCCTTCAGCAAAAATTGGAAAGAGTGGAGTGCAAACCATAGAAGAATGAAATTTCCATGTCCTTGACAGGTCCTGATAAAGATGACTTTTCCTAAGCAACATCATTAACACCAATTCTCAGCAGTTATCCGAATTTTGATCTGGGGCCAGTCTGTTTATCAATGATATAATTTTAAAGGGAGCATATGAAACAAAATAAACCGTCTTTGCATTGGAAAATGTCCCTCAAGCTGGTTTTCCCTTCCTCTCCCAAATTACACCATGATTTTGAATCCATACAGTTGACTTGATCAACGTCCCATTCTAATGCTTAAGGTCTGGGGATCTGCATTGCTACAAAGGTTTTGGGTCCTCCAATCTTCTTTGGAAGTTGCTCATCTCTTCCCAGTAGGACTTAGAGAATGACACTGCAATTATAAGAGGGAGTGGTAATGATGGTTGGTGATATGTGTTATCTGAGTCTCCATGACACCCGTTCATCAATAAACACAAGCATCTACCTCAGTTGCCCAAGAGAGAAGAAAGAGTTGCACCATCTCTGGGTTAGGATCCATGGATGAATGGTAGCATCACACCCTACTTTGAATTTCAAGGATAACCCAAGATAAATTATCTCAGCTACTTCACCTCTATTTATCTGTTGTTTGGAAGGTATCTCTCTTTTGGTAAAGAGAGACAACATTCTTGATCTACGTTGCTCCACTGTAGTTTTATACATCCTCTTTTCAGTGGATAGGAATGGAAGCTCAGAAGTTCTGGAGGGTGGAAGGGATTCCTAGTTTTCCAGCAGACAAGATGGACCTCAGGTGTAGACCCTTTTCTAACTTTTTCTTCGGGAAAGGTTCCAAAAGCACCTTGGAAGTAGAAATGGGATTTTCCCACGAATTTCCCCAGGAAACGAATCTCGAAAAGCCAACACCCTCCTAAACATAGATGCATTATGAATCCCTTTCGCAATTGTTCTCCGGATTCATGGAGACCTAACCCTAACCCTAACCCTAACCGGATTTGCCCTCCAATGTGATTTTCCCATGTAGTTAGCAAGAATTGTAGATAGGATAGGCTCAAAAAGTAAGAAAAGTTTTACTCCAAGGCCATCACAAAGAGCTAAACAGTTGTGGAATTTGATGGGGATAAAGTGGGATTAAGACAGGGGCTGATTTTGACTGCATCACCCTATGTTGAGACCTGTTTGTCTATGTCGTATTCTACACCTCCATAATTTTTTTAGGTAGAAGAATGAGACAAACCTACTGAAAGAAGGAAAGAAACATCAGGTTTTGGGAATAGATGGTTGGGATTCATAGCTAAAAGGAAGCACGTTACGGGAAATTTGCAAAAAGCAAGCAAGTTCTTTGAAGGACACCTCCATCTTGGCATTGCCCAGATATGCTGGTTTTTTGATCCATAAATCTTTGCTCATTATGCAAATGGAATTATATTGTATCTGGAGGCAATCAGATGGGGGGAAAATTCCTCCAGTAGAAAGAATTATGATAACCTAGAAATTAACCCAGAAGTTAAATCCTCAGGAGCCCTCATCAAGACAGGTTCATGAACTGGCTTGTGGAAGCACAGGATGAACCATCACCAGGAAATACAACATGGGAAAGTGCGTTTCTGGAAAAAATCCCTTGCTGTGCTAGTTTTTCACTCGGCTTCTCCTTAACTTCAGCCTTGACCAATTTCCTGTATAGTCATCGGCCTTCAACATGATCTGTAGCTCTTACTGTATCTGAATGGGTTTTATGGTGGAAAATATGAAACTAGGTTACACCCAATGATCCAGCAATCTAAGCTAATTAGTGGTATAAAACCCTCCGTGCAATTTTGACAGCTAACCTGGGAATCAGGAGAATCCTACCAAAAAAAAAAATTGTGGAGTTGTGTCTGAAAAAAAGATCATGGAGAAGCGTTGGGCAACACTTCCAGGGGCTGTTACAAAGAAGAGGGAGTCAAGCTATTCTCCAAAGCACCTGAAGGCAGGACAAGAAGCAACCGATGGAAACTAATCCAGGAGAGAAGCAACCTAGAATTAAGGAGAAACTTCCTCACAGTGAGGACAATTAATCAGTGGAACGACTTGCCTCCAGAAGTTGTGGGTGCTCCATCACTGGAGGTTTTTAAGAAGAGACTCGACAATCTGAAATGGTATAGGGTTTCCTGCCTGAACAGGGGGTTGGACTAGAAGACCTCTAATGTCTTCCAACTCTGTTATTCTGTTATACTTGGTTACGTAGTCCAGCATTTTCAATTCACCCTTCCCGATTAGGGATTCTTCAAATGGCATGGAATCGCAATTCTAACATCTCCATCCATCAAGGTGATAGGAACTGTAGTATAACAAGGTCTTGAAGGTCCAAGATGGGACCTAGAAGATCCCTTCTATGTCTTACCTGTGCAGTTTTTGTTCATTGTATATTCCACTCCCCTTTGAATTAACTGGAATTCCTAACAATCGTTCCCAAAGTACATTTTGAATTGTTGTCTGAACTACATTACTGATTCATCCATGTTCAAGGAATAAGGAGGACAGAAGAAATATTTCTTTTACCTAGTCTCCATATCTTCCTTAAAGTCATCTTCTTTATTCTCAATCCCTCGTTTTGATAGTACTTCCAATTCTAGCTTATATCTTAATATGAATCATATATGGTGAAGTGGGGATGCTTATGGTCCATCCAGTGTACCATAAGCCTGGATGTACTGATTGAAATCCATGAATTGTGGATTGAGTTAGGACCCAGCTAAGTTGGACCAAGTTAGGACTCAACTGAGTTGAGTGGAATTAGGACTCGGTTGAGTTGAGTTGAATTGAGGAAAGGCTCAATTGAAGTGAATTGAATAAGTCAGGACTCAATTGAGATGAGTTGAATTGAGTAAGGACTCCATTGAGTTGAGTTGAGTTGAATTGAGTTAGGACTCAATAGAAGTGAGTTGAATTAAGTCAGGATTCAATTGAGATGAGTTGCATTTGAGTTAGGACTCAACCATAATCTGCTTCAAGAATTCTTTAGGAGGACCAAGAAAGGTCTTTCTTTAACAGGAAGTCTCATTCTCCAGAAGTTGAAGGAAGTTCTACTTAAGAATGTTCTTTCTTGCTCTTTCAAGTCACTAAGCCTTTCCTTCACTTGCATTAAGTTTAGACCTCAGTGTTGATCAATAAGCAAGTGAGTCACAGTTTTGTGGAGCCAGATGATTGATGCAAAGTGATGACATCTCTTTATGTTCTGGGTTGGGTTTCTAAGAAGATAGGGTTAGTAGATACCAACCATCTGGCTCTTCTTAACACAATATCTCTATGATTTTATCTGAGACTGAATCACAGAATTAGGAGGGATCTAAGGCCAACCTTGTTACTGAAACTACCTTTGGAAGTCATCATCAGAGAGATGTCACCACGGTCTCACCAGACATTCATCCTTCCATTCATGAAAAAAAGAGAAATAAATTCAAGCTGAATTCTTGATTGAAATCCAATGCTGTAGTTAGGAGTTAGCCTCTACTTAAAAACAGCTAGCGAATATTTTATAGATTATTGTCCATTCAGAGTTTGTATCTTGGTTAGCTAGAAGCCATAACTGTTGGAGATGGTGGTATCTTGGTTTGATTTTCCATCCATCCATCCATCCATCCATCCATCCTTTAATTCTAGACCTTTCTGGTTCATTCAATCATTCATTCATTCATTCATTGATCTATCCATTCATCCATTCTGGACCTTTCTGGTTCATTCATTCATTCGTTTTTCATTCATTCATTCATCCATTTGCTCATTCTGCACCTTTCTGATTTATGGTCTCACCTAATATTCTGTTTCTTCCATAAAAGTGATATCATATTTGGAACCCAGTCGATGTTCCTAAATCAACATGAACTACAAAGCCTTTCTTCCAGGACTTGAGTGTCCCAAGCTTGTCCAGAACTGTCTGTTCTACAATTCTCCAGGATCTCAGCCAAAGTTTCTCTCAGATTTACAACTATATGGTTTTTTTTTGAGTTACAAGCTAGATGGAGAACTCAAAAACGAGAGAAAAAAATTAAAGAATTTTCCCCCAGAGGTATTAAAGACGAGCAATGTTCTTCCCACATGTAAGCCTTCTGCCCTTTCTTGCCACCGAAGCAGATTCTTTATCACCGCCGAATTCCCTTTCCACCTGGATGACCCTTCACGATTAGAATAAGTATTTGATGCCAACAATGTGCCTTGCCTCCAACTCAGTGAGTTGCATCTGCTCCAGGATCAACCTATTAACTAATCCTCTCCTTGTGAGGTCTTTTGCAGGAACTTCAAACAGCAACAATAAGCTTCTGTCAAATCACTGTGTCACCTACCTATTGCTCATAATACAATCATGACAAATATCATAGTAAGAGAAGACATGTCCCTTCTTGGGAAATGCAGGATATTTATGACAGTTCACCTGAAGTTGAAGGTCATATTTAGGCATGTAGCCCCTGCCTTTGTGGTAGGTCCCCAAGCTAGTTCTTGAGGGAGAGGGGGGGAAACTGAAACACCGACGAATTGTATGAATTGTATTGCATGAATTCATTAAAGTGGCTAATTAATTAATTCCCCGTCACAAATTGGACTTGGCAAAGAACAACAGAATAAACAGAGTTGAAAGGGACCGTGGAGGTCTTCCATGGGGAAACCTCAAAGCAGAAAAGGTTTTGAACCACTTAATAATTTATTTGTCTGACAATGGTTGACCACTCACTTTGCTGCTTGGCCTGTTTGATTTATAGATACAGAATACAGAATAATAGAGCTGGAAGGGACCTTGGAGGTCATCTAGTCCAACACTCTGCTCAAGCAGAAGACCCTATATCATTTCAAACAATCCTCCAATGTTGGAGTATCCACAACTTCTGAAGGCAAAGCTGTTCCACTGGTTGATTGTTCTCACTGTTAGGAAGTTTCTCCTTAATTCCAGGTTGCTTCTCTCCTTAATTAGTTTCCATCCATTGCTTCTTATCCTGCCTTCAGGTGCTTCGGGAAATAAGTTGACCCCCTCTTCTTTGGGGCAGCCCCTCAAATACTGGAATGCTGCTATCATGTCACCCCTAGTCCTTCATTTCATTAAATTAGACATCTCCAATTCCGAGGGTATATCTCATTCCAAGAGAGCTTTGCCAGTGAATTGATCCAACAAAACAAATTTTTGTTTTTCCTTCACTCCAGCAGGCCTTGCAATCTTTACTCACGTGTGACCAATCCGGAATCATTTTGTGGAATGTTAAGAAGAGGAAACTCATTGTTTTCACTTGATAAAGCCATCCATTTTTTTCTTAAATCCATCCGTAGGGTGTAACGTACATTAGCTCCCTTGCACTGAGCTGGTCAAACCTAATTGTCACTAAACTGGGTGGATCAATTGTTTTCTTATTGCGCCGCTTACTAATCACCAACTGGGTGGGGAATTATTTACAGGGTGTCTCTCTTGTGACACCGAGTTGGGAAATCCATTCTGGGTGTCTCATGCCTGGAGGCTATGCAGCTGAGAGTATAAAAAGCTGGCTCCTTGAGGAAACATCTCAGAACATCTCCTCACTGCTGACATCTTCAAACCCTTTGAGAACCGGTAAGTTCTTACAAGGTTTCTTTGCAAGGGTTGTAGAGGGATTCTGAAGAGGACCTCAACTCCATGGACTGAGAGGAACCTCCTAGCTTCCCTGGACTTGGGAAGGCACGCTTAAGAGGGAGGTCTTGTCTTCAGGTCCTTGTTCTCCAGTGAAGACAGAGATGGAGTTTGGGTGGGCAAGCTGAGGGCCAGGAGATAGGGAAACCAAGCTTGTGAAAATTGCAGATGAAAGGTAGGAACCAAGCTAGCAGAGTTTCAAAAGCAGAAGTGCCTCCAGAACATGGATGACGTTTCACAGAAGGAGAATGGTTTAGGATTGGGAACAAGGCGAGTTGAATCCAACTCTGCTGAAGACGTAGGACATAGTCCAGGTGCTATTCTCCCCGAGTTTGGCATTGGATCTTCTCCTCACTGAAGGAGAAACTTTAATCTCTGGAGTCAACGTATTCCAGAAGAACTTCTCCTTTCCTTCTGTTCCTCTTCCTCTTCCCCAGGAGCTAATATTTTTCAAGCACAGGAATAGCAATTCTCCCAAACCAGAGATGAAGATTTAAGACTATAAGAGACGGACATTATATCGAGCAACAAAGCCAATCTCTAAAGATAATCTTTTCTCCTCTTAATAATGTCTTGTGTAATATATATTGCGATATAACAAAGATCTATGGTAGAACAATATGCATTGTCTCCATATTGCATAAATATATGCAGCAGCTGAACAGAACATTTTAGGCAATATTTTATCATGTCATGCATATTTTATATTAGAAATCCTACTCCGTTCTCTAGAGAAAGGCGTACTATTTGCACATTGCATTAATATATGCTGTGCATAAAACAGCCCGTATTTTCTAATGCAATATATTTTACAAAAGTATGCATCTGCTAATGCATCTGTTAATGCAACATTTCATACAATGTTTTATGCAATACATATTTTATACTCAGTATTTCTAAAGTTAATACCTATTGTGGAGGAATGTATTTATGCATATTTATAAAATATCCTTTAATAATATGGTATGTTCTAAGGCAATAATATTATGCACAAATATATATTTCAAAGAGGTGGACACTGGTTTGTCCAGTACTTTATATTGCACTATCCTGCATGATTATTAAATTATTACAGAACTGTTGCATACATCAGAGAGCAAAATGTATTATTGATGCATCCTCCCTCCTATATAATCATCCACTGCCTTTTTCTAAACTTTTTTTTAAAAAAATATCTTTGGTCGTTTCCATTGTAATGAATATCTGTTGGAGCCTTTCTATCCATAGATCTCTTTTCAGTAGAACGTTGAGGACACAACCCCATCCATCCTGGTGGTAATGTTCTTCTGATTGTGGTCCTCACCTCTCATAACTTCTCCTCTTGGTCCTGATTGTTTTCATTCCAGCCTCTCTCTCCGACATCCTAAGATGGCTGCCAGCCGTTCAATGTGGAACGAATGCTACGCTCAATGTCCAGCTTCAACTGTGACCATCCAGCCACCACCTTTCGTCCTCACCATCCCAGGACCTGCCCTCTACTGTCCTGACCAGCCTCTGGGCATTGAACAACACAACCCATGTGCTGCATATCCTTTGCCCTTGCCAAGGGGTGGCTCCAACCTCACCAGCTTCTATTCCAAAGCTTTGCCGAGTGCCAACTTCAGCTCCTCCACCTATCGGTCATCTTATTAACCTTCCTGAGCATGAAGATGAAGTCCTTCTCCATCAGTGGACTTTCTGGAAGCCAGCCAGCTGACCATTTACAACGATACACCTGTCTCTTTCCACATTCACGTCTAAGCCAGACCTAATCTCTTTTCTCTCTACGTTTGACAAGCCATCAGACTCTGGTTTCCCTTCCGTTGAATTCCCAAAAGAAGAGAAAGATCCTTCTGTACAGATCAGATATGATTCCATAGCTGGTTGAAAGGGGACCTATGGAAGGTTGACAAGAGGAAAACCCAGTTCTGGGGATGGAAGTCCACCTTTGCAGTCAAATGTTCATCCTGTAAAACATGTTCTCATGTGTCTTTGTTCGTATTAAAAAAAATCTCTAAGGTTGCATTCCAAAACTTTGTCTCTTTTGTTGATTAAGCAACTGATGGAAACCTTTAGAATTTCCAGAGGTTCTGGGCTCTTGGGAAAGGCCATTTACCCATTTTAACCCCTTCCCATATTTGAAACGTTTCCATCTCATTCCTAGTTATTTAAAAAAAAAAGAGAGCATTTGGGGTCATTTTTAGACCCCAGGTTTGAGATCTAAAAGCTAGCATACTCCATATCTTCTGCAAGATGGAGAAACCTGATGGTATCCACTTCCATCTGGACAGTTTCAGTTGCCCTAATTGTCCATCCCTTTGGAAAAAAGAGTGCAAATTGGGATAAATCCATCTGAAAATAAAACGGGATCCATGGGATAGGTCCTCCATAGCCTTGATCCATAACATCTCCCCAGGTTCTCAACCAAACTCCGACCCACATTTTTTCCATAAAAATTGGAGAGTGAAGCTTATTGAACATCACCCTGGACTCTCCTACCACTAAGCCCCATAACCTTGCAACGTAGACCCATTTTTGCATTCATCTTGCTCTTAGGAGAACATTTTATAGAGACTACCATCAACACCAAAGCGATGACGTTCTTGCTCAGGCCTCAGGTCCAAACGAGGGCAAAAGAATCCCTCGCTAAAGCTGTTTGGCTGTTTCTTGAGTTTCTCTGTTTTTTAGTTGGGGGGGATGAGTGTTCGATGGGAGGGATCTTCGCTCCTTTGAATTACCTCTAATCTTTCTCTACAAACCAGTTTATAGCGGGAATGTTTTGTACGATAGAGTTCCGTGCACCTCCGACAATGTTCAAGCAAAGCAATTAGAAGGGGGTAAATAAATAAATAAATAAATAAATAAATAAATAAATAAATAAATAAATAAATAAATAAATAAATAAATAAATAAATAAATGAATGAATGAATGAATGAATGAATGAATGAATGAATGAATGAAGGAAGGAAGGAAGGAATGAAGGAATAAAGGAATGAATAATGAATGAATAAATGAATAAATGAATAAATGAATGAATGAATAAATAATTAAAAAAAATCTGGAAGGTTGAGAATCAGAAATTAAGGATTAATCTTTGCAAATGTATGAACAGGTTAACAGAAAAACAGAGCTGGAAGGGGACCTTGGAGGTCTTCTACTCCAACCCCCTACTCACCTTATACCATTATACCGTTTCAGACAAATGGCTGTCCAGTCTCTTTTTAAAAGCCTCCAGTGATGGAGCATCCACCATCGCTATAATACAATCGCAGCAAACCATTTAAGAAATGTCCATGGGTCTTATTTGATCATAATTCAGCTCCAGATATCAACCCCTCTGCTGTTGCTGAACCAACTGTATTCTCAAAGGCCTCAAATCTCAATGGAATATAATATTTTAAAACCCCCAAACAAATCCAATTTGGCTCAAATGTATTACATTTAAAATACTTGACATGGCTCACCTGTTGTTAGGCCTAGAGTCCTACAAATTTATATCGTGTATTTCTAAAACCGCATTTTTCCCCCAACAATACAGAATACAGTTGGTTCAGCAACAGCAGAGGAGTTGATATCCTGTGGTCTAGAAACTTGTTAATGTTTTTATCTGGGTTGTTTTCCCAAAATCTAATCTTTGCTCCCAGTAGAACGAGAGACCACGTACCTTAACCGCTTAGGGACTCCTCCCTTCTTAATCCAGAATTCAAGGAAATGCCAGATATTTGTCTCTTCATCTTGATTCTTGTCACTGGACAAACCACAGGTGAAAGCTGACAATATTTGAGCATGATTTGAGTCAGTTGGAAGGAAGTAACAGGAGGGTGTAACACCCACATATCATTATCTTGAGATTTGCAAGTTCATAAATAGGTCGGGCAATTCATTGCTGTAATTTGAGGTTTCTCCCACAAGGAAATTATCTCCTGGGAGGTATAGAAAAAGATAAAAACTTGAGAGACGTTTCTAGACTTGTTTTATCTTGGTTTGTCCTACGGTTCCCTCTAAGGAGGGAGGGTAAACAAATTGGAATATTTTATTTTCTTCTGCATTCAATGCTCTCATCTTAAAACGTCCTAAATTCAGGAAGGGTGTTTTAAGCTGGGAGGGAAACATCTGGAGATGGTTCAGGGTGAGGGTCAAACTGTCAACTAGATAGAGAAGATAGTGTGGGGTACTATGGGTCATGAGGTTAGGGAGGACAGGATCCCAGAGACAGTGCCACCACCACACTTGGTGGCAGTCCCAACCTCATGGGACAAATGTCCTCCTGAGGTCCATCTGGATTTCAGAAGTGGTAAAGACCCAACTCTTTGAGCGTTAAAGACTTGATCTCCTGTTGCACATCATGTTGGTCTTCCTTCAGCTTTAATTTTGTTGAATTAGTTGACCTTAACCACCAACTAGCGTACTGGGGTCCTTTGCAGTTTTATGCCATTTATCGTCAGTGTTGAGATTGTAGGTGGCGTACAAATATGGATCACTTCATCCAGCAGGTAGACAGCTGATAAAAATTGCTCCCATAGACTGATGAAAATGGCTACTTTCATGATATTAAAAGAAGAGGCTAATAGATTCATAGAAAATCAAGTTATCAGCAGTTCTGTTTTGGCCCGTATCCAAAGGTGTGTTCTCCTGAATGTGAATTATGTGAATTATGAATTATGAAACCGAGAAGACAGTATTTTACTTAAATCCTAACCAATGGACTTGCTTTGGCCACTACGGATGAGAAATATGGTCATTGTTTCATCTGATAAGTAACTCATTGTACATAGTTATAAGACCCTGCTTCTCATTTTTCTTTCCATTTCAAAAAATATACAAATCTGGTGGTGCCTCTCCACTGACTGAAGAACATCTAGATTTCAACCAGAACTTCTTTAGAACTATAAATATTCCTTTCTGAAAACTTAAAGAGCCACTTTGATTCAGTTACAATGAGACTGGTCTGAACAGACCCAAGAAATGGCTTGCCTTCAGAAGTTGTGGGTGCTCCATCACTGGAGGTTTTTAAGAAGAGAGTGGACGACCATTTGTCTGAAATGGTATAGGATCTCCCTCTTGAACTGGAAGACCTCCAAGGTCCCTTCCAACTCTGTTATTCTGTACATCCCAAGGATTTCTTGACGTATGAAAGCGTCTTCTCTTCTTAATGTTAAGGTCAACATTTTCATTCCGGGATGTCAGCAAAACATGCAATCTGGAGGACTACTGACACTGCATCTGTTCTGGAAAAGCTGGTTGGTGGGTATTCCTGCTTAAAAAGCAATTTCAGGTGATGAAGTAATGTTGCTTCTAAGAATAATTCCATTGGAAACGAGGTTGGCCAACCGTCTGATGAAACCATGCTGAGTTTGGGAGCTGATCGTGAATTAATTATTCATATTTGTATCATCAAAGACAGGGAGCTATTGCTTTAAAGAACCTTGGGGAGTTCCTCGTGGAAATTTATCGACTCAGCAAGACAACAACCCCACCATCCCAAACAAAATTCTCAAATGTGCCCCCAGGCTGTCAGATGAATGCTATAAAGAGTTCGTCCCGCAGACTTTCTTCCATCTCCGCATCTACTTTGAGGATTCAGGTAAGGACCTTCACAATCTGGGGCATTTCCTTGGTGCGTTTCTGTGTTTAGGTGCATGGAGATGTTTGGTGATGTCTCTTAGGATGAGAAGATATCTCATCTCGTGTTCTAGTCATTCTACTGTAATAGAGAATAAATTGTGACTGCATAGCTTCCAAGGGCTTCTTGAATTTGATTTTGGTTTTAAAGGTAGGGAAATCCGCATAAGAAGTTTAATGTTCTGGGGTTTCTTCTCCACAAGAAAGAGCAAAACCTTAGAACGAGGGACTCAAGGTTTAGATGAATGTAGAACATCACGGTCCATTCCATTATGCCCTAAAACGCAATTCCTTTGGCCCCTAGAATGGGTCAATCCAAAATTCCAAGATCCATCCTACATCTCTAGAACAAAACTATCCACAGCCACTTCATGTTTCCACCACCTTCCAAAACATGAAGTCATTGCTGTGTCACCATTTCAATCTCTGCTCATGGTGTTGAGAAACCTAGATTTTTCACCAGGTCCAACTAAGTCCTTCTAGGCTCTGTCCAAGACTGCTAACGCAGCTGTATTGATATATGATTAGGATTAAACTTGGTTAGGTTTTGGTGGTGGATGTGGGTGACTTAGGCTCTTCACCTATAAAGCCCAATCAGGCTCAGGGCTTGGGTAATTACAAGATGACCTATCTCAGATGGGTTCTATCTACCATGACTGAATAACCCAAATGCCGGTTGAAGGTTGTTTCCTTTTGAGAAAGGTGATGGGAGAAGAAATGTCTTGTGGAAATGTTTCTTTGGAGGTAAGGGTGTTTTCCACTCCCGAGCTTGTGTAAACATGGTTTTCAGGATGATTCATAATCCACACAAGGCTTGGATGTTATTGTTCCTATTGTCTGTCTTAGCGTCGCTTGCTGCGATTCTTTCTAAAGTCCTCTGAGGTGGAAGCAATCAAAAATTCCAAAATCAAGAAAGGCATTAAATGAAACCCAGCCCGTTCGGAAGGTCACCCTATTGTACATTTCCCAAACTCTGAAAACAACGTAAATTATCACTTAATTGCACATATTTGCAATGTGCGGCGTGCATCTTAAAGGATTTGAGTCTCTTTGTTTACAGATCTGTCACTGAACTTCAAAATGTCTGCTGGCTCCAACATGTGGGACCATTGCACCTTCTCGTGTCCTCCTTCAACGGTGACAGTCCAGCCACCTTCTTTCATCCTCACCATCCCAGGTCCTGCCATCTGCTGCCCTGACCAGCCACTGTGCATTGAGCAACACAATCCATGTGTCATCAACAACCAAAGCCATGCCCAGCAAACAACTCGGGTTTCCAGCTTCTATTCCAGAGCTCTGCCAAGCACTCCCTACAGTCCCAGCATTTACCGGTTCTAGACGGGAGGAAGAATTGCAACTATCTTGGCTTGTTTCATGATCTTTCAGGAAGCCGAAGACCTACTGTAGCCTGATCTGATTTTGTTTATTGGAAGCTTTTGTTGCAATAAGATGCTCACTTCATGTTTATCCCCTGCTTTGGGGGGCTTTCTTGTTTCTTGGAATTGCTCAAAATAAACGGGGGTGATTGAACAGAGACGTTCTTACTGTGTAAACTCCGAGGAACCTTGTATAAAATCCAACATCTTGACATCTAACTCCTTCTTTTTGGTTATTTAAACACTTGAGGTTATAACATCAATGTTCCCTCACTCCCAAGGCATTAAAACTGCCAATGCAAATGAGTATGTAAATTGTGTAATACTAGTAAGCACACACACTTCACTAGACAAATATGTCTTATAGAACAAATCTTTTCCAGCTAACGTGGTGATGGAATTCCACCACCCAACTTCTCACATGGGATGTTCCAGTTAGGCATGTCATTTATGGACAGGAAGTCTGGGATATTAGGGCCCCAATTTTCTACAATTTGGATTTGGGGTTGAGCTCACTCATGTGCCAAGCCAAAAAGTAACTTGGTTTTAACTTGGCTATGCCTTCAGAGATTTCTGGAAGGTGTCGCATCACGTAACTCTTAAGCTTGACTGGACCCCCATGGAGAAATACTAGGAAGTTTTTCACTTGCACATGCTTAAATTTCACTGTTCCACACCTACATGGAAGATGTGGTCCATCCACCCACTGCACAAAACCATACTTATTTTTTAAGCTTAGTTTCTGGCATACAGCATAATGTTATCGAATATCGAATTACAAAGATGGGTTTATGAAGACGTGCTAAACCATCCAATGGTCAATTGAAGAATGAAACAAGCAAACACACTACTCTGAATTGTTGAGTTTGCGGAAGTCCTGGACATGTGATCCGTAATCTCTTTGGATGATCATAAATGGATTTACCAGGGGAACATCTGCCAGCATTTAACCCTACTTTATAAAAACATAGTTCTTTTGAAATGAAACGCAGTTGAAAAGTGCCTTGAACCGTTATTTGACATAGCTTGTCAGGACATACTCCCACATCCTAGGCAAACACGGACAGAAATTTTGGAAATACTGATAATTTCAAGAACAGGCAGCAGAGAAACTTCCTGCTACACACCTTTGCTGGCTTAAGTGTGTTTCAATATCAGTAGCTGATTAGGAATTCTGGGAGTTGAAGTCCACACACCTTAAAATTGTCAAGGTTGAGAAACATTGCTCGAGTCTAGCCAGTTATGGGCCCAGTAGATTATTTTAAAATTCCTCTCCAAAACTGTTTACTAATTAATTTCATTCCAGAGAACGGAAGAGAGTTGTAAATTGTGGTTTGGCTCGTGTCTAGTTTTTATCTAAATGACTTTGTTTAATTGTTTGCTTCCCTCCTACATCACATCAGTGCTGTAACACTGTTCTGAAATGCTTAAATATAGGACCACAGTTTTAAATAAACAAATAGCACGTATCTCACATCATTGTGGTAGACCGCACAATCCTGGAAGGCACAACAAATTTACTTAAAACAGGGAGGGTGAGATGTATTCTTCTCCTGTCCAAAAGGCAGTGTGGTTTAGCGGTTAGAGACTATTTTGCACGCAAAGGTAAGGAAAACAAAAACAAGTTGGCACTTTTCCTTAAAAAAATTCTCCTTTTTCAATATCTCGTCTTCCAATCAACTTCTCAGATATGCAGTCATCCCAACAAGTTGTGATAAGAATTGCAGCTGGAAAAACTGGTGCCCAAATTGCTTTTCTTTTTTTTTTTCCTTTACCATCCGCATCGCTTTTTCCTCGCCTGTCATGCCTTCTGAGATTATAAACTTGGAAAGCGGGACTACTTTCGCCCTTAAACCGAATTCGCTCCAGTTCCATGGAGAATGTCATCATTGGCAGACCCTACCTCTCGCGCTTCTTTAAAAGGCAAATAGGGGCAGTTTAGAAAGACACCCGGATTACAATGATCCAAGAATGAAATTGAGGATTTATCTAAATAAATCAAATGCAACTCCTAGGTCTTTATTCCAGCATACATTCTCCACGACCAGAATCCTAAACAACTCTGAACACAAATGGAAAATCAGGGACTAAACTAGATTACAGCCTCTTGGGGTTTGCTGGGGTTTAAGAAGTATGAACCAAAGGGAGGGGGGGGAGGAAAAGACTATTTTGCTTCAAAAAGATTGTTGTTATTTTTCTAAACAGCTGAAGGTTTCAGATCTTTTCTTCTCTCTTTAGATCTTTGAGATCTGCTTGGCAGGTGACCAGGAAACTAAGTCCCTTGTGATTTATGAGCACTGGCTAAAAAAATCTTTCAAAATTCTCCATGCTGAATAAATAAATAAATAAATAAATTTCTATGCGTCCTGGTACATGTGTAAGAGTGCGCCTTCTTGTGGTGGCAGCTGATATTTGCAAAATTGAGACTAGTGGAATGTCTAAAGACCTTCATATCAAGAGTCCAATTCTTCTCATCTTGGAACTACAGATCCAGTTTTCTTTCCAGCAAAATCTAGTATTTCCTCCCCATGCTTTTCTTTTAGCCAATATCTTGAGTGCCATTTCTTCATTTAGAAGTAAAAGATCCAGCTTTGGATTTCTTTGTAAAGTTTCTAGATCTGGGCTGGAAAATTGATCCCTAGCGGGAAGCAAAACATTTTTTCATCTCCCTCTAGTGGTCAACTGGAGGTTTGCAGTCCAGATCTGTTTGGCAACTATTTGATGTGCTTCTCATTTGCGAAAATCATGTCTTCTCCTCCACCCCATCACCCCACCCTCCAATTTCAAACAACTTTGTGGTTTATAACAGTTTGGGAGCGCTTGGTAGAATGTAGGAGGACAACAAAGAGGAGAAAAATGTATGATGCAAAAGGAAATTTAATCAGAAGAACAAAAGAAATAACGAAGCATTGGTTCAATTCTAGCTGCAGGTTAGGTTCAGGGTAGCTAAGCAGAAACATGAGTTTTAACTTGCTCTAGCAGATATCTGTTGCTTATAAATATATATATATTGAGTGTTTCTGGATTCTAGACAAACACATTTTTGGAGTCTGTAGGAATAATACATCTTCATTTCTCCAGCAGGCTAGGTCCATGATCTCTACCACTTCCTCCAGTCCAGAAAGTACCAGCAGAACTCAGAAAGGAAATTAACTCTCTTTTGGGGTGCCATCACACGAGAGAACAGGAAGACACAGAAGTCAACTGAAACCTGTCTAAGATTTCAGACCTGAGTTTGTGTTGTCAGAAGACAATGGTTCTGTCTTAAGTCCATCAGTCCAAACATAGCATTCAGTTTCATGTTTTTCTTCTCCAGTTGTCCGGGGACTTCTGAGTTATTTCTTCCATGTTCAGTAGTGGGAGTAGATGTTTGAAGGGCCTCCATAGGAACCTCCATAAGATCTGCTGCTGAAGCCACCACTTCTGTATCCATTCCCTCCACCAACAGAGTATTGGATCCGTCTATATCCACCAGAACCATGTCCTGTGTGGCCATAGCCACCTCCATATCCAGAGCCATATCCTGTGTCACCATAATCACCTCCATATCCATAGGTACCATATCTGCCACTGCTGAAACCACCACCATGTCCGCTACCACCACCGTATGCTCCACTGCCAAAGCCACTGTATCCACTACTGCTGTCACCACCACCATATCCACCACTGTGGTATCCAATGCTACCACCATGTCGGTGGCTTCCACTTATTCGGCGGCCACTAGTCCAGCCACCTCCCATACTGCCCCTTGTTCCGCTAAGGCCGTAATCACCACCAGTGACACTCACTGTTCCAATACTGCCTCTGCGACCACTCGTGCTGCTCCCTACTCCACCTCCACCACCCATAGTGCCTCCCATTCCAATACTACCTCTCCCTCCCCCCACACTAACCCCTGCTCCGCTACCTCCACTCCAACCTCCTGTGGTGACCCTTCTTCCACCAGGGCTCAAACTACCATGTCTGATGCTCTCAACTCCCCTAGTGCCTAAATCACCGTCAGCGATGCTGCCAGTCCCAACATTGCCTCTGTGAACACCCATAGTGTCCCGTACTCCGCTACCTCCACTCCAACCTGTTGTAGAACCCCCAGCTCCAATACTGCCTCTCCGACCACCCATAGCTCCACCTTCACCACTGCCCAAATCACCGTCAGTGATGCTGCCAGTCCCAACACTGCCTCTGCGAACACCCATAGTGTCCCGTACTCCACTACCTCCACTCCAACCTATTGTAGAACCCCCAGCTCCAATACTGCCTCTCCGACCACCCATAGCTCCACCTTCACCACTGCCCAAATCACCACCAGTGATGCTGCCCATCCCAACACTGCCTCTCCGACCACCTACAGTGCCCCCTACTCCGCTACCTCCACTCCCACCTGCTGTGGTATCCCTTGGTCCACCAATGCCCAGACCACCACCTGTGGGTCCTCCAAGTCCTCCAATGCCCAGATGACCACCTGTGGGTCTTCCAAGTCCTCCAATGCCCAGGTGACCACCTGTGGGTCCTCCAAGTCCTCCAATGCCCAGATGACCACCTGTGGGTCTTCCAAGTCCTCCAATGCCCAGACCACTACCTCTGGGTCCTCCAAGTCCTCCAGTGCCCAGGTGACCACCTGTGGGTCCTCCAAGTCCTCCGATGCCCAGGTGACCACCTGTGGGTCCTCCAATGCCCAAACCACCACCTCCACCAACACCCAAACCACCACCCATCCTACTCCCTACTCCGCTTCCATCACTCCAGCTACCACCCCAGCCTCCTCTTCCAGGACCCAAAGGACCCATACTTCCTCCAACAGTACCCTCAATACCAATGCCACCACCACCTCTCGCCACCACGCCACCATAGCCTGCACATGGATTGTGTTGTTCAATGCCAAAGACTTGGTCAGGGCAGTATAATGCTGGTCCTGGAATATTTAGGACAAAAGGAGGCGGCTGAATTGTGACCGTCGAGGCAGGACAGCTGGCGTAGCACTCGGACATCATAGTGGGAGGACTGTTGCTCTAAAAGAGAAGAATGAGAGGCAAGTGCTTAATTCAGCAGACATTTATCTCAAATGAGGACCAATGGAGAAGAGTTTCCATGCTGATGCAGCTGGTAGAAAGAATACTAATGAAGACAGGGAAAGTCAGAAGTACTGTAGAATACGCATTTCAGAATTAATTCACTTAATTCAGGAATAGAATTCAGGAATAGAACCAATACATGACATAGAGTCCTTAAAGGAAGAGGAGAATTGTCCTCCTTTGTTTACCCACCATCTAGTCCAGATATTGGAGTCCATCTCCCCTCAACTTGGCCAAGGATGAAGGGAGTTCCTTCCAACAAGATCTGGAGGATCATAGTTGGACCAATACTTGAGGTTCTTCAAAAGCCTTACTGTCTTTATTGTGATGGTGAATGGTCCAGCTTGGGCATCTATCTTACCTTGGTTCCTCATGGTCTTAAAACTCTAGAAACGTGAAGAAAGGACAGAAGACTTCTTTTGCTGATGTGGGGAAAAGAGAGATGCAAACGAAAGCATCCATCCAATCGTTTCAATGAAGTCTAGCCACTGGTTAAATCTCCTTCTAAACATCTCCTAACTGGGAACATTGCCAGATCCTCAGAACCCAAAGACATGAAGAAGGTGCAAGAGAAGTGAAGTTATGGAACCCATCTCAAAGACATCACCTGCTCTTCCTTCAGATCACCCTTGATCTTAGGGTAGAAGACACCTGCTCTGACTTACCTCGTTCTTCTCGATGGAAGGATCGAAAGACTCCAGAGAGGTGCTGAAGGAAGGTGCTGTGTGTCAAACTTCTTATACCTCTTGGTCCACCAACAGCTGAGCATGACTCACCACCGGGCTCGATGCCAACCATTGACACCTGAAAAGAAATTAGGATGAAGAAATCACCTGCGGTGGACTCCCCCAACGATTGATTATCAATGCAACAGTAGTAAACAACTGCTGGGTTGTGTGCTTGCTAACCTTTTCTTCTCTTCCATGTTCAGGATAATAAGGACTCCACCCAACAAGGTTACCCAAGAAGAGTAATGAATTTTTAGCCTTAATACTTTAAATACTGGAGTATCTCAGTTATGCACAGCTGCGTAAACACCTTGGGTACCATCCCAGACATGTCATGCCTACTCCAGTTGTTCTTCATTATCAGATGCATCTGAATTTGTTGGAGATCTCTTGGTCCCATTTCTGGAAGACGCCCAACCGCGTCTGCAAATTCAACAAAATTGAAGAGCAGATGATTTGGAATCCTGAGCTTCCCATCCGCTTTGCAGTTCGTTAAATTAAATAATTTACTAATGCTCCACACAGTTTTGGACACTACCTTCAAAGCAGGGAGGGCAAACTTATGGAGAAGACGTTAATTGTGGTTGGCAATAACTAGAGATGGCCAATTCTGGAGTTAACAGTAGATTTAGAGGGCTCCGGGAATGGCCTTGAAGGACAAATATGCAAGGCTCTGTTACTATCTCTGTTCAGATAATAGAGGCAGTCCCCCACATACAGCCACAATGGATCCCAAATGTATGTCGCTAAGTGAGAAATGTGTTAAGTGGGTTTTGCCCCATTTTACGACTTTTCTTGCCACATTTGTTAAGCGAATCACTGCAGTTGTTAAATTAGTAACACGGTTGTTAAGTGAATCTGGTTTCCCCGTTGACTTTGCTCATCAGAAGTTCGCAAAAGGGGATCCCGTGGGGGACACTGCAACCGCCATAAACGTGAGTCAGTTCCCAAGCACCCGAATGTAAATCACATGACCCTGGGGATGCTGCAATGGTCATAAGTGTGAAAAATGGTCCTAGCTCACTTTTTTCAGTGGTGTCACTCAGTGAATTGTAAGTCAAGGACTACCTGTATAATTTTAGACCTATATAGCATTGGTTTCTTGGTCTGGTCTACCTTATAGGGTTGCCAGTAGTGAAGAATAGGTTAAAGGATGATTAAAGCAGAGAAGGAAGGTTAAGAATACCTTTCTCAGCATTCTACTAAATTTATTCTAGCTATGCTAATGCTGTCCCGTTTTCATAACAGAAAGCAAGATCAACCATTGAACGTGGGATTCTGTCTCACAAACCCAGAGCAACTTTTTTCCGGTAGAAACAACCTGCTGTGTGTGGCTTTACGCAACCACAATCTGTCCCAACTGGAGGGCGGTTTAAAAAAAAAATAAAAATCTACGAAAGCCATCTTAAATTATCTCCCTCGCCTGTCAAATACGAAGGCTATCTCCACACCTTTGCCAAATTGGTGCACCACTCTGAATGAATCAGACACTGATTGCAGTTGGCTTCGAACAAAAGAGTTCAGGGCGGGGGACAAATGACCCAGTTGAATCCCAAATGAGCAAAGCCTGGGATACGCCCAACTTTGAGGAGTTCAGCAGATGTGTAAGATTGATACTCCCTATCAGTGAGAACCTTAAGAGATAGGCCAGGTTGAGCAGCCTGCCAGATTTCTGGATAGTTGGGTGGGATCATCAACCTTATCTAAGAAAACAGCTGCACGCTTTGTATCTAGGTCCACATCTCCCTGTTATGCCAACTTCAGCCACCCCAAACCCTCCTGAAGGTGAAGAAGACTCCACCTATTAAGTGAAGAAGACTCCACCTATTCTTCCTCGCTGCCCTAACATGTGGAGGAGGCTGGTTATTTCTCTTGCATTTTGACAGTCTACCTTCAGCAAACGTGCACAGGACAGAGAACCAATATACCCTTCCCAAAGCTGAACAGAAAGTCCCTCTAAAATTTTAGAAGCAGTGTGGGCACTTTGGGGCTTTGGAGAACATCTTGTAGATCCTGCCACAAAAGGGAGCGTCTTCATTCTCAAAATGGTGGTCTTGGTGTTCATGTCCATCCACCAGTGTCCAGTTATGAGAAGACAATCCTTGCCAGTTCCTTTCACTAAACCCCAATTCTATCTCCTTCTCTTCTGAGTTGATGGACGTGATATCCAATATTTGCCATGTTTAAGAATCTATATTCCTTTCCTTCTTAGTTTGATGTGCCATCTCTCCTCCAGAGCTACATATTACTCTCCAGTTTTTCTCTGTAGCAACAACCCTGTGAGGTAGGTAGGCTCTAGAGACTGTGACTGATCCAGAATCATTCAGGGAGCTTTCATAGTGACACAAGTTTTCCTAATCTAACTCCTTCATCCCTCCTGCTATACTACACAGATTTTACCCTGATTGATGCTCTCCAGATCAAAGAAAACTGCCCATTTGTATCTAATGTTCAGGGCCACACAACTATACTTTTAGTATATTCCCCTTCCTCTGAAACAGCATTCATCCTAAGATCTGCTGGTTGGTTCTAGGAGGCCAGCTCTGGTGGGTTTTAGGAAGCCAAACCCAGAGAAATGAATGTCTTCCATTTCTGCTTAGGTATGTCAACAGTAGCTATTTCAAACCAGCTTCAATGTTTTTCAATCAAGGAAAGAAGGAAGAGCTATGCCAATTTGTGGTTAGAGAATCTCCCAGGAGAAGATATTTAGAGGAGATACACAGGAAGTCCTCATTAAGATGTTTATTGCCCTTCAAGTGTCATTTTATAAGTCTTAATTCCTTGCCCAAGGCGTCTCTCATCAAGCAGAGAATCTATGTCACTGTCCTCAATAAGGCACGTGGCAGGGTGAGAAGAAGAAGAAGAAGAAGAAGAAGAAGAAGAAGAAGAAGAAGAAGAAGAAGAAGAAGAAGAAGAAGAAGAAGAAGAAGAAGAAGAAGAAGAAGAAGAAGAAGAAGAAGAAGAAGAAGAAGAAGAAGAGAAGAAGAAAGAAGAAGAAGAAGAAAGAAGAAGAAGAAGAAGAAGAAGAAGAAGAAGAAGAAGAAGAAGAAGAAGAAGAAGAAGGAAGAAGCAAGAAGAAGAAGAAGAGAGGAGGAAGAGGAAGAGGGAAGAGGAAGAAGAAGAAGAAGAAGAAGAAGAAGAAGAAGAAGAAGAAGAAGAAGAAGAAGAAGAAAGAGAAGAAGAAGAAGAAAAGAAGAAGAAGAAGAAGAAGAGAGAAGAAAGAAGAAGAGGAAGAAGAAGAAGAAGAAGAAGAAGAAAGAAGAAAGAGAAGAAGAAGAAGAAAGACGAAGAAGAAGAAGAAGAAGAAGAAGAAGAAGAAGAAGAAGAAAGAAGAAGAAGAAGAAGAAGAGGAAGAAGAGGAAGAAGAAGAAGAAGAAGAAGAAGAAGAGGATGAAGAAGAAGAAGAAGAAGAAGAAGAGGAAGAAGAGGAAGAAGAAGAAGAAGAAGAAGAAGAAGAGGATGAAGAAGAAGAAGAAGAAGAAGAAGAGGAAGAAGAGGAAGAAGAGGAAGAAGAGGAAGAAGAAGAAGAAGAAGAAGAAGAAGAAGAAGAAGAAGAAGAAGAAGAAGAAGAAGAAGAAGAAGAAGAAGAAGAAGAAGAAGAAGAAAGAAGAAAGAAGAAAGAAGAAAGAAGAAAGAAGAAGAAGAAAGAAGAACTTGCAGACAACTAGCAATGGGTGTTGCATCACGCAAGGAAAGACATTTCCCCTTCCCCCTTTCAATAACAGGACACAGCTAAGATGTATTCCACCCAACATAACCAAATGACTTTTGAGAACACCCTTCCTCCCTTTTGAAAAGAATTATACAGAATCTGAATGGTCTTATCAAAGATTATGACAATCCCGCCTTCACAACCAGGGAAGCGAATAATTAAAAGTAATTTGGTGGAGGCAAAGATGACATTAAGCCACGGTGAGGCGTCAACTCACGCTGTCGTGTTTGGGAGGGGGAAAAAATATTCTCAATCCCTGCCCTCAAAGTGCTATAAAAATGCACACGGCACACGATGCTGCTTGGAGCTTCTTCTTGAGATACCTCCTCACCTAGACAACCAGGTAAGACTCAAAAGAGAGCTTCTAAAAATACAATTTGGGGCCGATTTTATTTCCCGGAAGCAGGGAGCTGAAGTCAGAGCTGGAATTGTTAATTTAATCTGGCAACCATTAAATTGCAAAAGGAGTGGTGCTCTAAAAATTAGTATCACTCTCAATATGTAGGACTATCTTTCTAGAATTTTGCGTGTAATGTTAAAATAATCTTTCAGGGGTAGATTAGGCAGAGAGACCATCATTCACCAATAGCTGCGCTTAACCTCCTTCAGAAAGGTCCAATCAGCTATGCCCATTCTGATGGTCCTTTTCTTGTCCCCGGTTTTCTTTCCTTGTAGAGTCACCTCCATCTGCTGAAATGGACAGGCGATCCCCCTGCTACGCATCCTGTCCGCCTTCCACGGTGGCAATACGGCCACCACCCTTCGTATTGACCATCCCGGGTCCTGCCCTCTTCTGCCCCAACCAACCTTTGCAGATTACACAGCATAACCCCTGCGCACATGGAGGAATGGGGGCAGGAGGACGAGCGATGCTTTCTGACTTCATCAATGAAGATCTGTCCAATCTAGAGTTGGAGCCGAGCTCTAGATACAGATCAGCTCTTGCGACACTCTACCGATCCAGAATGGCTTTCCCACCTGAAGCCTGGCTGTAACTGATGAAAATTCAAGGAATGTTAGAAAAAAAAACTTGGATTCCTTTCATAACCTAAAGCAATCCCAAATAAATTCAGCTAAAAGTCTTGGTGGTTAATATTTCTGAAGTCCAGAGTTCCATGTGTCTACTTCCAGATTTCTTTTCGAGAGTTTTCTTTATTATTATTAGATTTTCTTTATCCCACCTGTATAAAGAACTTCACTTGGTGAACATACCTAATACTTTGCCTTCTATTTCCTTCCTTCCTTCCTTCCTTCCTTCCTTCCTTCCTTCCTTCCTTCCTTCCTTCCTTCCTTCCTTCCCCAACCCTTAACACAACGAGAAATTGGCTGGGGGATTCTAGGAGTTGAAGTCCACACATCTTCAAGTGGGCCAGGATGGGAAACACTGATTTAAAAGCTACCCTAATTTTGCTTGCCATGGCAAAATTCAGAAAGAATCTCTCAACGTTTCTGGGTTTGGGATTAACTTCAATGAAATTAAATGTGAGGACTAGCTGCTTTAAACTCAGCTGCTTTGGGTGGGGTTTCCACACATAAGCTTCATTCAGAGAAGAATTTCCCTTTTTTAGAATTCTGAGTCAGGAGAACACTTAAACCAGAATATCGAGGAGATGCCCAGAAGGAACATCAAAATGATGCTTTTGTCTAAGAAACAGATAATATCATTCAGGTTGTTCAGCTAAGATTAAATGAAGGAACTCAATTAACCGAAACTATTATTCAAGGTTGGACAATTAACATCAATTTAACACAACGAGAGATCGCAGGGATGTAAGTATAGGCCATTTTAAGCCTATCAAACTACAGAGGGTCCATTATTTTCTCTTTGTGATCCGTATTCTGGAGATATTCCTCCCCTCAAGTTTATTATTGATATAAACTTAATCCTAAAAACCATATCTGAAGTGATACGCTTTGATTTAACCCATAAAGTGACTTCAGGAATTGATTCGGAAATCTAACCTCGAAGAGTCAGTCATATTCCCTCAGAATGGAACCTTCAAATGCTAATATTTCCACACTACAACTCTGGAGCTGAGTTGTAAAATGTATTCCAGAACAGGAACATTGTATGGTGTTTGTGAGTCACAAACATCCCAGAAATAATATTTGATCCAGGGTAAGAACTTTGGAAAGTGCTTTGAGAGATGTTCGTGAGGGTCCTTGGAACTACGTGCCCTTTCAAACTAGGGAATGGATATGCTTGTAGAACAAAATAGTACAATAAACCAAAGAGAAGCTGTAGAGCAATCGGATATATAAATCATTTAAGATATAGAAGAGTGGTCAGGTATAAGAGACACTATAATATTCAGGACAAAAACATGCAGGGATCTACTTAATTGGATTTTGATTAGAAACGTGGTCCCATCTCACCAAGTTATCCACCCACTGTCATTGAGAAGAAGAGTTTTAGCTCTTCATTATCAATCAGTGATGCTAAAGGGGCAATATGCAAAAAGAGGGGAGGTGATATGCAAATGAACTGAGGGGACGGGAAACTAGGGCCAATCACCGAAGCTCTGATCTCAAAATTCAGTGGAGAATTCTGGAGATGAACCCACAGCGTGAGAAAATCATTCTGCAGAGAGACCATCTACCCATCAAGCCTTCTTGGACTGATATATCATCTCATGGGTGTTGTTGTTGTTGTTGTTAGTTGCGAAGTCGTGTCCGACCCATCGCGACCCCATGGACAACGTTCCTCCAGGCCTTCCTGTCCTCTACCATCTTCTGGAGTCCATTTAAGCTCACGCCTACTGCTTCAGTGACTCCATCCAGCCACCTCGTTCTCTGTCATCCCCTTCTTCTACTGCCCTCAATCTTTCCCAGCATTAGGCTCTTCTCCAGTGAGTCCTTCCTTCTCATTAGGTGGCCAAAGTACTTGAGTTTCAACTTCAGTATCTGGCCTTCTAAGGAGCAGTCAGGGTTGATCTCCTCTAGGACTGACCGGTTTGATCGCCTTGCAGTCCAAGGGACTGCATGGGTGAAACCTTGGCAAATATGTGCCAGCTGCTGCCACTCTTGAACACCTGTGCCATGTCTTCTGCCCTGCTTCCTTTAGAGGGCGTCGTTCACCCATCAATCTCAGTGAGAAGTTGAGTAAACTCAAGGTGCTTCTTCTTGAAAGACTTGGTTATCTCAAAAAAGGATCTGCTGCCTTTTCAAAGCAGGTTTGCTGGCGGAGGAGAAGTAATTAAGGCAGAGCTAAGCTTGCTGAGAGCATCACAAAGAGTCTTTTGTGGGAAGCGTTTTCTGAAATGGCTTCGAGAAAGAGGCTAAGTCCCCAGTCACGGTTTAGAGGTCATGATGGTTGAGTTTGCACAGCACACTTAGACCTAAATGACAAATCAACAGTGTTGTGGCTTAATTGCCAACCTTAGACGTTGAATGGAAGGCCACCAAGACATCCGAGAACTTGGATGGACCTCCTAATTAGGAAGCCCTAATTTCTCCTCAACTAATTCTTCCTTCTTCATGGTTGTATCACAGCACACTAGACCTAAATGAAAAATCAAGTGTTGTGGCTTAATTGCCAACCTTAGACGTTGAATGGAAGGCCACCAAGACATCCAAGAACTTGGATGGACCCCCTAATTAGGAAGCCCTAATTTCTCCTCAACTAATTCTTCCTTCTTCATGGTTGTACCACAGCACACTTAGACCTAAATGAAAAATCAAGTGTTGTGGCTTAATTGCCAACCTTAGACGTTGAATGGAAGGCCACCAAGACATCCGAGAACTTGGATGGACCTCCTAATTAGGAAGCCCTAATTTCTCCTCAACTAATTCTTCCTTCTTCATGGTTGTACCACAGCACACTAGACCTAAATGAAAAATCAACAGTATTATGGTTTAATTACCAACGTTGAATGGAAGGCCACCAAGCCATCTGAGAACTTGGATGGACCTGCTAATTAGGAAGCCCTAATTTCTCCTCAACTAATTCTTCCTTCCTCATAGTTGTACCACTCCAGACATGGAGCAATCTCATCTGTCATCCCGTGTCCAGTTGATAGATGACTTTGCTTCAACTCACTTTTCCTCTTTGCCTGGATGGGATAATAGTTAGCCAATCTCTTCCCTGCTTTCTCTGACAAAGGGTTGAGTCAGAAGGTGAATGGAGAGAAATTCGCAATGCATTCAACGAAAAGAGGGAGGGGCCCAGTAAAATATGTCATTATAATTCATTGTACACCAGACTGTCTCCAAGAGCATTTGAAGTCAGCAGGAACTTTTCTCAACACAAAATCCCGATCTGGAATGGCTCTTTCTGTCAGAAAGTTAACCGTCAGAAATCCATTACCAATAAAAGAGAAAAACTGTAACTCAGGATTGAAGTGAGTTGGTGCTCTTCGAGTTTGGTTGTTTTCTTGTAGACAATTTCATTACATTCATCAGCAAACCCCGCTCCCTTCTTGCACTGAGGATGTTACCTAGTTGGGTAATAAAATGTCTGCAAGAAAACAACCAAGCTCAGAGAGCACCAAGGGCCCCCTCATTAATCCGTCACTCCATAGCTAACCCTCTTGGGTGATAGAGAACATTTCCCATCTTTATTTGGGGCCGTTCCCCTCTCCAGGACCATCATCCTGTCCCCTCCAGTCTTCTTTTCTCAAGATTTGCTCTCTTTCTAGGTTTAGTTGCTGCTTCAGGTTCTCTTCACATGTGGTCCCCAAATGCATTTCTCAAAGTGGAATTTGACCAATATAGATTGGAATGGTCCCCTATGACTTTCCAAAGTCCACTATATACTGACACAGCTTAAAATTACAGCTTTTTTAAAGCAGCCACTTCACCCCCCTCTGACTCAATGTGGGCTTGTGAGCAATTAAAATTCCAGGCTCCAGTTCCCGCGTACAGTTACCAAGCCAGATATTCCCTTCCCTGCAAATTTGGGTTTCTTTTTTCTAAGGCACCAACATCCCGCGTCCCGATTAAATTTCAGTCTCTAATTTGTAGCTTCTCATTCCGATTGTTGTTCCTCGCTTCTACGGTTGGGTGTCTTCCATATGTTCAACCAAGAATGGGGTGCCTTGTTCGGATTTGACGCGGTCTACACATTAATCCAAGTTCCAGATTGGAAACCCTAGTTTAGGGCTTTTGTGTGTCGTGCAGACCCAGCTAACCGTGGGTTTTTGATTTGCACTGATCTTTGGCCCATCACCAACCTTCCCAAAGGCTGGGAGAAATCTTGTGTCCAGCCCAAGTGCCTGTCCTAGCTATGTGTTACACCAAAGGTATGGTAGAGGGTCCTCAAGGGTTCGGTCAGCTGACAGAACATCAAGCAGACATAATTATACCACAATGTTTTGTGGGATTATCACTCACTCACCACTTGCTATACTCATCTCTCAGCTACGCTCCACCCTCCGAATGCCTAAATTAAATCAAACACCCATGGGCGTGTGTGATAATTTAATGGGTTTGGGCTACATGTGGAGGCTCAATCCTTAACATTCCTTCCTTCTCCTTAAAACCCATCATCTGGACCTTTCTACTGGCCTACGGCGAGACTTAGAAGAGGAATTCCTTGCAAATGTCCAAATCTATCTTCTTATTCCCTGGGTGTGTTTTTCCATCTTGTCTTCAGGAGAGTATAGATTTTTGGATAGGTTTTTCTTTGGTAGTGTGGTAGAGTTTATTATCACAACAAAATGAAACAGGGGTCTTTTTGCCTCCTTCTCCTGGAAAATGAAGGAGTGCGTTGCATCTGTGTGTAGGTCTTCTTCTCGTCTCCCTTCCTGTTGTATCTGCAGGTGAGACAGAATAACAGAGTTGGAAAGGATCTTGGAGGTCTTCTAGTCCAACCCCTTGTCAAGCAGGAAACGCTATACCGTTCAGACAAATGGTTGCCCAATCTCTTCTTTAAAACTTCCAGTGTTGGAGCACCCACAACTTCTAAAGACAAGTCGTTCCCCTGGTTGATTGTCCTCACTGTCAGGAAGTTTCTCCTTAATTCCAGGTTGCTTCTCTCCTTGATTAGTTTCCATCCGTTGCTTCTTGTCCTGCCTTCTGGTGGTTTGGAGAAGAGGTGGACCCCTCTTCTTTGTGGCAGCCCCTTAGATATTGGATGTCCAAGCAGACAAAACCACACAGAAAAAAGCTACATTGAAATAACTGTTGAGGTTGCGCACATTGTGCACATCAATGAAACACCACATGAAAAACAATTGCTTGATACTATCCTACCATCTGATGTTACTGAGACTTTTTTTTTTTTTGCAGTGTCCTCAGTTTTACAACATTCGGTTAGCAAGGAAAATAAGGAAGCACTTCAGACCACCGTCTATACAGTCCAATGTTAGCTTGAATTTGAGAGGGGGGAAAAGTATCTTAGGAAAAAATGTGGTAGCCCTGAGAATAGTGAATCATGAAAAACAGAATGAAGAAATGCTTTTAGCTACAAAGACTCTCCAGGAGCAAATATTTGTCCCCGAATCACGAGACTTAGGCAAAACGTCAGAGAAGAGCAACTAAGATGATCAAAGGCCTGGAGACTAAAACATATGAAGAACAGTTGCAGGATTTGGGTATGGCCAATCTAGAAAAAAGGACTAGGGCGTGATATGATAGCAGTATTCCAGTATTTGGGGGGCTGCCACAAAGAGGGGGTCACCTTATTTTCCAAAGCACCAGAAGGCAAGACAAGAAACAATATAGGGGGAAACTACATCAAAGAGAGAGGCAACCTGGAATTAAGGAGAAATTTCCTAACAGTGAAAACAATTAGCCAGTGGAACAGCTTGCCTCCAGAAATTGTGGGTGCTTCATCATTGGAGTTTTTTAAGAAGAGACTGGACAGCCAGCTGTCTGAAGTGGTATAAGGTCTCCTGCTTGAGCAGGGGGTTGGACTAGAAGACCTCCAAGATCCCATCCAGCTCTATTCTGATTAAGATTACTTTCAATTCCTCTACAATCTGATCATCCTCGTCTTATTCTCTATTTTTTTTAAAAAAGGGGAGGGGGTGAAATGGGGGTTTGGATGTATTAAGAGGTGGCCTCATTAAGGCAGCGTCGACTCATGCAGGCTTGTAAAAACAGCACCGAGATTTCAAGTCGGGTTGATATTATTCTTACATCACCTCCACCGTCTCTCAGATGTGGTTATGGAAATGTTGGGTTGGACCAGGGAGGTGCTGGGAAAACTTTTTGACTCAGGGGATACTCTGAAAGGAGAAAACGAGAAGCCTATCCAGGTGGTGAAGTACGTTTCAGCATGCCACGGTTTTTCCCAAAGCAGCAGCCCATATAACGTGCTTCAAGCCAAGATTTGGAGTTGAGCTTAGGCTAATAAGAAACCCCATGGGATGGGATGGGATGGGATGGGATGTCCCTTTGCCGGTCTATAAAAACAGCCATGTGGACAGTGGAAAGTTCAGGTCATACGTCCAATTTAGGATGCTGACTTGTAGCCCCAGCTCTGACAATTAGACTAAATGCTATATGGGGAAGGTGGTTTGGTTGGGATCTAATTAAGATCTTTGTCTTGGGAAAGCCACCTCATCCCCTCCAGGGCTGTCTAGAAATTGTTATAAAAAGCTCAGAGCCTCTCTAAAACAGATTCTTGGGATCCAGGATCCAGGCGTGGAGGGAAGCAGGTAAGTCTGACTGGGATTCCTGTGAGGAGAGGGGTGAAGAACCAACTATTAAATTATTTTTAATATTCCCCCCTCTCCCATTTTATGCCAGAGTGTTTTTATGTTCTTACATTCACGTTTTCGACTTCTTTAGAGATTATTTGACTGTAAGGAAGAGTGCTTGTTTTTATTGGCCACTACCGTTGACTCTTTTTGAATTCTCTTTATATTTTTCAGTTTACCCTTTTTTATTTTACTTTATTTTATTTTATTTTATTTTAATATTCCTCTCTCCCGTTTTGTACCGGAGGCCGGTTTACGTTCCTGACACTCGCATTTTCTTTGCCTTTTTTGTTCTTCTTATGATCTTCCACTTTCTTTCAAAGATGGGATTGTTTTAAACTCCTCAGATTTTTCAAATTCATTCTCTCTCCACTTTCCTCCCGATTCCGTTCTTTATTTTCATGCGGGTGAAAAAAAAAAATACACCGGTTTTCCATTACTGGAAGTTCTCGTGTTGTTTTTCCTCCTCTGCTTTCTCCTCCGTATCACATCGGTAAAATTGGAATCATTCTGTACATCTTTAAAAGCTTCTTTTTTTCACTCTCTCCATTTTGTAAACTTCATTTCCTATCGGTTCCTTGAGATAATCCTCTTTTCCTCCCAAATCCAGTTTTTTTTTTAATTTCAAACAACTTATTCTTTAGAAGAGCTATTTGTGCATAAAGTTGTTCCGATTCTTAACAGTTTATTTATTATAGTTTGGTGCTCGAGAACTCTAAATCCCATGCCATGTCTCCCTACCATAGAAAACTAATTTTATTTATCTTTTAATCTTTAAAATGAACTAAACGTCTGAGGAGCCAGATACAACTCCTCCTTTAAAAATCTAAGCAGATGGACAGAATTTGAAAGAGAGAGAGAGATCTAAATTCATGCCTCTGGATTTCAAATAAGAAAAAAAATATATATAGCATAAAACAATTAACCAGTGGAACGACTTGCCTCCAGAAACTGTGGGTGCTCCATCAGTGGAGATTTTCAAGAAGAGATTGTCCAGGATGGCATAAGGTCTCCTGCTTGAGCAGGAGGTTGGACTAGAAGACCTCTAAGGACCCTTCCAACCTGGTTACTTTATCTTCTGTGAAATATAGATCTAATTCAAATGAAGACCTCTAAAGTTCTCAGTGACCAGCAGTGTAGTGGATTAATTAGTTCTAAAAATGGAAAAAAAATTAAAAACAGAGCAATAATCAGGTTTCCATTAATATCCCTGGACTTCAAATCTTCCTCCATTCTCTCTTGTGTCAAATCCTAAACTGGCAATAGAAAAATTCTGTCCTGTGTATTCAAGCTTTCTTTCATCTGTGGCGTCCTTCAACTCGCAAGCCCTTTATTTTCAGAGATGAAAGCAACGTTTTCAGGGACCTGTCAAAACCAGTTCCTTAAATGCTGACATTTAGCAACCCTAAGTAATTTGGCAACAGCCGCCACACCCCTGTTTAATTTAATTTCACTGCACCTCTTGGTCAATTCAACAAGCTCTCCCTCTCGGTAAAATAATGACTTCAGAATTAGTCAGTTGTATCTCGAAGAGGGGAAAAAAAAAACACTTGTTGCTTAGAATTCCTATTTTACAAACAGAGCATTTTGAAAAAAAAAAAGTTTGCTTAATTTGGGGCAGGGGCTAGTACAGGAGAGGAAGTTCAAACGGTTGTTTTTTTTTCCTCCCATTAGTTGGGAAGTGTTCTAAGTAGTCCGAGATATAGCAGGTGATTTTCTAAAAAGCTAATGATTTAAAAAAAAGTATATCTGCAATCATTTTGATTCCTAACTTCCCGTAACATGTTCGAACTTTTGCACGGAACTTTTTTAGTTGTATATGTTCCACAAAACGCTTGTGGAGATTCTCAGTCATCCAGGTCATAGTTGTCCCAAAGGTGTTTTTTTTTTTTTGAAGAGGCAACTGGACTTTGATGTTTTTTCTTTGTTTTCGCTTCTCATCCAAGAAGCTTCTTCAGCTCTGACAGGATGGTGAGAGGTTTCCCTGCCAGTTGCCTCTTGGGATATTCCACGTAAAATTCCACAACATGTTGGGGAGCAAGGCTTGGTTTCAAATTTGCCAGAAATTGTTCTTTGATGTATTCATTTCCCCAAAGTAAACTCTTTACACAAAGATTTCATCTGTGCAAACCCTTTGTGGCATATTTGTTGGTAATTGCCACCTTCCCTTCCAGTAGAGATGATTCAGATAAAACTCCCATTGTGAACCTCTCCCATTGTTAGCAGAATGCCTTTGACATACCTGTTCCTTGTTGTTGGCACTCACAGCTGACACAGCAGGTAGGTGCTACTCAGTTGAGGAGGTCTTGCTAAGAAAGGAGAGCATGGGAGTTCTCAACGTTCTCGTTTTAGCTTTCTCCTCCATCTTTGGAGAACCACAAGAAGCTTCTTTTGATGACCACGTCTGGTTCCTCTCTGGTTTATCCCTGACAATTCATTGTTCCTAAGATATGAACTCTATGAGAACATATCTATGGGCCCATCCATCCATCACACCCAGACCACCAGCTTCATCTTGGGAAACTCAACCTCTTTGGTGCCTCCTCGTAGTTGCTCCTCCCTGCTTATTTAAACTCCTAGAAGTCCCATCAATGCAAATGGAAGAGTCTCCCACTTCTCAGCCCATCTAAGCATGGTCACCTGACAGAGAAAGTATAGCTACTTTATGAAAGGGCTATAAGGCTATAACCACTGTTTGATGCATCACCAAATCTATCAGGTATCTAGATCCAGATCCAGATGGCCAAGGTGAGATTTTGACTTTTGATTCTTTGCCATGACCCAGATAGAAAACTCCTTCAGACAGATTCCAACCAAAATTGACATTCAATCATAGACTCTCTTTTTTTCTTTCTGACATTTATCAGCCATGTTAAGTGCTAAAAACGTAGGAGATATTTGCCAAAATGCAAATGTTGAACTTGAGAAAGGAGAAAAATGAAGGGGGAGGTATGGTTGGTGCCCCTAAGAATAAAAGAAAACTCAAATGAATTTATCCAGAAATTGGATGGATGGATGGATGGATGGATGTTTGGATGGATGGAATCATTTTAACACAAGAACTTTAAATCTCTTACTTAAAGTACTGGGTCCAAGAACAGTTTTCTTAGAAGATCCGTGCCATCTTCTCTAGCATACAAGAGAACATGCCTCTTCTTGAGACCATTTTGGAAGTCTCCATCTAAGATGGGAACATTGACAAACGTCTTTCTTCTCCAAAAGACCCCCTTTAATTTCCTCTGGAGCATTGGATATTTATATTTATATGTGTCCAGCACTCTCCTTGGTTCAACAATTCAGAATATATTACCCAATTTGGGAGGAAGGGAACGGTGCTTTCATCCCAGTTATGAGCAACATTGGAAAAAGGATTTATCTGACTGTAACTCGCTCCGCCAAGAAACTTGAATTTGGAAAGACCTATTGCTCATCCCTTTGCTGAGCTGATTGATTTCCTCGTTCTGAGATCACCCACCCTGCCGTACATTGAATTTTCCTTCCTCACCCGTTTAGCGTTCTGCTGATCTCTTATCTCTGAGCAAATCTGGAGCTGTTTGGCTTCCTGAAGCCCGTTCAAAGATGTAGTTAAACGGGGGAGGGAAAAAATAAAACAGGGAGTGTCCACATTCTCTTGCAAACTATAAAGCTTGTGAAATAGCTGTGCACACACCACCTGGCTAAGGTGAGTTTTCTTAAAGTGAGAAGTAAGAGCATTTTTAGCTGCTTTGCCACAGTTGTGGCCCCTGTCAATCTGGCTTCTCAGACAGGGAAAGGGAGCAGATTGAGAGTGGACTGAAGGTGTTGGCAGGAAAATAGATGATGAAGCAAGGAGGGAGGCTAGTTGTGGGACATCTGTCAGAAGAGCGGAGGCTTTGAGAACGTTTGTGACCTGAGTTATATAGGAAAAGAAGGGGGAAGGAAGGAAGGAAGGAAGGAAGGAAGGAAGGAAGGAAGGAAGGAAGGAAGGAAGGAAGGAAGGAAGGAAGGAAGGAAGGAAGGAAGGAAGGAAGGAAGGAAGGAAGGAAGGAAGGGCAGTTAGGATCAGAATCTCTTTCCCAAATAAGAACAAATGACATTTTCAACCAGTTCTACTAGATTAACTAGAGAGAAACAGTGGTTGACCTTTTACGAAGTGAATGTTCTCAGAAAAAAGGTGAGGTCAACCTGCCCATCTCTCACCATATGTGGCCGCTGAACGCCCAGATAATTTTGCTCGTCTCCTTTCTGTCTCCTTTCCAGACTCATCCTCCCAGCAGAATGTCTGCCTCAGGCGTGAAGTGTGTCACCAACCCTTGCGTCACCTCCTGTCCAGATGTCAAAGTGGTGGTCCATCCACCTCCCCTGGTCCTGACCTTACCTGGATTGAGCCTCAAGACCTCTCCAAATCAGTGCCTGATGGAAAGCCAGACTTCATGCCTCACTAACGGCTGTGAGGTGAGCTGTGAGTCGGGCTCCACGGCCATTGTCACCAAAACCTCAGGCTTGGTTGCCCTTTCTGGTGGAGATACTCCCTGTTGTACAACCACTTGTCCCGATTCGCAAGTGGTGATTCAGCCTCCGCCAGTCTGCATCACCATCCCGGGCGCAGTCCTCACCAGCTACCCCAATGAATGTATCATCAAAAGCTCAACCAACTGTATCACCAGTGGCGCCCAACGCCCTGCATTGCCCCGTTCAACATCGGTCTCCGATTGCTCCTTTACTCCACAACGTCTAACTCGCTCATTCTCCGTCCCATCGGGGCTCAACAGCTCAGCCCACTGCGTAACACGAGGACCTTCAAACAAAGTGGTGATCCACCCTCCGCCAATCGAGGTCACCGTTCCTGGTCCAGTCCTTGAGGTAGCTGCGGAAGAGTGTACTGTGGAAGTTTACAACTACTGCTCCGGTAACAACGCCCTCACTGGCAGTGACCAAAAGGCCATCACCAATGGTGACGAGGGTGAAGTCAAAGCTCTAATTCCACGGGCCAAGACTTGCACCACAGTATGTGGGCTGATGGACACTTCAACCTGCATCTCCCAGGGTCCAGAGATGAAAATAATTATCCAGCCCCCTCCTATTGAAGTTGAGCTTCCAGGACCCATCCTTGAAGTTTTTCCAGAAGCATGTAAGATAGAAACTCTGAGTTCGTATCCTCCAGAATCTGAGGCCATCACTGGTAGTGAGACGAAGGCCCTGTGTGACAGCAAGATGCCCTCAACTGCCCTTGCTACTACTACCAGCAGCAGCAAACGTCCTCTGCCCGATGTCCGACGTCCCCCTCGACCCTGGGCTGAGATGTACAGCCGGTCAATGACACCCCGAAGCATCGCATTGTCACAACAATCCCGACTGGCAAAATACCGCAACGCCTTATACTCCATGCATTCCAAATCATCTTACTAAACTTTCTGTGGACAATCATCTTGCTAAACTTTCAGTGGACATGACGCTGTAAAGACAGCTGGTATTTTTATAAGTATTTGTATATATAAAAAGTGAGGGTGCATCCAGGAGGAAAAACACACCGTCCACCGTACCTATGGATCAGATGAGGCATTTATCTAAGTTGTTCTTCCAGTGGTTTAGAAGTTGTAGACTGTTTCTTCTCCTGTCTTGGGGTCCCATTTAGGTTTAAAGCCCAGGAGATCAAGATTTTTGACTCCATAAATTCCAAAGTAGCATCACTTGTCCTTTTAGTGCCTGGTGGTTGCATGGGAATGTGGTGTACCAGAAAAGCAACTGAGAAATAAGACAAGTTCTGCAGAACTTGTAGATGGTCCATTCTCCTATGGGCAGGAATGCCTGGCTCTTGCATCACTATCCCACCATGGGGGTACTCTCATGTGATCTCACCATGATGTCTTCTTCCATGTTGATGGGAGGGAGGGCCATCAGAGGTTCACAATTATTCTCAGAGATTAGAGAATAAAAGTGATGGTAGATACGGGCAGCATACAATGTCTGATGGAGAAGTTTCCATTAGCAGATCTAGGACAGCTTCTCGCCCTCCATGTTTGAGGATGTCCTCAAAACTTTCTCCAGAGGATTGCATCAGATTATAAGGACCACTGAGACTCTATGTGGTATTATATATAGAACAATGAGGTGGGTCTGCATTAAGGACTCTTACTAATGAGAAAAAGTTGCAAGCATCAAGTAGTAGAAGACCTCAGAATTCATTGTGTCTAGAGAACCACTATTTCCTCAGGGATTATAACTAATGTTCTTAGTCTTTGAAATAAAGCCCACACGTTTATTTTATGCAAAATGTTTTTTTAAAACAATTCTAATTTTCAAAATGCCAACTCTTCCAATAATAAACTGAGTTAAACTTCTAAAAAGTCCCAGACTTCTTTTATCCTATTAATTAATTGCTTGGCGGGGAAGGGAGGAGAGAACTAATATTCTAATAACATATGAAATATTCGTTTTCATTGCAACCAGATATTTTTGGGGGAGCAAATTCAACCACACGTCTCCAACTTGACTAAAAAAAAAAAACTAGCCCAATCCTTGTGTTTATACTGCTCATATCCAGTCCTTGCTCAATCTGAACGTCTAATTTTCCTGCTTCGAAAAGTGTGGTGGAGAATGTAACCCCTCAACCCTATTATCACTATCCCACGTTCCTACACAGGAGACTTCATGGAACTATCATTTAAGGTCATTAAAATGGTAAGTAATCAGTTACAACCAGCCTTTAATGGTAGCCTTGAGAGGATGGAATTTCCTTTCCTCAAAAATATGTGCACGGTAGCTCCTAATGATATCTATTAACAACATGTTGTTGCCTGCTTAGAAATACCTACCATTCTCCAAGACTTTATTCTTCACCATTCCTGGTGGACCTTCCTCTGGCCTAAAAACAATGCATGCGGCAAAATTGGAAGCTGCATCAAAAGAAGGTTCAAGAAGAAACATAATCCTATTTTCTTAATAGGGTTGCTTCACAGTTCCTTCCCACGTCAGCTCTTCCATCTTTCACCTCAAGCTCTTGGAATGACCTTGGAAGAGAAGAACCGGGTTCTTGTGTTCTTTGAGTTGGCTCAAAGACGCTGGAGAAATTTTCTAGGCTCTGGACCTTCCCCAGAGAAATGTGAAAGTCATACTAAAGGTGCAGCAAATTATTTTTCAAACGGGAGAAGACAGATTTTTCCCGAGAATGGAAAAAGGCAGGTCATGGTTTATCTCAGATACTTTCTGCATCTTCTTATCATAAGACATGTCTGGGTTATTATTATTATTATTTTTAAAAAAGAACTGTTCTTGCTCATTGTCGCTGGTAATTTCTTATTGTATAAGAATAATCCATTTATTTTATCAGTCTAATTAAGCAACATGGCTCTCCACCCATTGTGGATGAGGACATTCATCTTTTCCTAGGTAGAGCCCATTTCTCATGAGTTTGTTCCATCAGCAAGCGCCACCCTGCTTCAGGGGGAATCTGCAGAATTTAAAACAAGAACCACTTCAAATACATATTCACGTTTTTCCAGGAGAAACTGCCCAAGGGGCCAATTCACAGTCTGAAAACTGCAAAAGAGGGAGAAGCAAATTCCTGTCCTACAGGTTCAAGGGCATAAGCATCAGCGTCTTATCAGAATTCACGCAGATCCGGTTCTTCTAACGTTCAAAGATTTGCTAGCACCATCCCTAGCTCAGCTCCACCAACAGGTCCTAAGGAATCTCAAAAACGGAAGTGAATTCAGCATTCTTTGACCCCTTTTTTCTCATTTGGAGAACACTGTAAAAATGAGAAGAGAAACAATGATCAGCATCGGCCAATTCATTCCATCCATAACAATTGTTTTGGACACCTTGGGATGCTTTGAGTTGACAAGCTATAGCAGGAGTTTTCAAACTTGGCAACTTTAAGACTTGTGGACTTCAACTCTCAGAATTCATGTCTTGAAGTTGAAGTCCACAAGTCTTAAAGTTGCCAAGTTTGGAAACCCCTTTAAGACTTAAGAACTACACTAGTTCTTTTAACAGCATACTACAGAAAAGAGAGACCTCTAGCTTAGGGGGAAAATAGCTTTGACTGCCCCCTAGTGGTGACATTGAGGAACTGGTGAACCAAATTGAGAAATTGAGAGGTGAACCCATTTCTCCACTTGGGGGCAGTCAAATGACTGGAATTACAGATCAGATCAGCAGCTGATGCCAAATTAGGAGGATGTGAAAAGCTTTGAAGGAATTCCTCCATCGGCCCTGTGTTTGTTTTTGGAAAACCACATTAAAAACACCGACTATAAGTAAAATCAGCTGAACAACTAAAATAACAAAGTCATATTTTAAAACTACATTTTTTATTTGGGGGGAATTGTTAATATTTTAAAGAAAGTTCTGCAAGGGGAAAAAGAGATTAAATAACATTATTTAAAGCAATTTTCTCTCTTTCTCTGGGCCCAGTACAGCTGCATCCATATAAAAAGAGAACTGAGATTTCTGCCTCCCAGTGGCCATACCTTGCCACTGCACCCAGAAAGAAACATTTTAGAACTATTCCAAAGAATTAAGAGTCTGTCCCCTACCACCTAGAGAAAGAAAACATCCAGAAAATTATTATATGTTAAGAAAATAGTCTTCCCTCTGGCAGCCAGACTTTGAAACTGCACTCAGTGGAAGGGAAAAGACTATTGTATTCCAAAAGATTGAAGTATATTGCCCTCTGATGGACTTACTTTGCTATTGCACTTGGAGAAATGAAACAATAGCAAGGAATGAAGAGTCTGCCTCCTGGTGGCCACAGTTTGCAACTGTTCTCAGAGGAAAAAAAAGAGGGACTATTTTGAAAGATTAAAGTATTTTGCCCACTTGTGGACTTACTTTGCTATTGCACTTGGAGAATTAAAACAATAGCAAGGAATGAAGAATCTGCCTCCTGGTGGCCACAATTTGCAACTGCACCCAGGGGGAGAAAACAATACTGTGGTTAGTTATGGCAAAGGAGTAGAAGATCTGCCCTCTAAGGGCCAAGCTTATCATCTCACCCTGAGCAAAGAATGTTTCAAATACTTGCAAATACTGCCTTCTATTGTTTGTTATTCAGAAAACACCAGAAAACCAAAACTGATATATAAATATAAATGTGGGAAAGGAATTCTACATTTTGTTGGACTCACACAACCCTCTGAGTTACAACTTAACCAATCCCATTGACCTAGCCCCTGTTCTGGAAATCTAGCTCTTCAGAAGCATAAGAACAAGTTGGTGAAGATATTCAAAATGGATCCCTCCAGCTTTTCTCTCTGTGGTATTCCACAAGGAGAATACCACATTCATTTTTTAACAATTATGTGAATTGCTTGAATAATTGCTGATGTCTTGTCAGCCTTAGCAAGTGGACCAGACAGGAAACGCACCCAGATGGCCTAATTCTACCTTACTGTAAAGGTGCATTAAATGAATCTTGCAAATTGAAAGTACAAATCTCCCGCCATCTCCTTTACAGTCTGAGAAGCTAGAGAGGGTCTCTTCTGAGTCTCTTTCTCTGCCCATTATGTCGTTGTGGGCTATGCTAACTGTTATCTGATTTTGAAATTCTCTAAGCGTCTCTGGGCCCAGTCTCCAAGGTCATTCCCACATACAGGTCTTTCGCAAAACAAACTCTGCCAGAAGATGGATTAGTCAGTGGCTAGATTAGGAGATTTCAGCGTTCTCAACCTGTAGCAGACTCTGATTAACCTTGCCTGGACCATGAAACTAAGCAACGGTGGATCTGGTTTGAACACATTACAGGCCTGTAGACTAGACTAAACCGCTCTGGAAGAATGCCACCTACGTTTTGTGTAGGCTGCAAAGGAGGTGCCTTTGAAAAGCCAGTTCTCCAAAATCAAGATGGTACAGAATGCAGTAAATCCCTGTAAGGTTAGTAATTATTGTGAAGAATAAACACCTGCTTGAATGAACTCTTCTCCTTCAATGCAATTGGGTGTTGGGCCATACCTCTTGGGTGAGCCTCCTCTTGCCAGTCTAATACTATAATCAACCACCTCCTCTTTGCTTTTTGGTTCCTTTCAAATTTGTTTACCAACATTCCTGAAGTTGTCTACCCACAAAGAAAGTCTCCCGAGCAAAAGATCTAGGATGGGGGTCTTAGAAAATCTCAAGAGCAAACCCTTCTTTCCTTCCCTCCAACTCTTCAATTTATAACTCGTCACTCCTGAACTATGTCCGATTATTTTTGTTCAGTCACTAAGTTGTGTCTGACTCTTCACAACCCCATGGAAAATAGCACGCCAGGCTCCCCTTTCCTCCCCTGTCCAAATTCATGTTCATTATGTTGATGACACTACCTAACCATCTCATTCTCTGCCGTTCCCTTTCTCCTTTTGCCTTCAATATGTCCAATTAATAGATACCATGTACACAAGGGTGGAAGTATCTCATGAGAAGGTAGTTACCAGGTCATTTTTCACCAAAGAATAACCATGTCAGTTGGCTGTAGCAAAGATAATCTTCTCACATTTAATGAAGTCAATGTGTCTCCATCTAATGATGTCTTTCAGTGCCAGTTCCCACCCTGGCAATGGAGAAAGTAATGGAAATTGAGCATTAGTATGCTGGTCATAGCCTTGCATTGGATCAATATGTGTTGACACATCGCATAAGTACACAGGGAACCAAGGCAACAATGTCTTCAGAAAGCTACGGGAGATCCGTGGCCCATCTACTATTGAGGTCAACGTCATTTGGCACACTTAGTCTTCATAGACATCTCCATCACATGACCATATTATCAGCTGTGACAGTCTGTCAAAAGGATTATTATCAAAGTATGCTAACAATGAAGACAGCCAGTTATGGATCTGGCACACCCCGTTGAACCAGATTCTTGGTTGCTATCACTGATACAGGACATCCAGACTGATTTAAGGAAGGTTGGATGGAGTTTTTCAGGATTGGATGGTTTTCATCTGGGATATTCCTTCGGCATGTGAGGGCAGGGTGCTAATCCAGCCAACTGAGTCAGTTTAGGGTCCAAATCCATTCATCAAAGTCTATTGAATGTGGTCCACTTTTAGCAGCATAACTATGAAGCAGATAAGATTTCACTTAGGAAACTAGCTCCTAAAGTTGTTTTTTCTCCTTCACAATAGTATTTTGGGAGTGGGCTTCAAAAATGCTTTCAAGAAATATTCAAAGATTAAGATAGTGTGGATAAGCAGAAAGACCTTCCCCTAGACCAAGGGTAGGCAACCTTGGCTCTTTTATGACTGGTGGACTTCAACTCCCAGAATTCCTGAGCCAGCCATGCTGAGGGGAAAGGGAGAGGTTTCCAAGCTGAGCCATGCTGGCTCAGGAATTCTGGGAGTTGAAGTTCACGAGTCATAAAAGAGCCGAGGTTGCCTACCTCTGGCCTAGACCTTCTGGAGATCTTTGTTGATGTACCTCCTCTTGATTCAGCCTCTTCCAAATAGCACAGGCCACACAAAAAATAGAAGATACACATTCTGTGGATCAAGAAGAAGAATTTTGCAGTGGAATTCAACAGTACCTTAGTGGCTAGTTTGGCTTCTGGGTTTTGTGGTCAGAAGTCTCATCACCCTCTTCATTCATTCACGGCTGCCTGGGAAAGCGTGTCAATTTTTTCTCTGCCGAGAGGGTAAATCAAGCAAAGTGAGAAATATTGTTCTTCAGTCCTGCCCTGAACCAGCATCTTTTTGGAGGTCTAGTTGAAGAGCAATAAGAACCCCAAACATCTCACGGGTTGCCCACTACGTGTGCCTCATCTTAAAACGAGGCAGATTTGGGACAGATCTGTAATTTCAGGGGAAGGTTTAATGCTGGGACTCAGTTGGTTTGGGCTTCATTTGGGGAGGGAATGTAGGTATGAGAAGATGGAGCAAAAAAGAAAAGACTTTGGGCATTGTTGCAACATGCCACAGAGATGAGGGCATTGCTGGGGAGGAACTTGGAAAACATTTGCAAAGTATGGAGTTGGAGAAGAGAGGAGGAGTGACATTATATTATTAATAGCATCCTGGGTGGTTTTCCTTGGTGCTCCTGCAATTAGCAGCTGTGATTTTAAAAAGAGTAGAAATGGGTCAGTTCAGGAAAGTTGCTGTTTTTGTCTTCCAAATTGGGTGTAGTGAAAAAGGGGGAAAGGAAGGGCAGCTGGCAGCGTAGTCTTCTTCTTCTTCTTCTTCTTCTTCTTCTTCTTCTTCTTCTTCTTCTTCTTCTTCTTCTTCTTCTTCTTCTTCTTCTTCTTCTTCTTCTTCTTCTTCTTCTTCTTCTTCCTTCTTCTTCTTCTTCTTCTTCTTCTTCTTCTTCTTCTTCTTCTTCCTTCTTCTTCTCCTCCTCCTCTTCCTCCTCCTCCTCTTCTTCTTCTTCTTCTTCTTCTTCTTCTTCTTCTTCTTCTTCTTCTTCTTCTTCTTCTTCTTGTTCTTCCCTCTTCTCTCCTCTTCTTCCTCCTCTTCTTTCCTCCTCCTCCTCTTCTTCGTCTTCTTCTTCCTTCTTCTTCTTCTTCTTCTTCTTCTTCTTCTTCTTCTTTCTTCTTCTTCTTCTTCTTCTTCCTTCTTCTTCTTCCTTCTTCTTCTTCTTTCCTTCTTCTTCTTCCTTCTTGTTCTTCCTTCTTTCCCTCTCCTCCTCTCTTTCCTCCTCCCTCCTCCTTCTCTTCTTCCTTCTTCTTCTTCTTCTTCTTCTTCTTCTTCTTCTTCCTTCTTCTTCTTCTTCTTTTCTTCTTCTTCTTCTCTCTTCTTCTTCTTCTTCTTCTTCTTCTTCTTCTTCTTCTTCCTTCTTCTTCTTCCTTCTTGTTCTTCCTTCTTCCTCCTCCTCCTCCTCTTCCTCCTCCTCCTCCTCTTCTTCTTCTTCTTCTTCTTCTTCTTCTTCTTCTTCTTCTTCTTCTTCTTCTTCTTCTTCTTCTTCTTCTTCTTCTTCTTCTTCCTTCTTCTTCTTCCTTCTTGTTCTTCCTTCTTCCTCCTCCTCCTCCTCTTCCTCCTCCTCCTCCTCTTCTTCTTCTTCTTCTTCCTTCTTCTTCTTCTTCTTCTTCTTCTTCTTCTTCTTCTTCTTCTTCTTCTTCTTCTTCTTCTTCTTCTTCTTCTTCTTCTTCTTCTTCTTCTTCTTCTTCTTCTCCTTCTTCTCCTTCTTCTCTTCCTCCTCCTCCTCCTTTTCTTTCTTCTTTCTTCTCCTCCTTTTACCTCTTCAGGTGTTGAGGGAGATACAAAGTTCTGGGTCTTGCTCTTCTGGTGGACTCAACCATTGTTCTGAAGATACCTCTTCTAAACCACCCAGCTCCCCTGGGCAGGTTGCATAATTCATTTAAACATTATTAATTTTAGTTTATTTATTTACAGATATTTTTAAAGAGTCACCATCAAAGGAAGGCAATGCAATTTAGGGTAGGAAAAAAAATTGGAGAAGATGTAGAAGCTCAGCATGAAACAAGCTTTCTCCCAGAATTTGTCTCCCTTGGCTGAACCTGTGATCTGTTTTCCATAGTAATATTAAACTGTCAGAACATAAGCAGGAAGCGGTGTTGAGCTCAAAGATTTCAGAAGTAGGAAGATGAGGAGGTCATTGAAGGTCATCTGGATCAAGCCCTGGAGTGAAGCAGGTGTTTAGATTGATTGATTAATTGGAGTTTTATAGCCACGCATCTCAACAAGTATTTATTGTTTATTTAGCATATGGCATGTCATACGTGGACTAGCAATATATATTAACATTTCATCTAGATTAGTAAAGCACAATAAAATGTAAATGTTAAAAAGATCTAAGTTCAAATATCAACGTCTAGGCCATCTAACCATTGAAGCGCAGCATCATTTATATTTAAAAAATCAGATACTGGACCGGTACTTGCCCTCAGCTTACAGCCGATCATGATGTGATCTACAGCTTGACGTGGGACCCCCTAGTCACACTGAGGGGAGGATACTATGCCCCAACTATCTCAATAAGTGACTAATATTAACTATTACTTCACTCCTTCTAGAATATACATTTACTGCCCCAGCTCACAAACTGAAGGTGGCAAGATGGGGTTTTTTTTGGGGGGTGGTGGTGTTATCTCCCCCTTCAGGACCAGACTACCCCTGAACAAGACGTTTTATGTAAGAATTGATAGATTCTTCTCTTTCCTTCTCTTTCCTTAGAAACCTCTGTAACATTTAGTGATGGTGAGTTCCCTATCTCAGCACCGAAAATTTAGACAGCAGCTACCTCTGTTCAGGCAGATTTGAGTTCCTAATTAAAATTGATAAGGAAAAAAAGAGAATACATTGCAAGCTGGACCAACTGAGCACCACATGAAAATTGCCGTTCAAGAGAGGGAAAACATGGTTAATTCTTTCTACCGTACAATCCGACGCGGGATGATACAGTTTGCCTCCAGCCTGATTTCTGATTCAAGTGCTCGCTCGTATATTCCCTTGGGATATAAAAAGAAGAAAAGAGAGGGAGGGAGGAGAGGATGCACTGATGACAACATTGTGCAAGTTCATTAAAGTGTTAGGCAAATGACTTTCAAAGGCCCATCGTTTATTTTTGCTAAAAATCTTTTGGCTCTGGCTCAGAATGCCTCCGGTATGTAAACATTGAAATGGGAGAAATTGGGAAATGAGAGAGTGAGAGAGGAAGGAAGGAAGGAAGGAAGGAAGGAAGGAAGGAAGGAAGGAAGGAAGGAAGGAAGGAAGGAAGGAAGGAAGGAAGGAAGGAAGGAAGGAAGGAAAGACAAGGGAGGGAGGGAGGAAACCATGCTCTGTCGTGTGTGTATGTGTGATATTTTGTTGTTAATATATACTTTTATGATACTTTTTTGCACTTTTATGTTTTAATCCAATTTATGTTTATCGGGATATATGCTTCTTAGTGTTGTTTGCGGCTAAAGAGCTTATGTAAAGTAAATAAAAAAATAAACAAACCCAGAAGGAGATTGCTTTAAGGTTTTGAACATTTATTTATTTATTTCATCAAATTTACATGGCTGCCTGTCTCACAAAAAATAACAACTCTGGGTGATGTACCAGATAGTAAAAAAAAGTTAATTTATAAAAGATAACTGTTATTTTAAAAATTAAAAAAAATCAAGGCTAAAAGACAACAGATAGTTAATTGAGATGTTACTCAATTACTGTTGAGTAACTGGATCCTTTGCAAAGGATGTCTATCCTGGGAGAAAACCAATAACCCATGATAACATGGTTTGGAAAGAGGTGGCAGTGAGTCACCGGGAGAAGAAGTTAGCAAGTTATGCTGGGTCTTGGGGCCCAAGTGACTGAATGCTTCAGCTATGGATTGACGCTAAGACTGCAAAGCATGAAAGGACAAATTCGCAGAATACCAATCAGGAAATTCTTTTAGCTGCTTGTGGACAAATTGGCATGTAATCATTACAGGGGTGAGACTTAAGTCAACTTTGGGGAGTCCAATCAGTTTCAAAAATCAATCCAGTTCAACTCCGCCCCCCCCCCAAAACTGATCTGGAACAGATCTCCAAACCCAACGCATTCAGACCAATCCAGACCACCTGGAGACAGCTCCGCAGCCTCAGAAGATCTTCGAATTGCTCCAAGTTAATTCAGATGCATTCACTTCATTCGATGGATTCCAGGCTCCTCATCAGTCTGAATCGACTCAAAAAAAGGACGTTTCATCAGACCTCATTATCATGGAAACAGGTCTTGAAAGGACATGTCGGAACTTGGTACACCCAAAATAACTGTTCCGTTTGCTTTTTCTTGGCATGGGAGAGAGACATCCTGTCCTGGTGTTGGGGTTCTACACCAGAGAAAAGAGAAGACACTCAAGAGCTACATAAACATCTCAGAACAGCAATAAATCAAAGAATTACTGATGCCTTCCATGTTCCAGACAATGCTTGTTGCCAATCTAATCTTGGTGCTTGGCAATTAAAACTCTGTTTGCTTCTTTCTTCCAACTTTTACTATGTCTTTCAGACAGCTGGGTTAACTCACAGACACTGCCGAAAGACGGGGGAAAGAGAGAAATATCTTAACTAATGCCTTGAAATGGAATCTCTGATCCCACAAAATTAAAAATTACTTTTGTGCTGATCTGTGATCATAATGACCAGTCGGATGCCTCTAGAAGGTTTTTGCAAACAGGAAGTGGTCACATAAACATGCCCTGCTCTCAATTCCATTCAAGTGAGATTTAAAGATATGAGAACCTCAAGTCTTCAAGACTGATAGCCTTCAACAGACGTGTCCTTCATGAATTTAGCCATTTCCCTTTGAAAGCTATCCAGGTTTCTGACCGTTGACTTATGTGGTCCTCAACGCCACTGATTAATGATTTCATCTTATCAAACTATTGAGAAACGTCTTTCTGGCAGTTGTAGATCCATGTAGTCCACCATCATGTGAGGAGAAACCACAATAATGTATGGACAAACAAGCAAGACATGTGCAGCAAAATCATATGTGCCACCACAAAGTCTACAGAAGCAAATTCCCCCAGTATGTCAGAAGGCCCTAAAATAGCATTGCCAGGCAGAAAATTGGGAGAATCAGGACAATTTTTCAAAAGGGAAAATACTCCATCTCCTCTCCTTGTGCCCAATTCAGATGTTCACCTCTTTCCATTGGTGTCACTTTGATTTTTCTATAAAAACATATTTTGGACTTTTGAAGTGTTCAAGTATCCAAATTAGTTAATGGTAAATATTTTGTCTAAAGAAATGGCACTCTTGCAAACGTTCCCAACGTACATGCCAGAGTAACATAATAATATCATGGCTCTGAAAAAATTGATTTCTTAATTCTCTGTCATTTGGGTTAGCATCAGCCTAACCGGGACATGTTCCATCAAAGAGAACTTCTGCCTTGGTTTGTCTATGCATGGATGGGGTGATATTTGTTTTGATGCATATCTCCTACAGCTATCCAGAGGTTTGAGTCTGAAACATCTAGAGGAAGGATCAAGTTGTTGATATTTGAAGGGTATGGCAATGGAGTGAATTGTATAGGTCAACCAGACAAGGAATAACTCAACCTTCTCTATGGACTTCTCTATGGATTCTTATTCAGTACTGAGTGCATAATCCTGGCAGTTATCACCCTCTGAACTCCAACAGTCCTGAAGATATCAACTGATGGATTACAACATGCATCTATGGCCTCTTCTTTTAAGTGGACCTTTTCTTCAAAGAATTCTTCCTCCTCTTCTTAGCTTCCTATCCACTTGAGTAGAAGCATGTCTTTCCGTTGCTTAGCAATTCATTCATCTTCTTAGAGTAGTTCCAAGGACTATGGGGTGACCCTGATGATTTCATAATGCTGGAGAACCAAACATGTTCTAGTATGATGGAGGATAAAAGATGTCTCCTCCATGTTAAGGTAGAGCTTCCTGGATGATGCTGATGGAGGAACAACAAAGTGTAGCTTGTACATTCTTGTTGAATTGCAGCTCCCCAAATCCTAAACAATTATCCATGCTATGGTCAATGGGAGTTGGGGTATAATATCTGGAGAGCCACATGTTGTCATCAATATTCTACCTCTTCAGGTAGTGAGCAGGATAAAACTATTTTTTGTTGTTGTGGACATCTTCAGAGATGGGAAATGATACATTATGGGACTTCACACAAAAAGCTACAGAGATCCATTCCTATTCTCCAGAAAGTGTCCACCGTAAACTCCAGCTCCATCCTGGTGGACTTCAGAACCAGTTTTACCTGCGAAAAGCACACTTCCATGACCACAAACATTTTGTAGTAGATTAACATGACTGTGGTCAGGCTCTTGATGAAAAGATGATCATGAATTAATGAACACTTGAAACAAGAGATGTAAATCTTTACATGTGGTACAGATTAGCCGGGGTGCTTGCTAGACAAAGAACAAAACAAGAAACCTCTCATTCCTGGGGGTGTCTCATTTCCTGTAGGACAGGCTTCAAAGGACAATATAAAAGGATTTCCAGACCCCAAAGCTCCAATCATTCAACTGCATCACTGCGGCAGAAGAAGGTAAGTCAACTTTTGTATCTATCTAGGGACACTCGATCTATTGAAGGAATTTTGGTTCAGTTAAACAATGAAGGTATAGCTCAATGTAAATGTTGGCTAAGGGTTACTCAAGAGGTGATTTGGATAATGGAGTTTGAAGCAACTGAGAATTGCTCAAGGGTAACCAAAATGAGGAAACAGATGCACACTAGAAGGAAATTCAGATAAGGAAGATAAATGTCGGGTCATTCCAACTGTCCAAAAAACACTATGCTGAAGGTTGCAACTGTAGCCTCCAGGAATATTCTAAGCAATAGCCATTGTGTGCAATTTCACTGGCTTTAAAGCATCGTGGTCAGAAATCAGAGGTCGTGTCTGAATAGTATAGCAGGTTGGCACACTAAATGCCGCCAGCTTGGTCCTTGGGATTTCCAGGATAACAGATTGCAAGAAACTGCTGGGAATTTTTTAGTACTGTCTCCGCAAAAATGCTGCATGAGAGATATAAAATATAGGATCAGTAGTACAAATCAACATTCCATTGACTCAAGGAAGCTAGGTGGTTGTGGAGGGCTTTGCAGCTTCTGGGGTTGTTATGGAGATGATACAATTCTGCAACTTTCCTCCCATACATCACAAATGGTGGAAGAAAGGCTACGTAGCACAATGGACTCTTCCACCTAGGCAGCAGTCTTCCAATACTTGAGGGAGAGTCACAGAGAAGAGGGGATCAACCTATTCTCTGACCACTTGAGGGCAGGACAGGAAGTAATAGAAGAAAGTATTAAAGAGAGATCCAAACTAGAATTAAGGAGAAATTCCTGACAGCGAGAACAATTAACCAGTGGAATGACTTATCTCCAGACGTTGTGGGTGCTCCTTCTTTGGAGGTTTTCAAGAAGAGATTGGACAGCCATTTATCCAGAATGGTAGAGAGGCTCCTGCTCAAGCAGGGAGTTGGACTGGTCTCTTCCAACTGCTATTCTATGATTCTAGGACATCAGGAGCCAAATGATATGCTCTAGTACTTCATAAACCCCGCTGCCCATCAGAATTCCTTGTGGGCTACAAGGTTCACAATTTTGGGATTTGCCATTATTTTGGATACAAAGCAGAGAAAGTGTATTGAAGGAGCCTTGATACACTTGTACTTGTTGATGCATCCTTTAAAAAGCTGTTTTTCTTCCTGGGTGCATACAGCAACAGGGAATAACCACAAGTGCATGGTTGAGCCACCTGTTTTTCTTTTCTCCTAAGCATTAGAAGGAAAGGATATGTCATAATGTCAACCCTGAGTTACAAATATTCTCCTTTTTTAGGATATGTCATCATTTTGGATCCAATCATTCTTGAATTGGAGTTTTGTACCAACACCAGCTCCTGAATAATATAATATTCTTTTTTCAGAGCTAAACCCATCACAGCAAACAAGGTGGGAAACATCATCCATCAGACGCAGAAAAATGGCTTCTTGGCAACAAAGTAGGAGCTCTTGCTGTTGCAGTGGAGGAGTTTGCGTGTGTAGCTGTACAAGTCAAGGAAGGTCATTTTCCTGCTGTAAAGGAAGAGGACAAAGTTGTGTTCGTTGTGTGTCTTCCATCCAGCAAACTCAGGGCTCCATCTGCTGTGGTGGAGGCCGTAGAGGAAGCTCTGGCCAAACCATCGTCGTTGTCCCAGGCAGCAGTGGTGGAGATGGATGGTGTTGCAGAGGAAGAAGAGGCTCCAGTGGTGGAGGATCTGGCCAAATCATTATATCACCTGGAGGTGGACAGTCTTCTGAATGCTGCATTGGAGGAGGGACCTGGGGGGGGCCTGGAAGTGGGATGAGTCAGCAGAAATGTGGTGGAGGAATCATATGTCCTGGAGAGTGGAGGTGGGGAAGTGGAAGCGCAGGAGGATCATGTGGTGTTAAGGTAATTTCTGGGGGGTCCAGTGGTGGTAGAAGGGGTAGTGGTAGCAGATCAGGGAGCCCCATAGGAGGTAGCAGTGGTGGAAGTCCAACCATTATTATTCCATGTGGTTGCAAGGGTATCGGTGGTGGTCAAAGATCCATGAGCCCCATAAGAAGACGTTCCAGTGGTGGCAGAAGGGGTAGTGGTAGTCGCTCAAGATCAGGGAGCCCCACAGGACGTAGCATTGGTGGAGGTCAAACCATTATTGTTCCATGTGGTTGCAAGGGTATCAGTGGTGGTCAAAGATCAGTGAGCCCCATAAGAAGAAGTTCCAGTGGTGGCAGAAGGGGTAGTGGTAGTCGTTCAAGATCAGGGAGCCCCGTAGGACGTAGCATTGGTGGAGGTCAAACCATTATTGTTCCATGTGGTTGCAAGGGTATCGGTGGTGGTCAAAGATCAGTGAGCCCCATAAGAAGAAGTTCCAGTGGTGGCAGAAGAGGTAGTGGTAGTCGTTCAAGATCAGGGAGCCCCGTAGGACGTAGCATTGGTGGAGGTCAAACCATTATTGTTCCATGTGGTTGCAAGGGTATCGGTGGTGGTCAAAGATCAGTGAGCCCCATAAGAAGGGGTTCCAGTAGTGGCAGAAGGGGTAGTGGTAGTCGTTCAAGATCAGGGAGTCCCATAGGAGGTAGAAGTGTTGGAAGCCAAACTATTATTGTCCCATGTGGTAGAAAGGGTAGTGGCAGTGGTTCAAGACCAGGGAGCCCCATAAAAGGAGGTTCTGGTGGAGGTCAAACCATTATTGTTCCATGCCCTAGAAGAGGTAGTGGCAGTGGTTCAAGACCAGGGAGCCCCATAAAAGGAGGTTCCAGTGGAGGTCAAACTATTATTGTCCCATGTGTTAGAAGGGGTAGTGGCAGTGGTTCAAGACCAGGGAGTCCCATAAAAGGAGGTTCTGGTGGAGGTCAAACCATTATTGTCCCATGCCCTAGAAGAGGTAGTGGCAGTGGTTCAAGACCAGGGAGCCCCATAAAAAGAGGTTCCGGTGGAGGTCAAACTATTATTGTCCCATGTGTTAGAAGGGGTAGTGGTAGTGGTTCAAGACCAGGGAGCCCCATAAAAGGAGTTTTGGGGGGTGGTGAAACCATTATTGTTCCATGTGCTAGAAGAGGTAGTGGCAGTGGTTCAAGACCAGGAAGCCCTATAAGAGGAGGTTCCGGTGGTGGTAGTATTGGTGGTGGGAAAACCATTATTGTCCCTTGTGATGGTGGTAGTGGTGGTGGCAGCAGCATCAGTGGCCAGATCTCTGTGGGTGGCATTACAGGAGTAGTGGGTGCAGGTTCCATGCAAACCAAGCAATCCATTATTTTGCCCCCATGTATAGGTCAAACAAAACAAGTTACCCAATGTCCCCCACTCCAGAAGTGATAGCTCCAGTCTCTTGGTATGTTCCATTCCCCACCACATAGTGTTACAAAAAAAAAAAATCTTGCCTGCATGTCACGATTCTTATTTTGTGTCCGTACTGCAAGCTCTCTCTTCTCTGTATGTTGTATGTTCAGTAGCACTCTCAATGTGCAATGGTGTAAAATACTGTGATAATTAATGCCTCCCTGATGGGGAGGATTTGATCATATTCTCTAGCCATGCATATTTCTGTCTCTGCTAATATCTGGTAGACAATAAAGCTTATTTGAGGATCATGTTATTTGGACTTTGACATTGTCAAACAGGAATGAGCAAGACTTTAGCAGCCAAGAGGAGTGTTATATTTTCCTCAGTCAAATAGGATCAGACCCAGAAAATTAACAAGAAATATGTTTAAAAGAAGGCAGACCAAGAGCAGTTACAGGTGCAAAACAACATGAAAAGGCAGAAAAACAATCGACCACAAATTTTAGCAGTTGTCATGATGGATTGGAGGACAATTGAACACATCTCAGGATAGCTGTTCCAAGAAGGCTCCACACACATTTGCACTACTCAGATGACACTGAGGACATACATAAATCTCCAAGTGGCCTCAACGACTCTCTAAAAGAATGCAAATGACCAGATGTCTGCAAGGAATATAAATCCATTCTCCACCATTCAGTCAGAACCTAAAGAAGCTTCTTGGATGAGAAGCGAAACATCTTCAAAGAAAAACAAGAAAGTCCTGTTGCCCATACAATCCATCAGGGCTTCTCCAAGATTTCAAGCAAAGAGCCCTGTGCAAAAAAAAAAAAAAAATGCTAGGCCCTGCATTTGGGCCATTCTCTTTGCTCTTTCTTGATTGTTCCACTTATGATACACTAGTTCATTGTCTTTTAATCTCTGGAATTGCCTGCCAAGTGACACAAGATCCTGTCTCAGGCATATGGTGCATCTTAGGCCATGAGACAAGTCACCCCATAATCAAAGTCTGACTGATAAGCATGCCAAAGTGTTATTCTTAAATTCTAAAAATATTTTATAACACTTTGGCAAAGAAGAAAGGTCGGGAAAGCCATGATTAAAATAAAATAAAAAGGTTTACATAGCCACACCCACATAAGCACATATTTATGAGAAAGACCAAATCAGTGAATTTGTGTTCCATGCTTCTTTTCCACATCCTTCCGTGAGAGTTTATTCCAGCCTGTATTTAAACCCACCAGAGACTGCTGTCTTGCAGTCTCCCTACAAGGAGCAGCTGTCTGGAGCACTTGTGGGCAATCTCATGTACTCTCCTTGACCAGAGAGAAATCTGGTAGAGTTGGTTCATTTGTCAGTTCTTCATTCCACCATCATTGTCAGCTCCTCTTTCAGCAGAACCATCTTCAGTTTGCCATGTCTTCCCCGGAAGTAAAATTCTGTATTTTTTTTTATTGCTGTAAGCCGTCTTGATGGTCAAATAAGTAAAAAAAAGTAGCATACAAATCCAAAAATAAATAAGGTTGATCATCTGCCTTTTTGCCCCCACTGTATTTTTTAATCCAACTACTCTCCAAGCAATTGATGAAGTATCAAAGTATCGGTTATCAAATCTGGTTGCTTTCCTTTCTCTGACCCTTCTATTATTTATTTAATGTTGAGATTATTCTCACCCTGACTCGGGGAAAAATGTAAATTTGGATAAGTTCTTTTTGTAAAAGCAAATGAAATGTTCAACAGTTACAGCCGGAGAAATTCATTTCATCTAAAATCTATATGCAAAGCTGAACATGGAGGGAGATTTGATCCAGCTCACAACTTTTGAAGGAAAAATTCTATAAAAATCTATTTTTAAAAAAAGCATATAAAATGCATTAATTTAGAGAAAATGTGTTTCTAAAAAATACTCCACAAACTATATTAGAAAATGTTCATATAGATGTGTAAATGGTCCAGAAAGCATCACAGCAAGCATATTAAATATATAGATAAAATTTTATTTATTTGGAAAAATGCAGACATCCACTTGTTGAACTTGTGAACTTGTACAAAAGCGTTCTTTATACATTGATATAGAAATGGGACAATGAGAAATGAAAAACTGGTAAAAGAAAAAGCTGGGTGGGATTAAACAAGTTAAATTTCACATTCCTTCATCTCAACTTCTAAAAAACAATTGTTCCAAGCATCTCTTTTTGGATTGCATGCAATTAGAATATCTTCTGTTTTGAACAGCAGTTTTGCATATCTTTCCTTTCCGACTGTTGCAACAGCTTAGTATGAAAATAAAAAGCAGTTGAGTAGATAAAGAAGCACTTGAAAATATCCATTTGGCCAAAAAACCAAAAACACAAAAAACCAGAACGATTCATCTATAATTACTTAAAACCCCTCTCCCAAAAAAAGTTTAATCTTGAATTCATCAGAAGCCCCCCTTGATGGGAGAGGCCCCTCAACAATCCAGCACTTCCGGAATTAACCTGTTAGGTGGAACAGGTCATTAAATTGTTTGTGCTTCCTAAACTAAGTAGTGATGGAAAAGAGAGATATTGATCTCATATGACTTGCTAAGCTTTCATGAGGCTAGCTGTTAGACATGCTAACTAAGTCACTCACCAGGATTGGGGGTGTCTCATTTCCCGTAGGAGAGGCTAAGCAGATGGTATAAAAAGGTCCTCAGTCTCTTCGGTCATAAAACACGCCTTTGGGATTCCTTCATCTTGCTCATTTGCCCAAGAAGGTAAGACCAAGCTCAAAGATACCCAATTCTTTTCTTCCTTGGTGCTGCATGGATGACTGGAGGAACATCTATGACAGATGCTAGCTCTTGAAATGGTTGGTTTGGAAAACTGGACGATGTCTCAATGTAAGACTCTCTGAACAGTTAAGAAATTATTCTAGAATGGAGAAGGAAACTGGGTTTCCTCAAACACTGTTGGACTCCAACTTCCATTAAACTAACCAATGTTGGGAGTTGGGGTTCCAACTCTCCTGGAGGATGGTTCATCATCCTAGTATGAGACAAAACTCCAAGAATGATTTTGTTAACATTTCTTCCATCTCTTCGCTGATCTTGATAACTCGTAGCTAAGGCTGGGTTTGGGATGTAGCCAGACTATTGGGTGTACCTCCTGCTTTCAGGAGCATGAGATTAGCATTGTCTGATTGTATGTTAGCAGAGGGAATTCTTTTATTTCTCTGACATCTAAATGGTTATTGTTAGGCAAATTATTTTGCCACTCCCTCAAATTTATCCTCAGAGATTCTTTAAATTAGCAAGTGATGAAATTGTCTTCCAAGTTGTTCCCACCAAAACCTCATGTCTGCATGAGGACACAGACAGTTCAACATTGGCAGTAGTAGCCATGTGATGTGCCATTAGAAATACGATCTGGGTATTTTGATGCTGCCATGCTGTGACTAGCAATGTAACTTAGTCTTAGAGGACAGTCGATGTGAACCAAACCTTCAGAACTGAATGGAAGCCTGTTTCAACTTATTTCTGGGAAAGGTTTGCACGACACAATTTCCTTCCTTGAAAAAGTGAAATAAGATGGAAAAGGTGAGCAATTGCAGATAGCTCACCTTGCAGATAGAAAAGATGAGCAATTTAAACAAACTTAAAGGAGAACAATTTATAAATTTGACCTCCTTCAGAAGCCCAATTTTTTATTTGAAGGGAATTCTTTTTCCTATAGCCTGGCATTTATTCATAACAACAGAGCCATCAAGAAACAGGACCTGTATGATAACCGAAGTTGTTTTCATTTAGGTGAACATTCATCAACCAACACCACTCTCTTCCAGAAACGATGAGCCAACAAATCCAATCTAGTGGTTGCTGCGGTACTGGTGGTGGATCCAGTGGTTCCTGCCATAGAAGAAGAGGCAGCGGAGGCTCTGTGTGTTGCTGTGGATGTTGCTGCTGTAGAGGTGGATCAAGACATGTGATGGTGGTATCTGGAAGCCAAGGATCATCCTGTTGTGGTGGCATCCAACAGATCCCGAGCTCCGGCTGCTATGGTGGAAGTTCTACTGGAGTCGTCGTAGTACCAGGCGGCCAATCTTCTGGATGTTGCATTGGAGGAGGACTTGGGGGTGGGATTTGCCAGCAGAAGGTTCCCCTCATTGGAGGTGGCAGCAGTGGAGGAATTTGCTGTGGTGGATCAGGGGGTCAGTCCACTATTGTAGCTGGAGGTGGTAGTGGATGCTGTGGAGGATCAGGAGGAGTGAAGGTCATTGGTGGTGGAATTGGCAGTGGGACTGGCTGGTGTGGAACTGTTGGTGGTGGATCAGGAGGTCAGTCCACTATTGTAGCTGGAGGTGGTAGTGGCAGTGGATGCTGTGGAGGATCAGGAGGAGTGAAGGTCATTGGTGGTAGACGTGGTAGTGGGTCCGGCTGGTGTGGAACTGTTGGTGGTGGATCAGGGGGTCAGACCACTGTTGTAACCGGAAGTGGTAGTGGATGTTGTGGAGGATCAGGATCAGGAGGAGTGAAGGTTATTGGTGGTGGAATTGGCAGTGGGTCCGGCTGGTGTGGAACTGGATCAGGAGGCCAGACCACTGTTGTAACTGGAAGTGGCAGTGGATGCTGTGGAGGATCAGGAGGAGTGAAGGTAATTGGAGGTGGAAGTGGCAGTGTGTGTGGTGATGGTGGATCAGGGGGTGTGAAGGTTATAGGTGGAGGATCCTCTGGAATTGGAGGAAGCATAGGGGATGTTAAAGTCATTGGTGGAGGGTCTGGTGGAGCATGTGGAACAGGAGGAGGATCAGGTGCAAAAGCTGTTGTAGTTACTGGAGGAAGCAGTGGGACATCTGCTTGTTGCGGTGGTGGGGGAAGCTCAGGTGCGGTTGCAGTTGTAGGGACCAGTGGTAGTGGATGTTCTGGTGGTAAAACCATTGTTGTATCAGGAGGAAGTGGTGGATCTGACTGTTGCAGCGGAGGGGGATCTGGAGGGGCATCCGTTGTCATTGCTGGTGGCTCTTCTGTTGGTTCCTCCCAGACAAAATGTCCCATTGTTGTTCCACCCTGCATTGGGCAAACAAAACAGGTTTGCCCACTGCCACCCAACATAAAATAAAATAATATTATGTTCTTGGTGGGAAGGAACCTTGGTGAGCGTACCTCTTGTTCCTATGATGTCTTGCTCAGCCAATGTACTTATGGTGTGCTGTGTTTCATGTTCTTCATCACTGTTTCATTTTTGCCTATGTATATCGGAGCATTTTAAAACGTGAGGGTTTGTGCGGCTCTGTGGTGGACGGGAATTAATGGCAACACCCACTGAATATCTTGCTTGCTTCTCCATTTTCACACTTTGGAGAAAATAAAGCTTCTTACAGAATGAGCACATGGTTGTCTTCTTATCGCATGCCTTCAGTGCTGACAATTGTCTCCCATGTCTACCTTTTTCCAACACAAGTTTGCAAACATTTTTTTCTGGTCCCTCTGTTCCCACCTTCAAATGTGTATCATTCAGTAATGCACCTCTCAGCGCCATATGCCTAAATTTCCAAAATGATAAAACGTAGTAATAATGATGCTTGACACATTTTCATTTTCTCCAGCTTTAAGTGAGTTTTGAAATCCCTTTGAGGAGCTTAAAAAAGGAATTGGCGGGAAAAATCTAAACATCTTTGTTCGCAAATTTGCTCTCTAGAGAACAATCCTGGGTTTCAATTGCTTTGCAGAGATTCAGGACTTCATAGTCCCCAAAACATGTAACATGTTGATGATAATATTGATTTACACTCTCAGAAGCATACAAGGGTGGATGGATGGATGGATGGATGGATGGATGGATGGATGGATGGATGGATGGATGGATGGATGGATGGATGGATGGATGGATGGATGGATGGATGGATGGATGGATGGATGGATGGATGGATGGAGTCTGAAGAAAAGCAAAAGTTGGTGGGGAAAGTGGAAACTTTAGATATTTTTAAATATATATTTTTGGTCGACACCAAAAATTTGTGGTCATGCGGAACCTTGCAGTTTAGCTTTCTCCCAGGGAGCATTTTGTCCAGAGTCATCACACAATCCCTGGCAATCCTTCTCAATCCCTAGTCCTCTAGGGACATTAGTTTGGAGAAAGACTGGTATGAAAGAATGTTAGGATCTGGCAATTAGACAGGCAAACTGAGAGCTGTGCACAAGACGAGCAGCATTAATTGACAGTGTCTCCTAAAACTTTGTCCTAAAAGAAGGCAGCTAAAATCTTTCAAGATACAATTCCAGAGTTTCTTCTTGGAACACCAGTTCTACCACAGCAAAGATCTCCACCCCCATCCAATCAGATATGGTGTCTCCCTGTTTGGATTGGCAAGGAGAAATGCTGAATTAGACAAACTAGGGAGCCTTGTTTGGGATTCTGACCTCATTGGATGTGCCCCCAAGGCCATGAGTGACAACTGCAATCACGTCCAAGGGCAGTAATTATATTTATGCCATCATTTAGGCTTTAACGATGGATGGCGTTGCTGCCTATTACTCATGGATAAGTTTCATCAATGATCTGGCAGCAAAAGTCTGCAGGATTATTCATCTACTTTTCCCATGTGGGGCTTTTCTTAAGGATAACAAAATAAGTTAATATTTCAACTAGCCAAGCTTCAGATAAACCAAACCTAGTTTGTGGCAAATCTGGTTGTTTGCCTGCAGACATTTCATTACCCAACTATCTAACATCATCAGTGCTAGTGAAATGAGGTTTGGTCCCTACTTATATACAGTAGCTTTCCTTGCCAGTATTGGTGGGGTTATGGTTTTCTCCTTAGTAGTTCCTTGATTAGATTATTCTTTTCTGCTTGTTTGTCTGGTCTTAATCCCTGCTTATCCGGGTGTTGGCTGCTGTAGAGGATGCGTTCTCATCATTTTTAGGTTTCCTTCTTAGCTTAGTGTTGTCTCTTTTGAATGGTGTGCAAATATGATTTATTTCTATGTGCCCATGGATGGTTTCACGCTCCAAGTAAACCCATCCATTGTGTTCTTTTTCTCCAGGAGACCATATAATAAATATTCTCACAATATGTTTAATCTATTTGTTAAATAAAAACATCTTCTGGGTTTGCACAATTGCTGAATCCCAAACTAACTGGATTTTGTTGTGAGGAAATTACCCACTTAAAGCACAACTAGAAGTCTCCGTTTATCTGATGTTTTTTCTTGGTCTTCTGCTCCCTCTAGTGATGCACATCTAAACAGCATCCCTGGGGAAACAAGGTATGGTATCACCTTGCTGAGGAGCAAACTGGAAGGACCAGGAGTGGGAGGAACTGGACAAGTGTTCACCAAACATCTGTGCTATTTGGTCCTGTCTAGGAAGAACTTACTATTCATACGCATTCTGACAACCCACCCAGATGCCACTCATCCACCAATCTTGGAGGTTTGCTGACGCAACCAGCAGTGACGAGACCCAAATAGCTCCCTATTGTTTGATTTTGACTTTGGATTTGGTGTGAAATCAGCAACTTGCAAAGACTAGTCTGTTGTGAGCACATCTGTAATAAATTTGGCCAGGGCCTGAGGACCAGAATAAGTATCCAGAAAATAATGCAGAAGAGGCAGGCATTCCATTTGAATCTTATGAATGTTTTCCTAGCCTTCTTGGGGACTGCAACCAATAAGCCATAGTTAAGCAAGCCATATCTTAGCAAAGCCTGGGTACCCAGTTGATGGGCTTCCATAGATACACGATCTTTCATCTCTTCATTTGTTGAATGTTCTAAAAGGTGCCATCTGCCACTAAGGATTTGAATAGGGAGAAGCCACAACTTTGGTGTCTGAATTAAATTATACTTTTATTCCCCCTGATAAGAGGTTGACAATGGGATAGGGACCCCACCTATTGTTGATACTGATAAGAGTTGGGGTCCTAACCTGCTGGTAGAGGCCAAGAGGCAATTGGTTTTAGACCAGCCAGCTACAAGCATAAGCCTGGCATCAATCAAGATCACGTGTCTCCACGATGCTACTGAAGCAACATTCTTGGCATCTGACATGATTGGAACAGACCCAGATTGTTAGCACAATTATCTGTAATACATACGATTGTGCAAGATCCTTAGTTTGTGCTTTGCATGCCCACACTGGTATGTGATTTACCATTGCTTTAAAGATGTTGACATCTCAGCCTACAATGTCCTGATTTGGCTAACAAATTCCTCTATTCTGTGAGGAGGTTAAAGGACCATAAAGAGAGTCTTCTGAATCACGTGTAGCCCAATTTCCCACCCCAATCCTTCTTCTGGCCCAGCACACTTTTGGACCTCAAACTTTGCCATGATATTCAACACCGGCACAAGCCAGCCGTGATTGAGGAGAAGTAGTGGCCTGCTTGTAATCAGAAAAAATGGCCCAGATTTGTTGAAAAGGACATGATCCTCTTCCTGAGGATGCTTCTCAACATCATCATTTAAGGTTAGGAAGCAAAGTGGACCCAATCTGGGGTCTCAGAGCCATCGAATGCAATGTGCTTTGGATCTTGAAAAAGGAGAATAAATCAGTTTTTGCTTCCGTGTGCCATCCCTCAACATCCTTTTGCTCACTAGTACTCTATTGAGTACTTTGTGGTGTCAATTGCAACGTCCACATTGTTTGTGAGATGCCATCACAAGGTACGTGGAATCACTGTGGTTTGTGATGAGTCCTGTGCTGTTTAGCCCTGTGTTTGTTTGGATATTGCCTGTAACGGGAACATAGGAGAAGTTTGCTGTTATGACCATGGTCAGGTTGGACTGCCATGTGAATCCCATACAGGGGATCTAAAGTGATCTAGTTAAACCTACTGAGCAAACCCTACTACACTTTCTAAATGAACCCAAGAGCTCCTGATGATTCAGAGTCCAACCAAAATCCATCCTTCAAAATGGAGTCCTCACTCTCATTACCCAAAAGTTGACATTGGCCATTCCTCAACAAGCAAGAAGAGTTTGTAGAACGTTTTTCTGAAGCGCTCACATACACGACTAGCAAATGAATCCATGGTGGATTTCCATAAACATTGTAACATAGAAAGAGCAAAACAGCCAGTATCACAGGAGTGTTTCAAACCCTTCCTTGTTTCTCTTCTTTCTTTAATGAATCTATTTTGTATCCTTGCATTTCATTTCCATCCTTTTGGTCTCCTCTCCCTTCACACAAACCATCCCCAGAATGTTGCTTTTCCTTGAGTACCTTCCCCCAAAAAAGATTTGTCCAAGATGCTTTCTTAATTTCTTTCATGCCATGTATATTACAAACCTCTGCTTACTCTGGCTAATTTACAAACTATCGTAGCTACTTGGATTAAATAGACATTACTTTGGGAAAAGAGGATATGTGGAAATTGCCACACACTTCCTGTGTTTTGAGGAATCTTTAAGGAATCCAGTCACACCATCTCATGAAAACCACCTGTCGTGTTGGGCGCCCATTTTTCATTCTCCTCAATGTTGGCCAACATTTCTGAGCCTTGATATATGGAATCCTTGACATAAGGCAATTACATTGCGCAGGCCGTTGTGATGGATGAAGACTCCAGTTGCAACACACAGCCCATTCCTTCCGCTTATTGGGTCATGAATTGGGCATTTCCCTTGAAGGAAGGCAAAGGAACCGTATAAAAATGCCTCATCGCAAGCATCTAAGCACACATTTGCGGTATTCCACCATTGCAAGCTTCCCCGCTGCAGTTTGGGTAAGTCTACCAAAGCTTTGTCTTCTTATGGCTGGGATTGACAAGAAAGAAGATTGGTGTTTGCTTTTGTTAAGATTCCTTCTTGCAAAATGAGCTGGTTTAGGGATAGAACGTAGTGCTTTCGAAAACTCAGAATATTGGATTTATTAAGAACTGGCAAATTGGCAATAGAGACGTAGATGTGCACTACCGACAGGAGAAATTATTCTAGTTTGCACTTGATATAAAGGTATAGAATTTGAACAGGTTAGTAGGCACCAACATTTGCAATGAATTATTTATTGTCAGGGTTACTCTGCTTGTAATTCTGCATTATGGTTTGAGGGACCATCTATTCTTTCCCACCTTTTCCTTTAGATACCTGAAGAGACTGGGAAGAAGGGGGTAGAGAATTAGATAGTATAAACTGTCTTTATTTTATTAAAATGCTTGCCTCCTGCCCCAATCTCATGACTTTGAGCAGTTTACAGTGTGTATCGAAGTGCAATAGAAAACAGCTAACAGCGGAAACCATTTTTAGCACTGACAATGTTACCTAGTTTGGATAATAAAATGTCTGCAAGAAAACAGCCAAGCTCAGAGACCACCAAGGACCCCTCATTTCAAACCTGAGCTATAAATATTCTCCTTTATTGGTACACCATCTTTTTCCTGTCTTTGAGATACGTTCACGAGCGTGTAATAACGAACATGCAAGAATTGTAGACAGCATGAGTGTGGAAACTTGTAAAAAGTTCTCACTTTCTTCCAAGACATGGTCCCTTATAAAAAAAAAAAAATGCATTTCCAAGGGCAACCGGACTGGAAGACTTGAGAATTAAAAAAGATCAGACACTGAACTCAGCTTAAAATGCAGGTGGGATCCCAGAAACAACATTTACCAAAGTCTCTGTGTTGCTAAAGTTTGGGAATGCTGGGCTGGGCCTTCATAGCAGATGCATTTATCATTTCTTTGCTTTGCCACAGAATTGTTAACAAACAGACATCAGGATGTGCTCCCGCAACGACCGAGGATGCTCTCATGACAATACTTGTAACAGAGGGAGGAGCTCCTGCCATGAGGATCGAAGTTATTGCTGTGATAGAAACAATCCATCTTTCACAGTTATGACCATACCGGTGGTGCAGGATCAGAATCCTCTCACCCAGAGCCAGAAGCAGTCCCCCATGGTTTATTCCACTCCCCAGCTCCAACAACCTCAACAGCTCAAGCAGCCCGTTCCATATCCTCCCCAACAGCTGAAGCAGCCTCCACAACAGTTGAAGAAGTAGGAGAGCAAAACATGGAGGAAACACTGCAAGGCAATGCACCTGAAAGCCAGCAATTCGTTCCTGTTCGATTTCCTGCTTATGCAAAAAAAAAAAAAAAAAAAAAAAAGTTTTCTTCGATTGGCATTGAAATCCCCCTGCTTCTTATCCTGCTTGATATAGGATTTGTACACGCTAGCCTCTTTGATGCTTTGGTCAGCAGCAAGCATTAAATTGCACAAATCTGTATTTGGTTTCGAGTGCTTTTTTATGTGGATGACTTGGACGGGGAAGGAGAGTTTCGGTGGGAACGAGGGAATTAGGGTGGTTCAAGCGCTTAAAATATCTCTTTGGGGAATTAATCAATGTTTTAAATGTCCAGGGTGATCTTTTTTTTTCACCCGGTTTCAGCAGATGATTCCATGCAAGGCCTTTGGTTTTCTCAAGTCAAATGGGCAACATTCAAATTCCGAGCTGACATTTTCAAACAAAAAAACAAAAAAACCCAGTCCCTGCCACACAGTGATTAAATCCTAAATGTTACATCAAATCTCAAACTGACACCTGTCATTAAAATTAGACTATATCTCGAGACTACTTCACACACACACACACACACACACACATCTGGTTTTCAACCTTCTGATTTCAGCAGGTTTCTATACCTGGAAATCTGATGTTCTTCAGAATCATTCAATTCATGCGTGCTTTAAATCCTGGAATTGATTCTAATCAATAAACCACCAACAGAGGCAATACATTCTCAGGCTTGAAACAAATGATAAAATTCACTGGTTTTCTTTTTCATCCACGTTCACCTTTTTTTCCAGACTTTAACAACTTTCTCGTTGTGTATTCTTATTTGAAACAAAAATGACAGGGCCAGGATGAGATGGTAAGAAATACCAGACGCTGCAAATCAGCAGCAAACCACAGACCAATCATCTCAGCTCTGATTTTTATCAATTCCTTCTAATAAGTCTCTATTTCCTGATTTGGTTAGGTTGCTGTTTGATCACCACTCATAATTGCAGAAAGAAATTAATAGAGCATAATCCAGATGGCCCAGATCCTTGCTAGATGACCAGCAAGGCCAGTCAGTGATCAAGAGAGGAGAAGAAACACAGCACAAACATGTTCTAGGTCATCTTGGTGACCTTCCGAATATATTACCATTAGAACTCTCAGGTCAGAATGGAATATAATTGGCATTATTTTGAGAGCCATAATCCCAATATCTTTGGAGGACATAAATGTTAAGAATCTAACTAAAGGTTTCCAAAGATCTGAAGAATATCAGAAGAGATCTCCACCCATCTTAATGATAAGTCCATGGGCAGAAAACAGACAGGAAGAAATGTATTCTGGATAGGGTCTAGTTTCATAGGTCCAAGCCTATGATGGTATTCTAAATACAATGTATTGTTTCCTCAATTCTTCTAATAAATAGATTTTGACCACTTAGAAGGTTTTCATGGGTTGGTAGGTAGACAAAGAGAAGGATGATCTCAGTTTCACACCAATTCTGATCCCTTTAAAATGTCCGACTTCTTTGGCACTTGGTTTGTCCCACAAAAATAAAAATAAGGAATTTTAGAGGTGGCAATAGCATCTTCTTTCCAAAGAAAAATAAATAAAGAAGTCAAGATAGATAGCCATACCAACACCTACATTTACCGTTAGAGTGATATTGTAAAGCAGTCCCTGCCAGAGACACTGTGTGTATCATCACTATATGATCTCTTGGGACTCTCTGGAAGTTGGGGATGGTGAGCTGCAGCTCCCCAGCCATCAACCATTGCTCATTCCTCTGAATCCAGCCAATGACAGCTCCCTTTTCCTGGGAGCTCAGGCAATCAGAATTTGTACTTCCGGGCTGTTCTGCCTTGTAATTGGACAGCACAGCCAAATAACTCAGTTCCTCTCCCGACCATCAGCCATTGCATTCTACACAAACACAGAGTCAAAACTGCCAGATATTCATTGCCTTCATATTCCAGAAGGTGATGCCTTTATTAAGCCACTTTAGCCAAACAATATGTATACAAGCAAGATCAGATTACAAAACAGATTGGAAAGAAAGAGGAGGGAAGGTGGTGAGATGTCAGGCAATCTTGACACCCCAAGTCTTAAATTGGAATATTAGAGGCAGGTTCACCGGTTCAAATTAAAATCTGCCTAATTCTGATTATGGGACAGTTTTGGCCTCCTGCCAGATCTATTCAGTTGAAATCAGAAAGTAATGGGCAACGGAGAGAAATGGTTTGGATAAGTGGGGATGGGGGGGGAGGAAATTCCTGTCCAAAGCCTTCCTTCAGGAACTTTTCCTGCAATTAGTGGAAGAAAACAGAGACAGGTGCAAGGTTTCAGGTATGTCGCTTGGCAAGGCAGATGCCCTAAAGAGAATCAAGATGGGAAATGATCATGTTCCTTCCAGGTGTTAAACCTGAAAGAGGGCAGATGTGCAATTACATTCCAGATTTTCCCTTTATTCCAATTGGCTTATTCATTAAGAAATAAGGCAGCATTCTGGGAGGAAAGATTCAGGAAATAACAGCAAGGGGTGCAATGCATACAGAAGTACGCTTGGATTAACATCTTCGAGAAAAGGTTATAGCAATAATGGAGGGAAATAACACTAGAAACGACAGGTGGGATTATGGTAGAAGTAGAGAGCAGGAAAGGAAGATTATAAGAGCAAGAAAGAAGCCAAAGTTAGACAGCGATGCACAAAGAAGATAGAGGCTAAACCCAGCGCAGCAAACATGACTGTTCTGGGCCAGCCATTCTTCTCAGATCCAAAGCAGAGCAACATATATTATTTCTTCATGGCACAGCAATTCAAAAGTCCTGGGAGATGTGGTCAACTTCACTTGCACTGTTTACAGCACTGGGAACAGCAGGCGGATTGACCGCAGCAAGGAGAACAGCAGGGTGAGCAGCACGGAGCGCAGCAGCACGGAGAGCAGCACGGAGCGCAGCACGGAGCGCAGCACGGACCGCAGCATGGACCGCAGCATGGACCGCAGCAACTAGGACCACAGCCTCCAGTCGGCATACAGATGACGTGTGCGTCACCACCGCCATAGTCACCACCGCCACAGCCACAGCCGCCACAGCAGCCGCCGCCGCCGTAGCCGCCGCCACCACCGCCGCCAGATTCCATGTTGCCCATTTCTGCAAAACAAGAAGGAATGAGCAGAACAGGAGAGGAATTGGGATCAGCAGCTGCTCTGAAATCTTGAGACAATTCTTCTTTAACATCCACGGTGCGTGATGACTTCTAAGTCAATCTACTGTCTAAGTACCCCATATCAACATTTCCCTTCTCCGATTTGCACACTCCGCCCCTTATTGTTAGCACACTAAAAGCAAATGCTTTATTTTTACAAGAAAAAGGAAATCAGTCATGTCACGAGACCAAGCGTTGGCCATAAAAATCAGAGAACCATAGTCTCCTAGAATTGGAAGAACTGGCCACTGAGGTATACCAGATCCCAAATTAAGAATAACCTAAAACTTAAACAGAGAGTTGTCCAGCTTCTGCTTGAATTCATCCATCGAAGGACAGCCACTACTTCTCCAGGTGATTAGGCCATAATCCTATTTTCAGAAGAAGCCTGTGAGATATTTCTCATAAGCAAGAATGTCCCAGGAGTTTTTTCTTTCAACATCAGGATCTTAAGATATCCTCCCATCAAACAGTAGGTTTTGTCATCTTGTCCAATCAATAATGATAAGATGTAAGCTTGATAAATCTGCCGATTCTAACATACTGGCTATTTGAGCCAGTGATTCTGAATTCCAGACGGCTTCATCTGTCTCCAACTAACTGTTGTCTCCAACTGTTTAGAAAACACCAAACTATGTGTTCCTCTGTTCAGCTAATGGTACAGACTCACAAAGGGTCCCTATTCTATTGTAGCAAGCTTCCTATCTGAAGCTAAATATTTTATCATCATCAGGATGACCAATCAAAGTCAACTTACCTGCTGGAAGTGTTGCTTGCTAACAAGGTATACCAAGGAAGGTTATGATGTTCTCTTGGGAACAGGGGGCCACCTTTTATACTCCATCCTCAACCTTCCCCCAGGAAGTGAGACAATGCTATGGAACGGCAGGTTCTTCACTCATTCAAAAAACATGTTTCCTTCCACCTGGTCCTTTGACTCAATTCCATTTCTCATTAAAGGACATTTTTCTAGAAGTGTATGATTAACACCATCTTCGCTTAGCAATGCTGTAATTCCAAGTCCAGAGGCACAAGGAAATTTGCTCTTAAATTGTGAGCCCTAAACTCGAGACAAATTTCAATGCATCGTGAGGACCCCATGGTTGAAGGCCTCATTATGGATCTCATGCCTCTTCATTGACCTGACCCATAATTGACTTGACTCTTCGTTGTCTTAACCCTTCATTAGCATAATCAAAATCAGATGTAAGCAAAACAGATCGAGGAACTCTGCCTGGGGACTATGAACTCCCAATGAGGTTCCTGAGAAATGAACTGGTGGACTCAGAGCAATATTCACTGAAGTGGGAAAAATTCTTAAGAAAAAAAACTCAGCAAACCAAATGTCCATAATTCATGGTCATAGAATGTATTGATAAAACACAATATCCAAGAAAAATGTAGGACGGTTTGTCTGGAATGCTATTCACACTACATTTTTTTTCATTTTGATTAGAAATCTGAAAGAGTCCACAAGGAACTGAACTAATTTGATTTCTAGGTATGGTCCGAGGAAAGGTCAAGAGCTGTGCAATGCTTTGAAAGTTTGATTCATTTCTATAAAGTTCTGAGTGGGGTTTCCATTTGAAGCTGTTTCATGAAGCAACACGATCTTCTTACTTCTAAAGAAGAAGCCCATGGATGACTACACTTCAGATTATCAGTTCCAATAGCCAGAAGAGACTCTTGGCCAGGAATTTTCTCCTGAGAAGTGAAATGTTTTCAAGGGGAAAAAAACCAAGAAAGTCCAGTTGCCTTTTGGAAAAGCACCTTTGGGACTTCATAGTCCAAAGCACATTACTAAGCTGATGCCAAACCAACATTGCACAATGCTATCGTCTCCTTTGTATTATCTCAGTGTCGCATGTTCCTGGATTTAATGATGTGGCTTTATTAAACAAAAAGTGTAGGGAGCACAATGGCTACGAGGGGAAAGTCCACTCCAAAGTGCAAGGTGGTGGGAAAACATTGTAGGGAGAACCTGTTAGTAGAATTTAAATGTTAAATGTTGATTTATTTTTTTTAACAAAAGAAGAAAAACAAAACATGAAGAACTGAGACAAAGCAACGAGGACCAATTTGTCCATCTCAGGTGTGATTTGATGATTCAGCCACTGCATTTGATTCATCTGCTGCATTTCCTAGTGTGACCTTCTGATTACAGATGCCAAGCAAACATAGAATTGGCATTCTTTTAGTTTGGGGCCCTTCCTTGGGGGTTTAAGGGTAACACTATAATTAGAAGTTATTTCCATGCGTTAGTTCTCATGTAACTTCCCACTATCAACCTGGTGCTCAGAATACTTCTGGTTGTTGTTTTTAAATCATCCAGGCCCTCGTGACATGGTCACAATGGAAAGATTACTCAAAGTTCACCCTTTCTCCTTCTTGTCCTTTGCTTCTCCTCCATTGTTCTGTCTTTTTCCCCGTTGTCTCCTTCTCCTAATCCTTTAAGTCACTTTGATGTTAGGTGAGAATTATAGAGTTGAACGCTGCACAAAGCACATACATACATTGAGTAAGGACAATGAGCCAGAAAAATGACGTGTTGGATGACCATTTGGCTTTATGGTTAATAAAGAGATCACCATTCCTTGTTAGTGCCTCATTTCCCAAGTGTAGGGTGCACGGAGCTCTATAAAAGGTCCCCCTGTTCCCCAAACTCTTCATTTACTCAATTGGATTAATTCTCCTAGCCATTTCCACCACCTACAAGGTAAGTGGTCCTTTGTTGATATAAGCCAGACCATTCCTGGATTTTCTTTTTAAAAAGCTGTAACACTTTATAGCTTTCTCTCCCGTTTCATTTCCCCCCCCCCCTGTAGTTTAATCTAATGGTTGAATCTAAGATTGAGAGGAAAAAGCAAGAATATATAGAATCCATTTCTATGTATACTTGTTAAAAATAAGCCTTGTTGGATGTCATAAACCAACCTCCAAAGGAGAGGCTACAATTCAGTCTTGGAGCATAAGCTGGTGGGTGATCCCAAACTGAGTTTGTTGCCTCTCCAATTAAAAATGAAGCAATTGTCGAGGTTGAACAGGTAGAAGAGATGAAAAACAGACAGCTTTCAGAACAAGCCAAAAACCTGTTTTATCATGCATCTGGATCACTCAGCAGCAAACCAGCTGCATTGGAGGAACTCTAACAACAGGACCACCATCTCATTTATCCGTTGTCTTTCCTCAGTATGCTGCTTTCAGTTTTGAAATAGTTACAGACAAGACTGAACTACTTTCCAAGTCATCCAAATTGGTGGGTGATGCTCTTTGGAGCTAATAAGTTCCATAATTTCCCTCCTACATTCCTCGTTTACATTTTAATGTGTGGAAATTGTGGCTCCGGAATTGTGGCCCATCACTCTTCTGAAGAGAGTGCCTCTTAACATTCTCTTGTTTCTTTTCAGCCAGACCTTCACAACTCATCGCAAAGATGGCCTGCTGCCCCATCTGTGGTTGCTTCCCCTGCTGTTGTGTCCCCTGCTGCTCTTGTGCCCCCTGCTGTGGTTGTGGGCCCTGCTGTTCCCCCTGTGGGGCACCCTGCTGTTGCGGCCCTTGCTGTTGTTGTTCCCCCTGTGGTGCTTGTGGGTGCTGTCCCCAATGTTCCTCTGTTTGTGGACCCTGTTGCAATAAACAGTCATCCGGATGTGGATGTGGCTGTGGCTGTGGCTGCGGCTGCTCCCCTTGCTCCCCTTGTTCTCCCTGCTGCAGTTGTGGATCTTGCGGTGGGTCCTGTGGTGGGTCCTGCAACGGGTCCTGTGGTGGATCATGTGGTGGGCCCTGTGGTGGGTCCTGTGGGTCTTGCGGTTCATCTTGCTGTGGTTCCGGATCCTGCTTTCCCAAACAGTGCTTTTCCTAAAGAACTCCAAAGGACACTGCAGTAGGACAACCGAACTACACAACCCAACCATTCAAGAAAATGCCATCGTCATTCCATGGCGGTTGACCTCCTTGTGCTTCTTAACTAAATGCATTCAGTTTTTAGAACTCTGCCCCTCCATTAATTCTCCTTAGTTCCTTCTCACTTCTTCCTTCCCTTCCTTTTTTACAGCCCCCCCCCCAAAAAAAAGCTCTGTTCAGATTTTGAAATATTACTCTCATGACTGTCTCTCCTGCTGTTTTTTTTCTTGGTTATATGATAGATAATGGATAATAAACATTCCAGCTCTGCACTGTTTCAGCAGATTTCATTTTCTGATGCCCCCCATTAAATCAACACACCCTGGGTTACATTTGGAGGATGCATTGTTACACTAAGTTTCTTGTGGAACAAATTACATAGAACATAATAGTACAACATTGAGCATAGCATCGAATAGGATACATAAGAATTGCTTACGATTAGAAAATTAATGTATGATCTTTCCCACTTCTTTTAACCCACTGCTGTGTTGGTGAAGATAACATTCATGAAACTTGATACGTGAGCCTAGCCATTTACAATCCAGACTTTGTACCTGGCTAACCACCACTACTTGAAAAAGCTGCTTAGTACTACGGTAGTACTAACCCTACTACCTGAAGGAAATGACAACTACTTCCATACTCTGGTCAAGAAAACTGTCTGGGTAAATCTGTTGAATTACTGGAAGTTGAGTTTGATCTTTAACCTAGATTTTATGTCTAAGTTCCACCCCAACACCATTTATGAATGCTGCTTTTTTCCATGACAAACTGTAGGCCTGTTTCATACATGACATTAAACTATAGTTTATTTCACTAGCGTTCATTGTAGTTTGGGTTTACACATGTAAAGACAATAGAAACTAAAGTACATTTTGGTTTAAGTGGCTTAGATCTTTATTGTCATCCTCATCAACATCATCAAAGCAATGTAGAGTTGATATACAGTATTTCTACATCTAATTTCTTTTTTATGGCTCTTATTAATTAAGCTATCCTCCCAGGCATGTAGAAATGAACTCATAAATTCTCCTGAACTTCTAAAATATTGTTGATATATTTCTAACCCTATAAAGAGAATATTGGCACAGATCATGAGACATTTCTTCCTCATCTATATATTGTGTTTTTAAACTGAATATTAGCAGAAAGAACGATATAGAATACATTAAAAGAAAAAGCTATGATTGATGAAATCTGTAAAAATTCAAATGCTTCTTTTTAAAAATCAATGGAGGGCTCTAAAAGAATAGATTTTATTTTGGAAATCAAACTGCAAGTCAGACCATATAAAATCTGGGGAGATTTTCAGTTGCTCCCTCCTGTCAGACAAAACAGTCTTCAGATTTGAAAATGGAGAGTCGTACGATTTGACAACAGATTCTTCCTCCATGTTGTCACCTGGATCTTCCTTGCCCAAAGGTAGTTCGTCTTCCTTAATTAGTGTAATTGGCCTAAATGGCCTTCGTGGAATTTTATTTTTTAGGGTGTGTGATAAAAAATGGAAAACCCTTAATCCAATGAAACCCAAGTAACAAACTCATGAAGAGATAGGGGAGGGAATCCTGTTTGTAAGCCTGTGGAGATCAACATTCTTCACTGCAATTTCCGACTGCCTTCTGGTGCTAGGTAGGCAAAAAAACCACTGTTATTAACCTTAATAGTTCATTTTTGTAACTTAATCGTAAAAATGAAAGAGGCACCTCATCAAACAGAGACAGCTATATTGGCGGAAGATAATGAAGAGTTCCCCATTTTTGTCGTGACGTCTCATTTCCTCCGGAAAAACTACATGGAGTTGTATAAAAGGCCCATATCCCAGAACTGAGTTCCTTAAACCTACACGCCTCCATCTACTACTACACAACGTAAGTCGTAACAAATTTGGCATTATTTTTGTTGTTCAATATAGGTGTATCTCTGCTCTAATCCTCCTTCTCTTGTAGTAAGGCGATTGCAATTAGACTTTGCTTGTTAGCTAACCCTACCATCTCTTCTGGAACACTAAAATGGTAGCTAGATTAGCATAGCTGGCATTCCTTGGATCACTCCAATGGATGAGAAAAGTTGGTTACTTCTCTAGAACTGAATCCCAGAAAAGTATCATCCTTGTGAACACTTTCCTGTTTTTTTCTTCTATTCCAGCCTTCCATCTCTTACCATGGGCTTCGGGGACTGCTGCAGCTGTGGCTGCTGTGGGAACGGCGATCGTAGATCCACCGTTATTTTGTGCATGCCCTCCGGTGGCAATCAGTCATGCTACCCAAGTTGCATGCCGTCCTACGGATGTCCGCCAATGTGTTGCATGCCCATTTACTGTATGACCATACGTAGAGGTTCATGTTGTGGCGGTTGTGGCTGTGGCTGTGGTTGTGGCTGTTAAAAATCAGCATTCTCTGTTCAACTCTACAGCTGCAATAAAATCAACACAGCACCACCGGCACCCATTCGAAGATTCGCTGGTCAATCTTTTCTTTTCCTATCTGCTGAGAGACAAGCTGAAGCTTTACAACTCCTCTTCTAAAACTCTTCAAATTCTTCTTTTTCTTTTTTTGGGGAAGAAGCTCTATTCATCAAGAGCGGATGACCTGATTGCATAGAATAGAGAAGTGTATAATTTTCATTCTCTTCTCCTTAAGCTAGAACTTTTTTTCCTTCTATTCTTTTGCAAATAAAGTTCATATTATTGCAATATTTACTTGTGTAAGTCTAATTTCTTGAAAACTAAAAATTATACCAAAAAAAGAAGAAGAAAATGTCAAGATGATCCTTAACTAGCTTGATGTAATTTTCTTACTTGTCCTCTTGTTGACGTTTTCATTTCACTGAAGAGATCCACATTAATTTTTCAAGGGGAGTGCCAACTCTTTATTGTATCATGGAGTAGTAAACCTTTGATCCACCTTCACATCTCTAGTAATTCTCTTGTCACATATAAACCAGGATATATGAAAGCATAGTTCAAAATGAAAGCTCCATAAAGCAAAATTTTGAACTGATTCTGGAACCAACATAATTTTAATTGTAGTGTAGTACATGCTATTTTAACTGTAGAAATATAGTTCAAACCTCATCTCCGTTCTCATGATATTCTTGATGTGGCATCATAGTTTGGCTCTAGTGAAACATAAAGATCTCAGGTCAAGCTTGAGTCTTGGTGACTGATTTCATGGAGATTTCCCAGCAATGTTACAAAAGTTTGCCCCATCCTCAGATGTTTCATCTTTATCAGCCAATGGCCCTGGAGTTTCCAGAAAGATACCATCCCAAGTATTAACCCTGCAGGTCCTGCTTAGCTTCCGAGATCAAATCAATTGCAACAACATGCACTGCAATGGCAACCAGAGCCATGGTGGCGCAGTGGTTAGAATTCAGTATTGCAAGCTAACTCACTCCCCACTGTCAGGAGTTTGATCCTGACCGGCTCAAGGTTGCCTCAGCTTTCCATCCTTCCGAAGTCAGTAAAATGAGGACCCAAACTGTTGGGGGCAATATGCTGACTCTGCAAACTGCTTAGAGAGGGCTGTAAAGCACTATGAAGTGGTATATAAGTGATATTGCTAAGTACTGTTGCTCCTACAGGGGGAGCGTTTTTGTGATGGAGAACAAAGATGGATCTTCAAGAAAATCATGAGATTTCTCTCTGGCCCACATTCAAAATATTCTATATTTGGAATGCATTTGGTTTTAGAAGCTACATTACAGCCTCACCGATGCCCATCTAGCATTATTTTTGCAGTCTTGGAGATATACTTGGAGAGGTCCCACAAGGCATAATAGGATTTATTTTTGAATAAGACTGCATGGAATGCATCCTACCTTGACAAGCAGCTGCAAACTATATTAAATTTGTAAATAAGGTCGTCTTGAAATGGGTAGGAGTTTTATATCACTTCATATACCTTTCCTTTAAGAAATGAGGCATTATTGTGGTTTGGCAAAGTATTCGCTAACTCTCAGTGCAGTTTTCCTCCAGCTCCTATTCCTGACCTTAAACCATCTCTAATTTTTAAAAGTGTCTTGAATGATTAAAGCTAGACATATATGAAACAATGAGGTTGTCATTAAACAATCAACATTCATGATCATCCACAACATCATCTCTTGGCTCATAAGCTGGTTTCATCTGGATCAGCTTTTAAAAAGTCTCCCTGTTCTAGAAGATTAAAAGGCATACCAAAATTATCCTGCAGTAATTCAACCAGACTGAACCAGAAGGCATGTGAAAGATTATAGTTTGAAAGGTGTACACAGTCATAATTTGGGCAAAGTATTTACAACGAGTTTGCTAATCCATCATTTATTACTTCCTCCTTCGTTAATTAAAATTTAAGGGATAACTGAAGATACGGAATATTTATGATTGATCGGTGCACCCAGTGAATGCCTTTGGGCTAGCAAAAGATGCAAAATACAAAATTCTGTTGATCCCAGATTGCATGAGTGTCTGTGGTTTTCTTTTTTCCCCCTCCATGGCAATAAGTTTCAGTGGAAGAATTTCACGTACCCATGGACCTTGAGAAATCACTAAATTCACCCAACATACAAAGCTAAAAGTGTCCAGCATTTTGTGGAAATCCAGCAGCTGTTTTAGCAGACTGTGTTAACCAAATAAACCCATGAGAATCTAACTAAACCTCTCGTCATCTAAAAAAGCACTCAAAAGTACATTTTCCCCCTGAGGTTGAATAAGAATGGCTTGTTATAGTCAACATCATCATGACACTTTTTCAGCACAATGCTAAGCAGTCAAGACGTCCCCACTGTCATCTATAAAGATGATGACCTAGAGACTCATGGAAATGAATAGTTCTGGGCATAATATTGCTGTAATCGTTCAATTGTTATACACCCAGAAAGAGATCCACTACTCCTACAGTAACGTGTGAGGATGGGAAACTGGCACAAATCTATAAAGTGTCCTCCTGCACCCATTAGTAGTTAGGAAGCAGCAACCTTCTCACCTGTCTCCCGTAGGTTGGGAGGATTGTAAATAGGAGTAACAACACCCAAACTACCACCAATTTGTGCTGAGTTATTGTGTACAAAGGTTAGATGAGGGAGCAGGATTAGTGGGGCCCTCTGTGTTACGCAGACTTAAGTTCCTGTGTGTTACTACTGACCGCCTACTTTTAGAAAATTGGTGACCTTGTTGTGCAAACAGACTCTCTCACTTTGGTGTGGCATACAACAGGGTAGGCTAATCCAGGCAATAATCATTTAGAGGGTAGCTGAGATAATCAAGAAGGCAAGATGAGTGGACGGATTGTGGGGAAGCTGGGGTCATCTGTCACACTGAATCCAGACAGCCAATGGTATGTTTTTGCTCAGCACGTCTATTATCTTAAACAACAGGCCTGCAGAATTCCTTCCAGGTTAGCATTAGAATTACATTGCGGTTATTCCAAGATAGTCTTTAATTATCTACAAAACAATAACATCTTTTTTTTCCCCGACTTTATGGTGAGTCAGCTAGAAGTGGAAGATGATGCAAAGATGAACATTTACAGACATCTAGGTTACTTCTTAGACCATGATTCCATACAATTGATATGATTCCTGTTTCATAATAACCTCTATGGCTGCTAATATTATTACAATGAATAGTAGCACAGGCTATGTCAGAAGGAAGGCCCGAATCTCTGCCACATCTTACAAATGTGTACTGGTTGCACACTTTAGGATTTAGAACTTGTTTCTTCTTGACTGAACCTCTGAACAGTGATGGTGAAGGCTCATACAAGTAGTCCTCATTTAATGACCAAAATTGGAACCGGCAACTTGGTCATTAAGCAAAGCAGTCTCTGATTGAAATTACTCGTTTATATAAGTGAGGATTGGACTGCCAACTAGACATTATTAATGTCATCTCAGTCACAAAACGATTGCCCATTTTTAACCTATCCTGAAGCCTATTTGCTGGAATTACCACCTCGTAATCCAATAAAACTTTCCACTCCTCGGAGGCAAGGCTAAAGCGTTGACTCCTGTCCCAGCCCTGGAGTCCCCTAGGCAAATATTGTCATCAGAACACATGATGCTGACATCTGTGTATGTCTGTCCTGAGCCAACCTTGCTGACCTCGGCTGCAGGGTTCATGTGAGGATTACATGCTAAGTCTCTGAAAAACTTCAGAGTGGACATTCCCCAGATCAAATCACCTTTCTGAATCACATCATCAAATGAGAACAAATAGGAATTCCTTTGTATCAGTTCAATGATTTGGAAAATCTTTTATGCATGAGCCAACTCCTCTCTTTTTTTCCCCCTAACCTGATTCAGGAAATTCCCTTAACTGACTCAATTGAGAATATCAAATGATGCTTCAAATCAGATTGGATCCACACATTCTTATGCCCACATGATGTATGTGCAAGGGCATTAAACCACTCAAAATCATTTCATAAATGCTAACAAGGGTGCATACTTATTTTTGACATCAGTCTGCTTTTCACCTTGCTCTGCAACCTGTTGCTAACACAGAAAGAATAATAAAATACGATGAAGGAATTGTCAACTGCAGTCATAGTACCAGCTCTTTCCTTTCTTCAGTTTGAGGAAGTAAAGTTCAAGTTTTGCCTATTCATTAACTATGTATCATACTTTATATAGGAGATGGAACCTTATGATTTGTTTATTTGTTTATTATTAGACATGTTTGCTGCCCATCTTGCCTAGAGGCAACTCTGCGTAGTTTACAAACATTGCCTCCCCCAATACCATTAGCTCGCACTAAAAAAAAACTATTCTACTTTAATTTCCCCTCTCTAAATGTTTCTATTACTTTTCTTGTTATGTGTTCGTGTGCTGTGTATATTTACACAATATGCCTGAGGCGGACTCAATCCTACTTTTGTACAAATCCTCTAGAAGTCTCTAGAGATCAGTGCATGGGCTTTAATATAAGTTAAAAGAGATTAATGTGGACAAAATATACAGGAAGGGATTAAGAACCGAGATAGTTTTGTAAACTCTTAAGCAGGTGACCACACAGCGAAACGAGAGTGGTGAACTGCTAATCTGCTGTAAAGATTAGCAGTGTGAAAGACAGCGGGGGGGGGGGGAGATACAGGAATAGCAACAGGGAGAATATCCGATCCTGGGAACAGCAGCATATTTACAAAAGCAGGACTTCTCACAACAATAGCAAAGAGAGGATCAAGTTTGGCCACAATCCTTGGAAGAGTTCTTTCTGCTGTGAGGAAAGCAAAGCTATAGGCAATAGAGAGGTTGTTCTGTAATTAACACAATTCAAATTTCGCAGGAAGTAAAAGAACTCCTGCAGGAAGTTAGAAAACGGCCATCTTATTTGGTGAAGGCAAGTTTTTTTTATCCCATAATGGAAAACAAAGATGTTCATTTTGGAATATTCTTCTTAAAATGAATTGCTACAAGGGAACACTTTCATATCCATCAGATACCCACTTGCAGACTTTCAAAATGGTCCATGCAGACTATAGGAACTATATTTTTTTTTCCATTCATCATCAAAAAGCACAACTTCCCATCGTGGCACCTTGTGCCTGATGCTCTCCGACTCAATTGGGGAAAAGAAACGGGCGAGCAAGGCTACCTTCAGATCATCACAAACTTCACACCTCCTCAGATGGTAGTTAGATGATTAAGAATCAATTTCTGTTCAAGGGTTTCATCAATGAGAAACGGTAGCTAAGAGGCCCTCTCTGTTGACTCCCCATCACACCGTTGAAGGTCATCCTTTTCCCCACTTCACAATTATAATTTGTCTTCTGTTCTCATGGATGGAGGCACACTTTTTCTTTCTTCCTAATTTGTCTTCATGATGCTTCCATCAGGTGACATATCATAGGAACACAATTTCTGAGTCACTCAGTCCAGTGTTGCTGACTCTTGACTATCAGCAGCTGCTTTCAAAGCATTTTTCCACCCTAATTGGAATACAGCCAGGCAACAAAGCAAAACTTTTTGCACACAAGGCAGAGGAAACAAGGTTCCCTCTACATCCCTGAGGCCAGTACAGAACACAATCCAATCTCTTTTTCTATTGAGTTTTTGATTGTTTTCAACCTAAAATGGACGAAATATTTATTTCAAAGGGGCGCGGTGTCTCAGCTGTTAAAGATGCTTGAGCTTATCAGCTGGATAGCTGACAGCTGGGGTTCAAGACCCAAGTGCCACATGACAGGGTGAGCTCCCGTTACTTGCCTCAGCTCCTGCCCACCTAACAGTTAGAAACCATGCAAATGCAAATAGATAAATAGGCACCACTTTGGTGGGAAAGTAACAGCATTCTGTGCACCTCGGCATGTAGTCTCATGACCATGGAAATGTCTTTGCACAACACTGGCTCCTTCAGCTAAAAAACCGAGATAAGCACCATCCCCTAGAGTCGGAAATGACTAATTATTATTCTTTTAGGATCACCATATCCAACTAATGGAGGCAAGCAATGAAAAGGCTCTACTTGATTTCCAAGAGAAGGGAAATCTGGAACAAAGTCTTGGATGATCTGTTGAATACATGGATCGGATCACATACCCACATCTAATGGAGTCACATGAATACTGACATTATCCGAAGAGAAATGGACAAACAGAAAAGATAAATATGTATATACATTACTAATTGCAACAATTAAGGGGAGGGGGGAAGAACTCTAGCAAGCAAAGTCATATGGATATGCCAAGGGGCAAGCCATTATGTGTTAATGAGCAATAATGACCATGACATTTGACCCACATGGATCCCAGTGAGGAACCGTTCTCATTCTCTCCCTTCTCATGTTCTTATTTAGGAAAGAATCTATTTCAGGTGCCCTCTGGCGTGTCTGCGGTGTAAAAATTATAATACGATGAACCTCAGATGCCTCTAATTATATATTGTAGGAAAATTCTCTTCTAATGAAGAACCAGAAAATCCAAAAAGACATGGGATAGGTAGATGGCATAGCACTAACATGTGGTTCGGTGTATGAAGAATTTTCCCGTTCTTCTGTGGTTCATCATCTCTTAGGGGCAGGTTCTATGGAGCTATATAAAAACACCTTCAGTCTCTGGGTAGTTCATTCGTTCACTTTCATCTCCAGTGTGCTTACACATTCAGTGCTGAACAAGGTAAGTTGAATTCAATTCCTTATTTAACAAGGATTCAGATAGAGGTAAATTGCTTCATGGAAGTCAGTTCTGCTACCAGAATTAACGGGTGACTCATCTGGATCTTCTTGCAGAATGAGATCCATCAGCTTCTCTTCTTAGCTACCATGTTTTGAGACTTTCAGAAGTTATATTTGCTGCTAAAATGTTACTCTAAAGTCAAATGTTTACCAGCTATTTTGTGAATACTTGAGTATTGAGTATTTAAATATTGGCTATTTAGCATTTTAGATTTAGATGTAATTGGTTTCTTATATTAAAGGGACTTTGGGTTACTATATTCAACAGTACACCCCAAGTTATGTGTTATAACTGACAACTCTAAATGAGCGATGTCTATCGTAGTTACAGCGGCAAAAGAGATATGGCATTAACCCCATAATTGGCATGTAATATTTTCAACAGGTCCATTTTATTGTTACTTAAAAGATTTGGGGATAGTAACATATCAAACAGCCAGATTTCAAATTTGAAGATACATTTTCACATTCAGATGCACACATTCTAAGATTTAAAATTGCACGCTAAAATTTGCCATAGCATGCTGAACACTTTGGTCAAAGTTTTTATTTACCTGAAGAGTGTAGCTGCTCAATAAAAAAGAAAAGTGCTCATTTTGTAGGACTAAAACATAATGAACAAAAGGTCAAATAATTCGTCTGAGCAAATTAAGACAGAAACCTATGTATAATGATGCATGTATACGAATACTATCTTTGTTAACAAGAACATTATTATTTTTTTCAGTTCATTACAACAAAATGTCTTCTGGAACCAAAAGTCCTAAATGTGCCAAGTATGGGTGCTCCCCTTGCTGCTGCTCGAAAACTTCTTCTACCACTAAGTGTTCCAAGTGTGGGTCCTCCCCCTGTGGCTGTCTTAAAGCTTCTTCTTCTTCAAAGTCTAAGTGTTCCAAGTGCGGGTATTCACCCTGCTGTTGCTCAAAGACCCTCTGCTCCAAGTGTGGATGCTGCCCCTGCTGCTGTTCTCGGACTGGCTGCTCCAAGTGTGGATGTTCCCCTTGCTGCTGTTCCCAGTCCCCCTGCGCTAAATGTGGATGTACCCCATGTTCCTGTCCTCAATCCTGCTGCTCCAAGTGTGGGTGTTCTCCTTGCTGTTGTTCCCAGTCCCCCTGCGCTAAATGTGGAGGTATCCCCTGCTGCTGTCCTCAGTCCCGCTGCTCCAAGTGTGGTTGTATCCCCTGCTGCTGTCCTCAGTCCCGCTGCTCCAAATGTGGATGTTCTCCCTGCAGCTGTTCACAGTCACCCTGCGCTAAATGTGGATGTAGCCCATGTTCCTGTCCTCAATCCCGCTGCTCCAGATGTGGATGTTCCCCTTGCTGTTGTTCCCAGTCCCCCTGCGCTAAATGTGGATGTACACCATGTTCCTGTCCTCAATCCCGCTGTTCCAAGTGTGGTTGCATCCCCTGCTGCTGTCCTCAGTCCCGCTGCTCCAAATGTGGATGTTCTCCCTGCAACTGTTCCCAGTCACCCTGCGCTAAATGTGGATGTAGCCCATGTTCCTGTCCTCAATCCCGCTGCTCCAAATGTGGATGTATCCCCTGCTGCTGTCCTCAGTCCCGCTGCTCCAAATGTGGATGTTCTCCCTGCAGCTGCTCACAGTCACCCTGCGCTAAATGTGGATGTACTCCATGTTCCTGTCCTCAATCCCGCTGCTCCAAGTGTGGTTGTATCCCCTGCTGCTGTCCTCAGTCCCGCTGCTCCAAATGTGGATGTTCTCCCTGCAACTGTTCACAGTCACCCTGCGCTAAATGTGGATGTACTCCATGTTCCTGTCCTCAATCCCGCTGCTCCAAGTGTGGTTGTATCCCCTGCAGCTGTTCACAGTCACCCTGCACTAAATGTGGATGTACTCCATGTTCCTGTCCTCAATCCCGCTGCTCCAAGTGTGGTTGTATCCCCTGCTGCTGTCCTCAGTCCCGTTGCTCCAAATGTGGATGTTCTCCCTGCAGCTGTTCACAGTCACCCTGTGCTAAATGTGGATGTAGCCCATGTTGCTGTCCTCAATCCCCCTGCTCCAAGTGTGGGTGTTGCCCCTGCAGCTGTTCACAGTCACCCTGCGCTAAATGTGGATGTAACCCATGTTCCTGTCCTCAATCCCCCTGCGCTAAATGTGGATGTATCCCCTGCTGCTGTCCTCAATCCCGCTGCTCCAAGTGTGGATGTTGCCCCTGCCGCTGTTCCCAGTCCTCCTGTGCTAAATGTGGATGTATCCCCTGCTGCTGTCCTCAGTCCCGCTGCTCCAAGTGTGGGTATTCTCCTTGCCGTTGTTCCCAATCCCCCTGCGCTAAATGTGGATGTATCCCCTGCTGCTGTCCTCAATCCCGCTGCTCCAAGTGTGGGTATTCTCCTTGCCGTTGTTCCCAATCCCCCTGTGCTAAATGTGGATGTATCCCATGTTGCTGTCCTCAATCCCGCTGCTCCAAATGTGGATGTATCCCTTGCTGCTGTCCTCAATTGCGCTGCTCCAAGTGTGGGTGTTCCCCATGCTGCTGTTCACAGTCCCCCTGTGCTAAATGTGGATGTATTCCATGTTGCTGTCCTCAATCCCGCTGCTCCAGGTGTGGATGTTCCCCATGCTGTTGTTCTCAGACCCGCTGCTCTAGGTGTGGATGCTCCCCTTGTCGCTGTTCCCAATCCCGTTGCTCCAGGTGTGGATGCTCCCCCTGCTGTTGTCCTCCGTCCCGCTGCTCTAGGTGTGGATGCTCCCCCTGCTGTTGTCCTCAGTCCCGCTGCTCTAGGTGTGGATGCTCCCCTTGTTGCTGTTCCCAATCCCGTTGCTCCAGGTGTGGATGCTCCCCCTGCTGTTGTCCTCAGTCCCGCTGCTCTAGGTGTGGATGCTCCCCTTGTTGCTGTTCCCAATCCCGTTGCTCCAGGTGTGGATGCTCCCCCTGCTGTTGTCCTCAGTCCCGCTGCTCTAGGTGTGGATGCTGCCCCTGCTGTTGTCCTCAGTCCCGCTGCTCTAGGTGCGGATGCTCCCCATGCTGTTGCTCTCGATCTCGCCGCTGTTCCAAATGTGGATGCTTCCCATGCCGTTGTTCCCCGTCCCGGTGCTGCAGATGTGGCTGCTGTCCCTGCTGCTGCCCCCAGTCTTGCTGCCCCAGGTGTGGCTGCCCCTGCTGTCAACAGATCCAACCTTGCTGCTATCCCTGCCGCCGTCAGACCAATTGTCGCTGTCCCCGTTGCTGCTGCGGTTCCACCTGCTGCTCACCCAAATAATGCAACTGAGAGTTGCAGATCTGAAAACAAATTCTCCAAGAACTGCCAGTCTAACCACTAGAAGATAAACTTACTTGCCATCTGTCATCTCAGCACCTGGAAATACCAATCTCATTATCAACAATTTTAAAGAAAACCTACTGATTATAACCCTGGGCCCACCTGCCTAGTGAAATGCCTAAGTGTTGTACCTACTTCCTATGTGTAATGGAGGAGTCTTTAACGTAAACGTTTTTGAAAATAAGTAACGAAATCAGTTTTAGCCTATTCTACAGGAAAAAAAGGGCTTTTCATTTTTTTTGTCTTCTTGGTATTTGGATTCTGTTGTATCTTCTAACTTGTACTTTAATGACTATAATTAAATTCTGAAATCATGCAAGTGACGAGTGTGGTTGGTTCATTTCAGTTGGAGAGAAAGGGGGGAAATATTTCATAGAATGAATCTTCCCAGTCTTCTTTGCGTGTATGAAAATGTTGAGCATGGTTTTTCAATAATCTATTCTGAGACACAAGCTGCATTCACGTATCTCAAATATTATTTGCTTTCATCATAGTTTCCTGGATGAACCACAATGGTATGATACTTCAATTACACTAAACTAGTTCAGATGATGTTACCTAATTTGAGTATTGAAACATCTGCAAGAAAACAACCAAGCTCAGAGAGTACCAAGAACATCTCAGTTCAATTACAGTTTATATCATTTATTTACTTATGAAATTTTTATAAATTGCCCATAAAAATCAACTGGGTTGCCTACAAAATAGATAATAAAGTTAAAAAAAAAGTACTACAAGAGAATTACAATTAGAAGAATTAAATAGAAAAGCTAAAAACCAAGACGATGGGTGGCCTGGAGGTGAGGATTTTCTCTACTTGTTTATTTTGATCATAAACAAGCTATAACTGACCAGTTCACATGTAATATTAAACTGTGCTTTACAGATTATTGTAGCTGGGAAGCTTCTATCTCACTTACTTCAAACACCATATTCATGTATTCTTCTGCACAAAACCCCTCAGTGAATTTATAGTGTTTGTACTCTCGTATTACAATTCCAAACTCATAAACTTGGAATAGGCAATTTAGGTCTTCAAATCCAACCCTTTTCCAAGTGCAGGAATCCAAATTATATTTTTCCAAAGGATAGCTGTCCCACATCAGACCATTAAAAGAAACCCCACTACCTCTTTGTCTCCACTGCTAAATTGTTCTGTTTGGAAAATTGCATCCAACTTTCAACCTGAATCTTAAATCAAAGGTAATTAATATTCCATATGTCGAACACTGGGATGCTAGAGAACACGTCTCAGTTTCTTCTTTGAGATACTACTACTGGAACTTGTAAAAGTGCTACCACACCAAATAAGCCACTCTCTCCTTGCAAGCCTTAGTGTCCACTCCTTGAATCCGTATCTCAACCAGCTCTTTAAAACTGGAGAAATGAATTGTCTTAACTATGTGACACCTAGATAATGAGTTCTTTCTGAATATTATACTCAATCAAGGCTTTAATCATTTAGTTACATGAAATGAAGGATCTGTAAATATAACCAAAACCAAAGGTACAACCTAATTATTGATCGTTTGATGGTGATAAAAATGTTAATTAAATTACACCGAGATCCTGGTTTTTTTTTTTAAAGATGAACAGTTGCAGAATAACCATGTAATAGTCCCTAGCTATTTTGTGGTAGGTATTTATGTCGGCAAAACCTCACAGCGGTAAAAGAAAGCCAGGCTGCCAAGAATACGGTGGGAGGACACCATCAAAGCTGACACCAGCTAGAACATAGAACAACTCAAAGAAGTAGTGCAAGATTGGAAGATGTGGAGAGATCTGGCCTGTAGAATCGCCAACAGTTGGACATGACTAAGTGGATAGCATCATCATCATCATCAATTTGATAAATAAGATAAAACAATATCCCAAGTAGTTTAATGAGCTCTAATAGCTTTAGCTCTGATAATCTTATGCTATGATTACTTTAATCATTTGCAACACATAGCTATTTAATGATAGGAACCGAATACTCAAATAAGAAAATGGTAAAACATGAAGGATGTGAATTCTTGACCCCCAGAGAAGAAACAGCAAACTGAAGATGGCTCTGCTTAAAATGAAGCCAACAATGAGAGCTGGAGACCAGGCTGGCTCTTTTTAATTGCTCTTGGGACAAGGAGATGGCCCACAAATGCCGGAGTCCAAGGGTATTTTTTCCACACCTTATGCTCCTGCACAATGCTGCCTCACTCTCCATTACTGTGTCTCTTTCCAACAGTGCTGTCTTCAAATGAAGCAAGGCTATGAGATAGCTCTGGAGAATTCCAGTGTGACAGCTGTTAATAGAAGAGTGATTTAACAATTCGGCTTTCAAAGCCTTCTGGTTTATCACTTGAACTCATCGTGTCCAATTAAAGAGTTGTCACTTTCTTTGCCTTCCCTTGTTAATTACACGTCTCACTCATCTTCCCTCTGACGGAGCCTAGTAATGATTTTAGTCACTCAAAGACAGATGAGCCGACTTTTATCTTCTTTAAGTCAAGTTTCGTTTGTCGTTTTATTACTCTTTTACTTGTAAGTATGTACAACATTGATTTTATTATTCTTTCCCCAGGTAATTATAGTTCTGAGAAGGCCTGGCTTTCTCTAACTGGCTACTCTTACTAAGGTACAATTCTTTGGATCCTTCAGAAGCCCTGTTATAAAACCAATATATAAAAATATACTCAATATTTCAGTCTACAACATAAAAATAAAATTCCGAAATTGAGTTCCCATGTTCTGATTTGTTCCTTAAACTTTCTCTTTCCCACTGCAAGAGGACTTAATGGGCCTTCTAAGCCCATATTTTAGTGTTCTCAAAAATTTCTAGGATTTAACGTTCAAAATACTATACTTATATTTTCTAGCTAGAGAGAAATGGCAAAGTCAGAGCAACTGAGCTACAGTTAAGAGACAGATGATCAATCTACCTCCAGTCCACGTCAGAAGGAACTACCATTCTTTCATATGTTCCTCCTGGCCTGTTTTACAATTCATAATCAAAAATATAGACATGCAAGACCTACAATACAGGGCATGAGAGAATTAGAGTATAATTAATTTGAATCATAATGTATAACTATAGGTCATGAAAAGCTACACTTACCCAAGTGGCACGCAGGCAAGAAAATCATGGGGGGCGGGGGGTGCTTTTCATCTTCTTGGCATTTAACCAATGCCTCCTGGATTTATACTTTGCTTGCATTGTTACTTAAGTTAACCTATTTAAGGTATTATCTACGGACATTGTAACACAGTTGTTCCTTCAATATGAGATAACAACAACAACAACAACAACAACAATAATAATAATAATAATAATAATAATAATAATAATAATAATAATAATAATAATAATAATAATAATAATAATAATAATAATAATAATAATAATAATAATAATAATAATAACAACAACAATATAGAATTGCCAACAGTTGGACATGACTAAGTGGATAGCATCATCATCATCATCATCATCATCATAAAGAAGTTGGAAGGAACCTTGGAGGTCTTCTAGTCCAGGGCTTTTCAACCTGTGGTACGCGTACCACTTGTGGTACATTAATGAGTGGCAGGTGGTACACAGGCCTGCCTAGCCAAGTGTAGTGGGGAAGGGAAAGAGCCAGCACAGGCAAAGACTTACAGTGAGAGAGTCCTCTGGAGCTGCAGATTTTACTTATGAATGGAGCCATTTGGGGAGGCTGCCTTAACCGGCAGCCAGTACTTACATTTTTTTTTCTTCCTTAAATGCGGGCTGGGCTCCTTACTTTCCTTTCTAGCCAGTAGCTAATTCTTAAAGGGGAAGTGCTTTTTTAAGCTAGTTCACTCAGCAGCTTGTCTTTTCTGTCTCTGGAGGCCTTTCCTTGTTTGATCAATATATGGAAGAGGAAAAATATGGGGTTTTTTTTTTCAAATTCTTCCTTCAGAAGGAGATGGGAATGAGAAAAAGGGAGGCAGGGAAGGAAGTCCCGCCTTAGCACTTGGCCACCAGCAGCTCTGCCATTGACTTTGCTTGTCAAAGGTTGCAAAAGGGGATCACATGACCCTGGGACACTGTGACCATCATAAATATGAATCAGTTGCCAAGCATCCAAATATAAATCACATGACCCTGTTGCTGCAATGGTCATAAGTGTGAAAATTGGTCATAAGTCATTTCAGTGCAATTGCAACTTTGAACAGGTTTTTTTTTTTGTCACCAAGTTTTTGACACCTTGCTAGGTGGTACTCGAATATTGCCATATCTTAAAAGTGGTACAATCGGTGAAAAGGTGGAGAAGCCCTGTTCTAGTCCAACCCCCTGCTCAGGCAGGAAACCCTATACCATTTCAGACAAATGGCTGTCCAGTCTCTTCTTAAAAACTTCCAGTGTTGGAGCACTCACAACTTCTGGAGGCAGGTTGTTCCACTGATTAATTGTTCTAACTGTCAGGACATTTCTTCTTTGTTCTAGGCTTACAACTCCAAGAAGCAATAAAAAGATTATTAAATAGTACATAAGTTGGTGAACATTGATTTAACATACTCTGTAGTCTGTCGCATTTAAGCACCATAGCTTGTGATTAGAAAATGGTCACCCTTTTTTTTGTACTTGAGTTTGAGTTTGTTTTATCCACTTTCTCCCAAACATAATCAAATTACATTATTGTTCATCACACTTCTCAAGGAAGCGCATGACACCTTACTTATGAGTTGTCTAAGTAAGAAAGAAGTGGTGACTAAAAGGTATTTAAAAAGTAATTCTGGCTTATAATTGAGACAGAAATGACAGATCGGCTAGCTAGACCGTACAATTTTTTAAAAATGCAATTATCTTTAAATCTCAGCCAGTGTTTATCTTATTTATTAAAATATTTTAAAAATCCAACTAAAATGGTTGGGTCACTGAGAAACAAATTAAACTCAACTATGGAACAACTACATTTTCTGATCCTAAAATATTTAGGTTTTTCATGGAATAAAGAACCCCATTCATTAGTCATTCATTAAAATAGTTCCTGGGTTTTCTTTGCTTTAAACTCAAGGTGACATGTTGGCATTATAGAGAAACATAATATTCTGCCCCACAAAATAACTTTTTTTTTCTTCAGACACCAGCAGTACAAATAAAATAATGCATTCTTGGGATTTAGAAGGCCAGAACTGAGATTGTATTTCAGCTTAACATCCTCCAATTTCACCTCCAAGAAATTTACAACTTTGTTCCCCGTTCCACCAATTTCTTACTAAGTTCACACATTTCCCCCAGTGACAAGAAGTCTCTCAAACATTCCTCCTTTGTGTTACATACTTAGTTACAGACTAAATGTTAAAGAAAAGACTAAAAACTCTCTCTGACTTCCTACTCTGAGCAACCCTGGTGACAGATGAGAGTTTGGGGCTGAACAATTACAAATAGAGGCATGGAATATGTCAGGTGCAAAGGATCAGGACCATACATTAAACTGTAAAGAAGAAGGGTTTATTGCTCAAACCTCGGTACAAGAACCTAGTCAACGAAAGTTCAAATCTGAATTGGCACCAGATAGAGGTCAAGGGAATTCAAGAGGGGTTGGACTTAGAGACTGTTTTCGGGAACATAATGATTCTAAGCTGATGATAACTTTAATTCTGCCACCCCCAGCTCTGTCTGCTCTTCTACAGAATATAGTATACTGCAGAGCTCGGTGAATTTGTTCTATTTTTAATTTTTCCATGTACATCTTTCTCGCTTCGTTATTTTAAGCTGAAAACGTCTACCAGAAAAAAATTCCACTTGAAAATAAGTACCAGCGGTGCTAAGTCAAATGGGGAACAACAAGTCCTAAACTATGTCATGGTGGTAGGAAACTCACTCATTAGCCATTCATCCACATAATTCATTTTAAAAGAGATCATTTAAGAGATCCTTTAGATCTTCCTTAATCATAGACTTTTTTCCTTAATAAAGGAAATGAATAGTCAAGGAATAGAACGCCATGTGGTAATTTCATGGAAGCTGATGCTGAGCCATCATAGCATTCCCATCATTCTTCAGTCTGTACATTGCTCATGAAAGGTTGCGCAGACTATATAAAAAGACATATCAGACACTTGGGTATTCACACTGGGATTCACATCCACACCATTCCTTCCTTTTAAATAAGGTAAGCTCCTTCAATATTCTTAAAGATAAGGAAAATATATTTGTACAATCAAGCTCTGGAAGTCTTGTCTACAGACGAAACAGACTTTATGGTTCCTACTTAAATAAAATCTTATCCAAGTTATAATAGCAGTGTTCTTTGTGTTCCATAAAAAGAACTGAGTATTTTAGCAGGCAAAAGAGATCCAGACGTGCAAAGTAGCCTACTACTGATTTGCAGAATCATTCCAGGTGAATGTGGATTTTCCTTGGATCTGAATTGTATAGGGTTTCATTCTGAACAATGTCTAAAGGACGTTCCTGGATTTGCCTAGCATAAACTGACCTTGTCCAGCAAAGTAATAGAGAGGAGTTGCACAATCTTAGATTTGTAGCTCAGGATTGAAATGAGGGCTCCTTGATGCGTGGCTGTGCATTGATGCTGTTACCTAGTTTGGGTGATGAAATGTCTGCAAGAAAACCACCAAGCTCAGAGCTACTGGATATAAACAGGGAGCAAGTAGCACTCACCAGCACTGATGATGTTACCTATTTTGGGTAATGAAATGTCTGCAAAAAAGCCACCAAGCTCAGAGAGCACCAAGGACCCCTTAATCTTAGATTTGTTTAAAGAACTGCATGCAGAACTGCCGGGACTCCACCTAGACATATTCAATGTATCTCAGATGGCTCCAGTTTGTTAATGTAGTATCACTTGATTCCTTCCAGGTCTTTCTCTGCTTCACCCTCCACCACCAACATGACTTGCTGCTCCAAATGCGGTTGTTCCCCCTGCTGCTGCCAGCAGTGCTGCTGCTCCCCCTGCTGCTGCCAGCAGACCTGTTGTAGCCAAAGCTGTTGTGGAAAAGGCTGCGGCGGCTGCTGCGGCGGCTGTGGTTGTGGCTGCAAGGGTGCTTGTGGCTGTGGCTGTGGCTGTGGCTGTGACTGCAAAGGTGGCTGCGGCGGCGGATGCAAGGGCGGCTGCGGCGGCGGATGCAAGGGCGGCTGCGGCGGCGGATGCAAGGGCGGCTGCGGCGGCGGATGCAAGGGCGGCTGTGGCGGCGGATGCAAGGGCGGCTGCGGCGGCGGATGCAAGGGCGGCTGCGGCGGCGGATGCAAGGGCGGCTGCGGCTGCGGATGCAAGGGTGGCTGTGGCTGTGGCTGTGGCTGCGGCTGCGGCTGTGGCTGTGGCTGTCCCAAGCAGTGCAAGTGCTGAACAGCATTAAGGAGAGTGCTCGAAGCAAGATAGGCAGGGATGTAACGTCCACTGCCCCTCTCACCCCCTTTTGATTATCCTCTTCAAGGCTCCAGCTTGCTTCTGTTCTGAAAATCCTGCCTGACACTCTGTCGTTGTCTAAGCCATTCCTCGATCAAGTCCAGGACAAACATTTGTCTGAAATGATATAGCGTCTCCTGCTTGAGCAGAGGATTGGACTAGAAGCCCTCCAAGGTCCCTTCCAACTCTGTTATTCTGTTATTCTACTGTTCTATTTGTTTTCTTTCCCCCGTATGGAGATATTCACAATGCAATAAAAAGTACTCATACATATTCTTGTTCTTATGTCTCTGTTTGTGTTCTATTGGATTCGTAACCCAACTTCCTTCCAATTAGCCAGAAAAGATGAGCAGCAAAACATTGGTCCATTAAGACCTCTGGAGTTTATAATCCAAATTGCCTTCAATCCATTCCTTGAGACTTCTCCTAAGGCATTGTACTGGTTATTTGGATCATCCAAACAACTAAAGAAATCTTTCAGATATCGTAGCAGTAAAAGTCCTTCTCATATAGCAGTTCAATTCCATACAGTAACTGGCCAAATCAAATGCAGGCAAGCTTCCTGTAAGACTAGGAGAAATATCAACATGCTCTCCAGAATTAAAAAGCAATTTCTTATGTGGTTTTACAGGTCGTCCTCAAGTTACAATCATTTGTTTAATGACTGTTCAAAAGTGTGACCACTTTTCACACTTACATTGGTTCAGCATTCCCATGGTCACGTGATCAAAATTCGGGCTCTTGGCAACCGGCATGCATTTACAACAGTTGCAGGTTCATGTGATCACCATATGTGAGCTTCCCAGCCGGTTTCAGACAAACAAAGCCAATGGGAGAAGCTGGATTTGCTTAACTACTCTGTGATTCACTTAACAACTGCAGCAATTCACTTAGGCCATAATATTGGGTACAACTCTCTTAACAATCGGCTGGCTTAGCAACTGAAATTCTGGTCTTGATTGTGGTCATAAGTCAAGCACTACCTGTATAGGATTTTTATTTTCTCTTCCTTCCCACCCAGCGATACGCACTACTCTGTTGCAGTGCAAATTATGGCATGCTTCTTTGTATATATATATGAGTTTCTTAACCAAAGCAGAGGTGGAAATGAAGCAGAAGTAGTCCTAGTTCACAGCGTGGAAAAGTTCTCTATTTTCCTGCTTAACATGCCCAGCTCCTTCAACTGTTCGTCAAAGCATTTACTTCCCAGATGTCTTAGCATCCTATTGATACTGTACTTCTCTGAAGGAGTTTCAGCTTCTCCATTTCTCTTTCAAGTTGTGCTGCCAAACTCTGACCTGTTCTCCAGGTACAATTGTAGAAATTTAGATTCCAAAAGAAGTATTTTATTTTGCGATTTAAATACAGTCCCTTAAGCTATTGCAGACCTATATTGCAGTGGTCTTTTCCAATCACAATGCTGGCTTGTTCTCAGCTGACGATCTGCTTGCATGCCTATGCCCGTATCATATATGGAACATAGTACATAGAATAAAAGAGATGGAAAGGACCGTGGAGGTCTTCTTGTTCAGGAGTCCTCAACCCCCCCCCCGTCCGTGGACCGGCACTGGTCCGCAGCATGCCAAAAACAGGTCTTTGCAAACAAGCGAAGCCCATCTGCTGGATACAGACAGCACACAAAACCACGCCCCCTCCGGTCCAAAAAAAACCCCCCTCTCTCCATGGAACCAGTCCCTGGTGCCCAAAAGGTTGGGGGCCAATGTTCTAGTTCAACTCACTGCATTGGGCCCGATCCATGTCTCCACTCTTCTTCACCTATTTATTAAATTTTATCTATCCAGACATCCTCTAATGGATATTATTTTAAACTTATTTACCTTGTATTTTCCCTGTAACATTATCCTGTTGAATTTGGTATAAGCTTCAATTCCGTCAAGATAACTGAAATGTTTATTTTTACCTCTAAGGTATTTGGTTAATCACTTCAGCTCCATGCCATATGTACAGTTGATAAACAGATCATTTATAAAGACAAAAATTAAGGAGTGTTTGGGGGAAAACTAGATTTAGGAATAATTTTATGCATGCATTCCCTTTGACCCCTTTAATCATCAACATGACCTCCAAAGTAGCTGAAACCAGAAGAAACTGATGCACACAAAGATAATACAACGTCACAAGAATCACTTAAACTTCTTTCAGATGACAGTTGACAACTAGACTGAAAGTGATATAAACCATGTGGCTCCCAAAGAAGAACAAACAGGGAGAATCCCTTTAAGATACAGAACTTTCCTGAACATAAAAACTTAGTGCCCAAACTCAACACAGAGGCACACACCAAAAGGAAAAGATCTATATACTCAACAAAAATCATATTAGCACATTTCCACTGAAACCACACATCCACAAAATAAACATTTTAAAGAGAACATCTATTTATTAGACTTGTTTGCTATCCATCTCACCTAGAGGTGACATTGGGCAGCTTAGAAGCATTCACAATTCCCAAAGGACCATTTTTTCCTATAAATATTACCAGCCTCAAACCCCCAAATTGTAGCTACTTTCGAGTGCTGTCCTTTATGCTCTCAAATTACCTCCTCTCTAAGCAGTGTGTCCTGTGTCATTCTTACACAATCCCGGCTTTGTCAGTCAAAGAATTTCAGCGGGTGGGGTCTGCAAAGAGACCTTTTCTGCCATGTCCCCCACACACTGTGGAATATCTCCCCACCCGAAGTGAAGTCCGTCTATCCCCTTTTGTCCTTCTGGAAGGGTGTTAAAACCTGGCTCTGCCAGTCAACTTGGGATCGTAATGGGGACACTTAACATTGCAGGTGCTTGGCAGATTAAATGAGGAAAGCCTGGCCCTGTACAGATCTTGCCTTTTTTGCTCTTTGCCTTTGTAGTTGATACTTTTTATACTGATGGTTTTAGCAGTAAGCCTCTCAGACTCCCTTCTCAAAGTGAGATGGGGCAGCTATAAATTTAATAAACAAATAAGGGGGCTAAGAATTTCAAAAAGGAACAGACAAAAACTTTCAGCTTAACTTCCCCAGTGCAGCCCCCCCCCCCCCCCAAAAGAGCTGACAATGTAAGAGAAGAGCAGGCAGAGTCTGGAGCGCAGAGTAAGTGAGTAACCAGCCTAGAGTTGTTACATACTTACAAGTGGTTTAAGTCTAATTCTTGAATTTTGTGGAGTCTTATCTAAGGCCAATTTAGTGCTGACCATTAGTTGACTACGTTGTGTGTAGGCATGAGTAATAAGTCATCTTAACTGGCACTTAAATGTGTGCTCCCAGTTCTTCATACCTGACAGATAACCCAATTTCTTCTCCCCACTCTTCTGCAGTTGCTTAGAGGAAAATATGACGTTCCTCAAACTTCCTACGTCATGATTAGGCTGACATAGAAACAGGTCAGGAACTAGATACTAGATAAATTCTTCCTTTCTTCTTGATTTGAACCGTACTGGTGACATGAGATTGATAAGTGGAATTTTATGATCACAGATGGAGCACAATGGAGTACAGAACTGGGGGAAGTTGCTCCTTTATTTTTCCACGTTCAACATTTCTACATTATGCTTCTTTCCTTTTTTTTTTTTAAGCTTAAAAAAGTCATATCAAAAAAAAATCCTTCCATCTGAAAATAAGTATTAGTGATGCAGTGTCAAGTGGGAAATCAAGAGGTCTTCACGTTAAAACACTTAAGTGCTTCATGATAACACAATCACACATTAGCTATTTCTAAGTACTGCATCTTAAAAGTGGTTATTTAAATCACACTTGGGTCTGCATTAATCATACACTTTTTTCATAAGTCAAGGAAATGATCATAGTCAAAAATAATGTGATGTCAAGTAAGGTGACACTCAGCCATCATAAAAATCCCAACATCTTTTGGTGTGCTCATTGCTCATGGAAAAATTAGTACACCTATATAAAGAGGTCCATCAAACCCTTCTTCATTCACACCTGGATTCCATATTCACACCTTCTCTTGCTTGTAAATAAGGTACGTTCTTTCACTCTTCTTCAAGATAGAGGGGGGGGAACTCAAATTTCTGGATGTCTTATCTGCCTTTTTGTTATGGTTTATTCTCAAGTAGGTAAACTTGCACCTGAAATTATGACAATTGAGGGAGCTTCTTTCGTTTCATTAGAACCAGGGACTTCTAAAATAACTGTGCAAAATGTCCTACAATTCACCTGCAGAATCTTTCCAAGTGAATCTGGATCCCCTTAACATCTACATTTCCAGACTTTAGGTGGCACACCTCAGGCCAGGACAACAATAATATAAACTGCACAAGGAGCATTCCTTATTAACCATAAGAGGCAAAGCTCTAGTGAGAGAAAAGTAGCTGCAGCTAGTTGGGAAAATCCTGGCCCAAAGAATCTTCCTGCAAAATAATGAACATGAGGTGTGCCATCATAGCTTTATTTCTCAGTTTGAGGGACAGCTTTTCTCCCCCCCCCCCGCTTGTTTTTACTGTTTTGTTATTTTTAATTTGCACACCACCCAGCGTCTCGTGCCTTCCATCAATAACCAATCATGGGGAGAAGGAACAGTGTGTCTGAAGTTGTTCAGGTTGATCAATACAGCATCCTTTGATTCCTTTCAGATCTTTCTTTGCTCTGCTCTCCCTTCCAAGCATGACCAAGTGCTCCAAATGTGGCTGCTCCCCCTGCTGCTGCAAGAGTGGTTGCTCCCAATGGTGCAAGACCTGCTGCTGCCCGCAGTGCGGCTGTTGCCCCTGCTGCTGCTCCCCCTGCTGCTGCCAACAGTGCAGCTGTTCTCCCTGCTGCTGTCAACAGTGCAGCTGTTCTCCCTGCTGCTCCGTATGCGGTTGCTCCCCCTGCTGCTGCCAACAATCCAGCTGCTCCCAAAGCTGTTGTGGAAAGTCCTGCTGCTGCGGTGGTACTAAGGGCTGTGGTACTAAGGGCTGCTTCCCCAAACAGTGCAAGTCCTGAAGAGCCTTAAAGGAATCACCGAAGGAAAGGAGGTCTCCCTCGTATCCCTCTCCGATCCGCCTCAAGGATTGCTCAAGGCTGCTGCTGCTTTGCTCACTCCCGCCCAAAACACCTGCTCATTATCTTACTTCTTTCTTCTGTGCCAACTCTTGAAACAATTATTCTCTTCATCCAGAAACTCATTATATAATAATAATAAAAAAAAATAAGCTCGTACATTCTTGTTTTGTCTTTGTTCAGTGTATTTCCTATGCTTTCTACAAAATCGCCAAAGAACGAAGAGTCCAAAGCTTTGACACTTATAAATCTAGATGTGTAACTCCCGATTGTCTTAGAATTGTAGGGCTGGAAGGGACCTTGAAGGTCTTCTAGTCCAATCCCCTGCCCAAGGCAGGAATCCTTCTACCATCTCAGCCAAATGGTTGTCCAACCTTTTCTTGAAAACCTCCAGCTCACCCTCCATTCTTCATCAAATGGTTCCTGATCATTTAAGGAAGCATTCAAATTGTCACAAAGCAGGGCAAGAAAAAGAAGAGACCAGCAAGATAATTCCAAAGCACTTTAGCATACAGCAAGCAATTCATGCCAATCAAACGCCACAACTCGTGTCTTGACATCTGGCAGAATGCAAACACGGAGAGTTCATTTACCTTCTCTCTTTTTTTATGTAACCCACTACATGACATTTGTGCAAATTATATTTAAAGAAGGCATATGGTAAATAGCAAACTTTGAGTTTTCTAAGACCCAGATGGAGGCTCAATAGAAATAGTCAGATCGCAATCCTGGTTGATGGCATGGAAACTTCAAAGGAATTCTTTGAGGATAACTGGAAATGAAATGCATCTCACCCACTGAAAATTATTTCATGTGATCCCAAGATTTCATCTCCTTTTAACTGACATTTTGAGGTATTTGCCCCTAGCTTTATTCAGAGAAAACAGATGTTTTCATGCTACAAAAGATAGTAACACGTTTCAGTGTCTCGGTCATTGATATTTTGAATTCCATAGCTCATGTATGAATCTTTCTTTGGTCTTCTTTATTGCAAAATGAACATACCCAGCTCTTTAAATCTTCTTCGAGTGATTTGGTTTTAATATCCATTATTCTCCATGACCCTTTCAAAATGTAGCACCCGGAATTCCATACTGTACTTAAATGTACAGAAGCAATTTAAAGTTCAGTGGAACTATTTCTCACTCCTCTGGAGAGAAGGACGAATGGCAACATCATCAGACCTAAAGAAGGCATTTACACATAAATATTATGTGGGTAGAGAGGTTTGTGCTCATGTGAGCAATCACATAACTAGCAAGTGCACAGATCAGAGGCATTCCTGCAATATACTTTAATGAGGATTAGTCCTTTTTCTAGGTTTACACACATAGATCCTAAAATATTCGAGTCTTATTTGAAGATCGGGATTTCACAGCTCAGTCCTATGTATATTCAGCCAACTGTGATTTATTCAATGAATCATAGTTTATTGTACATATTCACCTAGTTTATTAGTTGCTGTTCTCTCTGGCTTAATTCCTTGGCACTCAACAAAAATATGCACGAAATGACACTTTCATCTTCCACGGTTTCTCTGTTCAAGGAGCAATTGTGGAATACAACTTTGCCTTGTCAGTCAACAAAAAGGCAATTGATGTGGAGAATGGACTCAGTAAATAATGGTAGACCTTTCAATGCAGCCCGGTGCAACCTCCTTCAGCCATCATAATGCTGCATAAAATGTGTGGGTTTCTCCCTCAACCCCAGTGTGTTCCTCTTCCGTGTGATGCTTAGGCCTTGGCTGTATTCATTTCCTTATGTCAGGTGCAATAAATCAGGAAACAAGGCAGTTCAAATGACTACAAGTTTGCTACATGTTAATGCTGTCTATAAGAATCTGAGCTACTAATGGTCAAAGCAAATTGGCGGTAGATAAAGAGTCAACAGAATTCAAGATGGGCTGGATTTAGGTCTCTTGTGGGCAAGAAGGGTGTCAAGACTGATGATGTGCTTGACTCCTCCTTCAAGCTCTGTCTGGTCATCTCCTACACCTTCATTTTAAACAACAGTATCTTATTAAAGCAATGTCCGTATACCATCGTTGTACGCAATTGTAGAAGCAGCATTGATGTTGAGATAAACAGCCAAGGCTACAAGTTTTTGCTTGTGAAACACCAAATAAAAACTGAGAGATTCTAAAAATGTCCAGTTTCCACACCAATCGTAAAAAAATCAGTATTTGGAGGTCGTTCTTTTCCATCTTACTAAATACAATTAATGTGGAACATAACTGAAATTCCTGTCTCCATTAGAACACCAAAGAGCCAATATCGGCTCATCCGTTGGATGATAAATACATATGGCTTTTAATTTTTGGCTTTTAAGAATTAGAACAACCGAATGGATGCTTGATTGCCTTCATGCTAATTTAGATTACCTTTTTATTGTGATTCAGAAAAAAAAAATCTTCCCTTGGACTCCCATGCTTGGGTGAGTTCATGGTGTCTGCTCTTCGTGAAAGGATCACATCATCTGCGTTAGGCTGTTTTATAGATCTGACTCATTAAAGACTTTAAAATAGCGACATTTTTTTCAAGTTTTCAAGCCTGAAAGACCTGGCTGCTTTAATGAAGAGCAGAAAGGTGTCAGGTTCTCACGCGATCCTAAGTAATCCGTCTGAATCATTTTCAAAGTGGACAGAACCCTACTGTTTATTCAACTTATTTTACCTTTCCTTAGGAAATGAAACATCATTGAAAAGAATCAAATTCATGATTACCCTGTAAAGCAGACGTCCTTCTATCCTCCTCTGTATTTGCACCTCTCATTAAAGTACTTAATCTGCAATATATTATTAAAACCATCTTTAATTAATAGTCTTGCCTGTGACAATTTTATAACAGACTGCTGAATGCACTAATATTAAAACGTTTACTCATTACAAACTAGGACAGCGAGAAACATTATTATAATTATTCCATCATTTCTGGAAGCTTCTGGCTTTATTTTACTTGTTTCATTGTTGGTTGGTTGGTTGATCAATAAACCCATCTCATCATTCTGAATTGGCTTTTAAATTAAAGGATTAAAGGGTTGTACCAAAGATTAATCTAAGTTTGCCAGCCTTTTTACTACAGTGCTCATATAAATGAGGGTTTTATTTTTATTTTATAATGTCCACATCACTCATGCCCATTTTATTACACTAGATGGCTTACAACAGTTAACATTCAGTATAACAGTTAAAATTGTTAAAACCTTCCTTAAAAATCTGAAACCAAAGTTGCAATAACATATATTTGACCCCCTTTCTGAATGAAAATGACAGGGCCAGCCTCAACACAGGCACAGGAGCAAAGGATAAAATGTATCACAACAAACCAATATTGCAGCAAACACCGCCATTCACATTCTTGTATGTAACTTCAGGCCACAAACATCATAGAAAAGAATCAAATTCATGGTTACCCTGTAAAGCAAACGTCCCTCTATTCTTCTCTGTATTTGCACCTCTCATTAAAGTACTAGTAAAGTAGAAAGACTAGGAGTGACATGATAGCAATATTCCAATATTTGAGAGATTACCACAAAGAAGAGGGGATCAACTTATTTTCCAAAGCACCAGAAGACAACCTGATTCAGGTTTAAGGGTCAACTATATGAGAATAAGGGATCCAGCATGTAACGTGGTCATGATCCTCATCATTGTGTGATCTCTTACCCTAGGACAAGCCCAGAATAGTGCAAAGAAGAGTAACAGTAGGCAACTGCAAATTTACCAAGCATTCTTCTGTTTCAATACAGACTTAAGAAACTGGACCAGATGCAAGTGATGCAGCCTTGACTTATTGCCATTTGCTAACAGAAATCACCAAAATTATTTTATAACATTTGCATCTAATCCCCCCAATTCTTCACTCAAATGAGTGCCCAGGATTATTGTCTAATTGTTGCCATTTACTTCCCATGAATGCAATGCTTCATTAATTTAAACCCTGCTTGGCATGATATTTCATATTTAATCAGTAGTAAATGACACATTGATTGCCTTGTGCAGTAAGAGAACATGGTTAGCTGCCACAGCATTGGGAGCAGAACCTGCACCCTCCCCTACATAGATTGGGCATATAAAGTGGGATATTCTGTTGTGACTCCTTTTCACTCATAAATCAATGGATTTCTCTCACTGGCCTTAAGGGCACAGAGCACCAGTCTGTAAAATACGCACACCCTAAACATTAATCCTACTACAGCAATCCTGAATGCCTTTGAGATTCATGAGCAAATTATAACATTCTCAGATGAAAGGAGTTTTAATAACAGACCAAACACAAATTAATCATAAATATAAAAAAAAATCAAAATGGGTAAAGGACCGGATGATGGTGAAGTGACCAGAAACGTGCAGCTGAGGTCAAGGCAGAACTGACCATGCTTAAGTGATGTTTCATTTCCTTGGGGAATGCTACAGGGAGTCATATAAAAAGATTCTTATCCCACAATATTCGCACACTTCTTCGTCTTACTGTCGACCGATACTACCCAAGGTAAGAACATAATATTGCATTGAAATATACCTTACAGTATCTTCCAATGAAAGATGCTGCAGTTTGTTTACATAACGCTTAGGAGTACTTTATAATTTCTTTGGTGGCTTTATGGGCTTATTTTTTGTGGTTATGTACTACAGGATGGGCTGGAATATACTCGCTTTTATTCTGCAGACTTAATAGTTGCAACATTTATTGATCAGAGAAAGTTCAATGGGGAAATCTTCCATAATATCTTCTATCTAGGATTAACTGAAGTTAGGGGAACCAGATAGCTAGAGAGAAAATGAAAGACAAAATTCTCACGAATGATGCCAATTACTGTAAATAAAAAATTTCACCAAAATACCTCCATTCAATCCATTTAAAGCAGGGTTTGTACCATCCAACTGTTGCTGATCTAAATAAACTGTTTGAAAGGGGACAATGGGTAAAAAAAAATGTACAGACTTCTCTAAAATGTTGAAATAGTTCAACAGTTAAGTTCAGTGTGGTTTTGTTTTTAGTGATTATCCTTTATTCCCTTTAAAAATATGTGTAGGAGACGAGCAGGCAGAGCTGGGGGAAGAGTTAAATAAGTTACCAGCTAGAATCTTTAGATTCCCACAAACAATCTAAGTCCAACCCCTCTTGATTTCTGTTGACCCTTACCTGGTGCCAATTCAGTGTGAACTTTAGTTGACTAGATTTCTGCGTAGAGGCTTGAGCAATTAATCTTCTGAACTGCAACTTTATGTGTGATCCTGATTCTTTGCTCCTGATAGTATATTATATATGTATGATTGTCTTTGAGCACCAATTTGGTGTAGTGGGGCTTTAAGTATGAAGCCAGCCGATACTGACTTTGAATCAGTTAACTTCAGCCCTAGAAAGAAGGTGACCACAGCAACCCAGTTGTTAAAATCTTGCCAAGAAAACTGCACAGACTAGTCCCAGGCAGTTACTAGGACTCTAGAATGTCTGGAAGGTCCTTTAATAATCTTTACATCACTATTTGTATCTTTAAAGGAGAATATTTGTAGCTCAGGGTTGAAATGAGAGGTCCTTGATGCTCTCTGAGCTTGTAGATGTTTCATTTACCCAAACTAGGTAACATCATCAGTGCTAGTAAGGAGTGGGATTTGCTAATAGTAAAGCTACTCCTTACTACTACTGATGATATTCGTTTGGGTAATGAAACATCTGTAAGAAAACAACCAAGCTCAGAGAGCCCCAAGGACCTTACTTGTATCTTATCCATCTTACACAATCACATTTCTAGTTCTTTCATAAGAGTTCACAAAACTAAAATCTCTTCTGGCACCGAACATGTTCACCCAAAATGTAACTGTGTGCCTCGATTACATAGATGTGTTTGTTTTTTAGTTTGCCTACAAAGATGACCTGCTGTGGGGATTGCTGTGGCTCTTGTGGGGGCACCTGTGGAACCTGTGGGGCCGTGCTTGTGTGTGTGCCCTGCTGTGGATGTCAATCATGCTGCGTTCCCTGTTGTGGCCAGTCCTCCTGCTCTCCCTGCTGTGGGACTAAATCCAGCGGTGGCCAGTCCTCTTGCGGTGGTCAGTCCTCCTGCTCTTCCTGTGGTGGTAGCAAATCCAGCGGTGGCCAGTCCTCTTGCGGTGGTCAGTCCTCCTGCTCTTCCTGCGGTGGTAGCAAATCCAGCGGTGGCCAGTCCTCTTGCGGTGGCCAGTCCTCCTGCTCTTCCTGTGGTGGTAGCAAATCCAGCGGTGGCCAGTCCTCCTGCTCTTCCTGTGGTGGTAGCAAATCCAGCGGTGGCCAGTCCTCTTGCGGTGGTCAGTCCTCTTGCGGTGGTCAGTCCTTCTGCTCTTCCTGCGGTGGTAGCAAATCCAGCGGTGGCCAGTCCTCTTGCGGTGGTCAGTCCTTCTGCTCTTCCTGCGGTGGTAGCAAATCCAGCGGTGGCCAGTCCTCTTGCGGTGGTCAGTCCTCTTGCGGTGGTCAGTCCTCTTGCGGTGGCCAGTCCTCCTGCTCTTCCTGCGGTGGTGGCAAATCCAGCGGTGGCCAGTCCTCTTGCAGTGGCCAGTCCTCCTGCTCTTCCTGCGGTGGTAGCAAATCCAGCGGTGGCCAGTCCTCTTGCTCCCCTTGCCAGTCCAGCTGTGGCCAATCCTTGTGCTCCCCTTGCAGCTGTGCTCTTCCTTGCATCCAGACCTGCTGCCCCATTGTCTGCCCTCCATGCTGCAAGAAGTAAGAAGCCAACCACTATATAAGAAGACCTAAACTCTGCCAACACGACACCGAGAAGAACAGCCCCACCAACTGTATCTCTAATTTCTAAGACTGCCAAAGTCCCTCACCTGAATTCCTCTGTACCACGGTGACATTTTCTTTTCTTCTTCTTCTTCTTTTTTTCCTCACTGTTCTCTGAATTGAATTCTCTTGAGCCAAGGAATAAACTTGTTTGGTATGTTAAGGTAAAAGGTATTCTCATTTCCTCCTGGGTGTCTGGAACCTTTCCTTATTCTGAAGATAGCTATGTAGACAAAAAAATAAAATGATGAATCATCAAAGTTGTCCTGTTGGAACTTGTTTGTCTCTGTCCTTTATAATGTCAAAGCTGGATTTCTGCAAAGCAAATGACAGACTCTGCCAGGAAATCAAAAGTTTTACCTGATCTGGATATAGTTTATTCAAAATACGACAGCTAAATAGCAGCTTATCTTAAAGCATGATCCATGATGCTAATCCAGGTTTGGTTTTAGTTTAGTATGTGAACAACAACTTTATTCATTCAATCATCCATTTATTCTCATGGCACGGACACCCACTTGCCAAACAACTTCCCTTTGGAAACCATATACACGTGGTATATGTCCCAAAGCCAGCCCCAATTATAGTACACCTGGTAAACCACTGTTAAGCAAATTATGGTTTTAGTGTTTCTATCAACACAGCTGTTTGAAATTGGAAGCCATAATTTACAGAGGGGCATGTGGGCCAGTTGGAGAAAACACTGTGGGGTTCTTGGGGTTCTCTGAGCTTGGTAGTTTTCTTACAGATGTTTCATGACCAAACAAGATAACATTACCAGTGCTAGCACTGATGATGTTACCTAGTTGGATAATGTAATGTCTGCAAGAAAACCACCAAGCTCAGAGAGCATCAGGGACCCCACAGTTCAACCTTGAGCTACAAATATTCTTTTATTGGAGAAAAAAAAATCCCCTTTCAGCTCCTTTTATAGCGAGTTTAATCCCAGTCTATTCATCAACCATGAACCCAACATTCACCCTCCAAATATTTGATTTGGAAGAGTCTGCAGTGCCCGGTCAATCACGCAAAGCACGTTAGCAACATTTTGAACGTGAAAGACCCCTTCTGCCCCCAAATCTAAGTTATATTTACTTTTCAGAAACAAAGAGACTCTGATTACAAACATTTGTCCTAAGACAACTCTAAACTTGGATACCAATGACATCCTGGTCAAAACCTGCCTCCAGAAGCGGTGAATGCTCCAACACTGGAGGTTTTTAAGAAGAGACTGGACAGCCATTTGTCTGAAATGGTATAGGGTTTCCTGCCTGAGCAGGGGGTTGGACTAGATGACCTCCAAGGTCCCTTCCAACTTTATTATTATTATTATTATCTTTTATTCATTAAACATGAACCTCAGTCAACTGAACATTCAAATTGGCTGGCGCTGATGGTTGACACGGGTTGCTACCAGCATCCTAGGTGTCAACCAGGCACCTCCTTAAAATATAAGATGTTCCGAGTAGTGCAGTTTTTTGTAACATTGCTGGAGTTATTGCAGGAAGCTGCAGTTTCTTGATGTATTTTGCAGTTTTTGGACATAGTTCCCAGTGCCCCGATGACAATAGGTACCACTGTTACACGTTTCATCCATAATCGCGCAGTTTTTATTATATTATTATTATTATTATTATTATTATTATTATTATTATCAATAATAATAATAATATATGAATATATAATATATATAATAATATATGAATCTTAGTTTAGAAAAATATGCACTAAGCAATGTCTTATCTTTACTCTGCATGGGCCAGTCTTACTCTCTTTCAGCCCAGCCCACCTCACAGGGTTGTTGTTGTGGGCAAAATAGTAGTAGGAAGGAATATTAGGTATACCCACTGCCTTAAGTTACTTATAAAATAATAAAAGGTGGAATAAAAATGTAGTAAAGAAATAAACTTATTTTCCCTCAGGTTCAAAGCCAATTCCAATCAATTCCATAAACCATAGTTAACCAAGCTTAGGGTACTGTAGTCACGATTTATCTTGGCATTAATATAACCCCCAGGCAGATTCAAAGAAAGGAGAAGGAGGAGTAAAGGCATTATAAAAGATAAATAAAATAAAAACGGCACGTTTTTGATTAATAAATAAAGGTTTTCCCCCTAAATACATTTTTCAAACATTTCTGAGGAAAAATAACGGCCTTTTCCTCTCAGACTGTCCAGCAGCTTCTGGAAGGAACTTGGATGGGAAAGGCGGGAAAAGAATCTTAGCATCGGATTGGCCCATGGAACTGCCAAGTCAGCCCACTCTGCGCTGGGATTGGTGGACTTTGATGGTGGGCGGGTCTTTTGCTTGGGGCTGGCCTGAGGAGAAGGCAAAATGGCGTTTTCTTTTACTTCCGGGAAGGCTTGGATGCATTTCAGCCCACCATTAAGCCCCCCAAAAGCCTCTTTTTCCTCTCAAAATGGAGGAGTGGTGAGTGTTAAAATTCGAATTATTGAAAAATGGGGGCAAAGAAAGTACAGTAAGTGGGGATAAAATAAGCCATCCAGGGATTCAGCCTTTGAAGATGAAAGTTAGAAAGAGGAACTACAGCTATTAAAACCAGCTTTTTCCCCATCAAAGATTAACCACAGTTAATGCTGTTCCAGCCTAAAGGGCATCCCGAAGTTCTGCCTCTGATTTGGTTTAAATACACACAAGCACATACAACACACGCACATAAACAAGTAATGCCTGAACACAACAGGACAGTCCAAATTAAAAAGGAAATGGCTACACAAAGTCAAGATCTGAACAAAAATAGCCAGTTCCGGCTACTTTAGCATTGCTGTGTGAGTAAGAATTACAAACACGCTGAAAACTTACTGAGGAATAAATACAAAAAGGATGGGAAAACTTCTAGAACTTCAGAATTTTATTGAAGCAACAAGCTTATTATACAAGGATTACAAGAAGTGGAAAATGGCGACAGGGCTAAGACTTGCTTTGCCAAAGAAAATGCAAGCTGTCACTCCAAAACTATTGTTTTTGGAAAGGGCAAATGGCTATAGAGCCAGTTTGTAGGACAGATCCAGACCCCGAACAAAGATCACCCAATAGTCATAAGAAAAAAACAGAAAATAAAAACAATGCCATTTGCCCTTCGGATACGAGGAATAAAGGAATAAAGCCAAGAGAAGAGCAAAGAGTATTGCTTAATATATTTGTGTCCAGGCTTCTGTTCATCAGCTTGGCAAGATGAGTCAGAGATAATCCAGCAAGTCTTGCAAGTGGAGCATAACATTCTCACATCCCTCTAGCTGTCAAAAGAGAAGACTACATCTATCTGGGTTGCAGTATTTCAAATGATCACGAGAGGGCAGTGGGGTAATGCTGAAAGCATCTGCTCTTTGCTGCCTTCTGGTGGTGGTTGCAGCTTTTGCAGTCTGAATCTGGTAGCTCTTAACTTGCAGGTCTTGCTAACATCCTCAATGTTCCTTTAGCATTTCTTTACTTGGGTGCCATAGGTCTGGACTGGAACTCGATAATATGGGTAAGATGGAGTACAGCAGCACCGTGGACGGCCGCAGCAACATCCACGAGGCCTACAACAGGACCCAACAGTTGTGGGGCTTCCTACATAGTAAACCGTTCTCGGCCTGTATCTATTGCAGCAGCCGCAGCCACGACCTCCACAACAGCGACAGCAGCTCATGGTTGCAGATCTAAAGGCAAACCTGTAAAGCAAGAACAGATTGTGAAGGACCAACTTCAACAAACTTATCATGCTCCATTTTTTTTCTCATTCCAATTTTCTTAAATGTGAACATAGCTTTGGTCGCAGGTCACATGAATAATGTTCACCTAAGCTGAATGAAGATAGGTGATAATGATTTGTGGAATAATCAGCTAGCCTCATGCAACAGTAAGCCATAAACCTGGCCCACCAAGCATTTTTCACTTACAAGCAGATCTTACTCCAGTTCATTGCTGTCTTCACCGTAAAAATTTAACCAGCCTGAGAAAGGCTGTTTAGTATCATTATTTTCCTTAAAAGGTGTGAAACGTGTCATGCTTTTTTCTGTAGGATTTGCAGTTTTATCTAACCACCCCCAGATTTATCTTAATTCTAAGATAAGGACACGAGGTGCCTATCCACCCTCTGTCGTCTTATTGTAAGAACAAGCAACAAAATATATCTTACCTTCGCTCAACAGAGGAAGCTTTCAAAGCTAGGAAGCTCCGGTGAATGGGTGACAACCTTTCTAACCAGGGACTTTTTATACACAAATGGACACGTGTTCCCGAAGGAAGTGAGATATCCGGGAAAAGCAGCTGATCCCTCTTAAGCACAAATCCTGTTCTGAATTTCTCCATTCCAGTTTGTGTTGCTTGGCCCAATCCACGTTTCCCATTACATAAGTCATTTATAGTATGTGGGTGTTTAATGCTATCTCCAGTTAATGCATAGGTTATTCAGACGCCATAGTTGAGGTTAAAAAAGTGTTTAAGGAGGAATTTATTGTGTCATCTGGTGAGTTGCTCAATAGGGCATCTTACGTTGTCAGTTCCATAAAATACACATCTTCCTTTGGATTTAAGCCTTCCCGTCAATCACTGATTTTAATTCTTGATGTTCACTGTATTTAATAAATTACTGTGATTTTGTAATTCCAACATCAAGATTAATCTCCCATGTTTCCTGAAAAAAAGGACTAGATCTCTATATAGTCCCTGGAGATCGCTTCTTTGATGTCACCCAAGGTTATTTTGCCCAACCTTGGTTTTTTATTTTATTTTTTTTAAAAAAATATTGTTTTCAGTTTTAATTATCAATAAAAAGTTAAGACATTGCAGAGACAAGGGGCATTTTTACTTCGAACAGGCATTCTTAGAAAATGAAAAGGATGCAAGATAATTCGGTGCTTTGTTTGGGAAGTTATCTATCCGCTCTCAGTCTATAGATTTACTCTGGAGCTCTATGAGATTGTAGGGCTCAGCTTTACCTCATCGTTTTTCTGCTAACTGAAAACTTCACGACTGGGCAAGGTCTTAATGAGATGGTGTGAGACTTGAATAAGAGATTTGAATCAGTGTGTGTGAAAACTAACCATGTGGCCTTGTAACACAAGGGAATTGATGGATTATATGATGTCTCTTTTCAAGCAACGAATGACTTATTCAGAGTTTAGATATCATATAGTTTTTTTGGAATGATGTACAATATCTATATCCTCTTGTATTCAGAAAAGGCTACATTATATATAATAATAATAACAATAATAATAATAAAGTTGGAAGGGACCTTGGAAGTCATCTAGTCCAACCCCCTGCTCAGGCAGGAAACCCTATACCATTTCAGACAAATGGCTACCTTAATATTTTTGAAGAAGGCTCTGAAATGTTGAAATAACAAAAATTAGATATTTAATGACGAAGGGACAACAGGCTGAACTTTGGCAAATACTTAAAAAGTTGCAGTGTGAATAAATAAACAGGCAGAAGCCATCAGTAACTGGATATTCGGAAAGATGTTGGATACCAAAACACCCCTAAACAACAAATAAAAGTATCTTTCTTGCCATCCTGCTAGCACAGCCATTTAAAATTTGGGGGAAAAATCATTTCTGTCCAAAATAACTTCTTTTTTTTAGTTAAGAATGGTTAGCCAAATCAACCTTGCTTTGTTTAGTAAGTTAGGCAGACAATTGAAAGCCAGAGAAAAACTAAAAACTAAACAAAGTTGGATCTTTACATGCACCTCCCTCAATTTTTGCTTAGGAAGTGAGGCAGCTGTGAAGAATCATCATTCACTACAAAAAACGTCTACCTCCAAGCCAATTTTGCCAAAAACTTTGTTAAAACAAATATTCCAACTGCTGATGAATCTGGGTAATTTTATAATTAACCCATGTGCCAGAACAGGTGATACTTTGGCATCCTATATTTCTTCAAAAGAACTATTGGCTTGTTTAGACAAAATACCACCTTCCAATATTTTTACTTGCAGGTAGTATTTAAAAGGCAACTGCCTCAACCCCCAAATCAACCTTTTCTTTTAAGGCCATTCAAGTGGACAGCCATTTGTCCAGAGTGATATATAGGGTTGAGCAGGAGACCTCCATGGTCCCTTTCAACCCTGTGATTCTATGTTCTAATTTAGCAACCATCACTGCTAACTCAAGTTACCAACTTTTATAGGTTGATTACATGCTATATAAAGGACTTTATTTTTGCCTCTTCTAAATCTCCTTCCTGTCAGTTGCCTTGGATGACCTGATGTTTGGAAGGAATTTTTTTTCTTTCCCCTGCTCTCTTTATCCAAGGTAGATAGCTCCTTGTAGAGGATGTTGTAGCAGTCTAACTAGGATGTGACTAAGCTACAACCGTATCATTCTCCAGAAAATAATGCCGGCTAATGGTGCTCTTGGCTATTGGAGACTAAGCTGTAATCATCTATGTTATATCTTTTAATTAAAATATCTGAATGATACGTCAGGTTCTGCTTGCCTGGTCTACTTCTATGTGCATTTTTAGGTTTTGTTTTGTTGCATTAAATAGGGGACCTAGGATATAGTGCAGTTTTCCCCGAACGATCAGCAGAATTACTTCTAAGTTTCCCAATTATTTGATCGGAAAGTTGTTTTAGAAAATTTCACTTCCTCTCCTTCTAAATGACTTACCACGAAGCTACACAATTTCTGGCTCAATTTAAACCCAGATCCCAGTTTCTGTATTGACCCAGCTTGGACAATGATCATCACAGCATCATGAGAGGACAGGTTAAGCATGATGAGCCACTTCAAAACCCAGCAATGTAACCTTGACTCAGTGTTGTCAATTGTTAAAGGAAGTCTCGTCCTCCAAATGGTTGCTAGGGTTAACCATCCTATTCACCCCGGATGATGACAAAAATATCCTAGCAAAGGTTGGACTAGAACAGTGGCCCCCAACATTTTGGGCACCAGGGACCGGTTTTGTGGGGAGAGGTTTTTCCATGAGCCAGAAGGGGCGTGGTTTTGCATGCTGCCTGCATCCCATGGATGGGGCTTCGCTTGTTTGCACGGACTGGTTTCTGGCATGCCACGGACCAGTGCCAATCCACAGACCGTGGGGTTGGGGGTCACTGGACTGGAAGACCTCTGAGGATCCTTCCAGCCCTATGATTCTATGTTCTAAAAAAGACCCATTTTTTAAAAAAAATCAAAGTGAGTTTTTTTATAAAAGTCGATCCAAACTAATTGTTCACTTCACCCCATTCATAATAGTGCAAAACAACTGTTCAGATCACTCAGTAGCCATTCAGATCACTAAGTAGATCACTCAATAGTGATGTCCTTGCTTATGAGTACATGATGTTAACTCCCCTCATCTTAATGAGTAAACCATCTCATGGCCTTGAAACATCTATATTCCTCAGCTTGGTTTAATTTCCTCAGGGTTTTCTGGTCATAGAAGATAATTGCAGCATTCCTACCAGAAGATGGTTTTAATCACGCGATATATTTCTCAAAAGGTCTTTAATGAAAGAGGTAAATGAAGCTGGAGAATGGACACCAAATATTATCGCATTTTAGAAAATGTCTTTTCCCGTGGGTTAATTTAAGGTTTGGGCTCCAGCGGATGTTCATGCGCAAAGGGTGTATGGACAGACAATATAAAAAGTCCACCACCACTGCAAATTGTTATCTACCTACCTGCATTGGTTGTGAACTTTTCAGCTCCTAGAGATCAACCAGGTACGTTATGGGAACTCACCTGAGCTTTTTCTGTAATAGCAGTAAAAGGGTATAGAAGCTTCTGCTTCTGAACTTCTCTTGGGTGTCCACTTGGTCACCACCAGACGTAAGCTGCTGGACTAGATGGGTCTCTCTAAGGAATGATGCCAGTTCATGGTGGACTTGATGATGACAACAAGCTTAAGCTATTGAGAACCACAAACTGAAAGCTAACTGTGGGAGATGGCCCACCTGGGTTCTACTGAGTTCATGAGATCTCAGAAACATCCATCTGGTAGCAGAATAGCTGTGTCTAGTCCAGCCAGATGGTGACCTGTTCATATGGACAGTAGGGCACCAATGCTAAGCACCAGCTTTACAGAAAGATGTTGAGAATTGGGGTTTTATGTATATCTGGAAAAATACCAACCTCAAATCTTGGAGAACGGCTGTCAGCCTGCAACAATGAATGCCCCCGATTCCATTGAATCAGTCGGGGCCCGGAGGAGCTTGCCGATACCAGTGGAAAACAGACGGTGTGACATTCACTTTTGATCCATTTTTCAGACTTTCTACCTGCAATCATGATGAGCGGAGGCGGAGGCGGATGTGGATGTGGCTGTGGCGGCGGCGGCGGTGGCGGAGACGGAACCACCATCATTTGCATTCCCTGCGGGAATTCCTGCGGCTCCATGGGCTGTTGCATGCCTTGTTGTGGTTATGGCAGCATGCAGGGCTGCTGCAGCCCATGCTGTTGCATGCCTTGCTCGCCCTGCGGTTACTCAGGCGGTTGCGGTGGGATCATGGCGTACCGTATCCCTTCCTCCAGAAGAAGCGGCGGCGGCGGCGGTTGCTGTGGTTACTGAAGTTGCTGAAATCCTGGCAGTACAGATTAGGGACCTGCCTGTTCGTCCAGCTGTTCCTTACCGATGCTTTTGAAGATGTAAACGTCCTTTCCTCCTCTTTACAAAGTCTTCCAAGGCCTTTTGTGTTGAAATAGGCCATTGGTTTTGACTACTGGTGTATATTGATGTTCCTCCTGACCTGCCCGACTGTTTCTCCTGCTGCTGCTCATCCTCCTCATCTTTCTAATTCCCCTTTAATGTACTATCCAAAATAAAATAATCTCATCAGTGCATTTTCTCTGGTTTCAGTGTATTCATTTACTTATTTTTTATATAATTTGTATCCTGCCTTTATTATTTTATCACACCGGCTTTCATGGCTAAGGTGGGACTACAACACCCCATCTCCTGGTGATAGGCCCAAAGTTACCCAGTCGGCTTTAGTGCCCAAGGCGGGACTAGAACTCACCATTACCTGGTGATTGGCCCAAACTCACCCAGCTGGCTTTCATGCCTAAGGTAGGACTAGAACTCACAGTCTCCTAGTAATTGACCCAAAGTCATCCAGCCAGCTTGGTCTTCTGCTTCTAGCTTGGCCCATAGAGTCCTCCACCTTCCCCCAGATCCAAAATATGTCCGTTCTAGTTTTGCAACAGAGAGAATGAGTAGAACATCTTTTCTACAAGAGGTTTCCAAGATTGAAAGACAATGATCATTGTCTTTAAAAAAGAATACTTATATTAACTTTTGGGGGTTAATCTCCTCTTCCCCAAATTGTTTCCTACCATCACAAAGGATGTAATTCCAACTTTTTGTCGTAGGGCTTAAATTCTAAACAAGAGGTGGGCCCCCAAAAGCTAATATAGGTATTCTTTTTTAAACAAAGTAAGTTATTCCCCATAAAACATACATCCCAAAAAGCTCATGAAATATTTATTGGTCTGTGGATGTTGATGGAAGTCATAGTTTTTAGGAAGATGCTCTACTGCAGAAATGAGATTGTTAAGAATAATTTCTCAGAGATAGCTAAGATACGTTAAGTAAATTAAAAACAAGAGCATGCATATTCTAGGACTGGCCTACCCAAATCTATAAACACCAACCCTTGACCGTAAAATATCCACGTGCTTTTGATTTTCTCACTTAAGGGAAGTGTGGTTTCTATATAACTGCATCCATTTTTATTTTGAAAAGTTTTCTTTTCTGAGAGGTCTCTTACTGTTATCTGTAGAACTAAGAGCCTTTGATAAAAATAGCAAAATTTCCAGTTTCCTCACATCACTTACAGTAATTTCAAGCCTCTGTTAGCACATATGTGATAGTTCCCTACCTGTGATCACAATCATGAGCGGAATTTCTGTTGCTAAACAATAAAGTTGTTAAATGTGTTGTGTCTGATTTTACAACCTTCTATGCCACAGTTGTTATCTACATTCCCCCTTTGACTTTGCTTGTGGAAATGAAGAGAAGGACGTGGGGGGACATGATAGCAGTGTTCCAATATCTCAGGGGCTGCCACAGAGAAGAGGGAGTCAAGCTATTTTCCAAAGCGCCTGAAGGCAGGACAAGAAGCAACGGATGGAAACTAATCAAGGGGAGAAGCAACCTAGAACTAAGGAGAAACTTCCTGACAGTTAGAACAATTAACCAGTGGAACAACCTGCCTCCAGAAGCGGTGAATGCTCCAACACTGGAAGTTTTTAAGAAGAAACTGGAACAGCCATTTGTCCGAAATGGTATAGGGTTACCTGCCTGAGCAGGGGGTTGGACTTGATGACTCCAAGGTCTCTTCCAACTTTATTATTATTATTATTATTATTATTATTATTATTATTATTATTATTATTATTATTATTATTATTATTATTATTATTATTATTATTATTATTATTATTATTATTATTATTATTATTATAAAGTCAGCTGGGAAGGTCACAAATGGTGATCGCGTGACCTCAGGATTCCACAACCATTTAAATACATGCCAGTTGTCAAACACCCAAATTTTGATCATGTGACCATGGGGACACTATGAAACCGGTTATAAGCCACTTTTTTCAAGGCTGTTGCAACTTCGAACAGTTGTTAAACAAATGGTCGTAAGTCAAGGACCACCTGTAACAAGCACAGATGGATTCAACACCCATGTTTGATCTGTACTTCAAATCAAGGCCAGTTTTGGATGGCCAACAATATTTCTGTGTCTGTACGCTCAAGTCAATCTTTTTAACAAGTTCATGAAGTTTTCTGAGCAACTTCCTTGGATGTCGTTTGCTATTCTTCCTAAGAATTGAGCAAATTACTTCTCAAAAATCAGCCACTTAATTTTTGTGCCTAAAGCTGGACTAGAAATGTAGGATTCTGCCTTTAGGAAAAAGCAAACATACAGCACAAGACAGGCTTGGCAATACCATTTGTAAGAAGACTCCAGCCCTCCTGGTAGAATACACAACTAAGGATGACCCAGCAGTCAGTATTCTGCAACTGCCAAAAAAGCTGATGCAGTCTTGGGCTGCAGCAACAGAAGTAGAGTATCGAGTTCCCAGGAAATTATACCTCTGTTCTACCTTGCAGGGTTTAGAAAACTTGGAATACAATGTCCAATTTGGGTTGCCACAATACAAGGAGGACACTGAGGAAATGGAAAGGGCGCAAAGAAGAGCAGCAAAGATGATGTAAGGTTGAAAGCTAAATCCTCTGAAAAATGATGAAAGGAACTGACATATAGATTCATTCTACATGCACCAATGGTTGGATGAGACTCGATGGATGGAGATAAACCCAACTCAAGACAAGAGTCAATATCCTGACTTTCCAAGCCATTAAATAATAGGACTGTCTTCCTCCTGAAGTTGTGGGTGAGTCATCACTGGAGGTCTTTATGCAAAGCCTGGACATCTGTTTATATTGGATAGTCGGTCAGGTGCCAAAAATCAGGACCATAAGGTGCAGTTCAGAAGATTTATTGCTTGAACCTATACACAAGAATCTAGTCAACTGAAGTTCAATACTAAATTGACACCAGACGTGATTTTAATATAGATTTTATCTGCTATTTATTATTTTACTCTAGAATTTTAACTGGATATTCATTGAGTGTTTTTATTTGTTCTGGTCGCTGGTCTTTGACTGTAATAAACTTGAATTGAAATGAAGTGACACCAGATAAGGGTCAATGGAATTCAAGAGGGGATGGATTCAGACGTTTGTGGAAATGTAACAACTCTAGGCTGATTACTTGTTTAACTCTCCCTTCCTATCCGATGAGTCTATGAAAAGAAAAATGTGTTTCTCAACATGCTTCTGTTATTAGATGACCTCGTATCTACTGGTCATGGGATGACCCATGACAACGCATGGTTTTAGAACATATGACATCGAACCGAACAACCATGGGGCTAGAAACGTTAATTTGAGTGAACCTGCCGGTTCTCGTGCCTCAGTCTCACCAGTAAATTAGGGCTGAAAATACCTCCTGGACAAATTCCCAGGCCATATTGTGTACTTTGTGATTCCGCTGAGATTATACGCAGGCTATAATTGACAAGAGGAGTTAGAAAGAATTTCCTTTAATCAAACGGGATGCACCAATTGAGTCAGCAAGCACAATGACAGGGCATCATAGGTCAGATGGGAGATCAAAAACATGTTTTGTCAGGAAAACAAGTCAAAAGGCTATTTTCCCCCAAATGTGTCATATCCCGTGAAGGTTAACAGGGATTATTTCTAAGCGTCTTCTCCTATTAAATAGCATTTGCACCCTGCATTTGGCTTGATCTCACCACGCTGTCTGAGCTGCCACACGTTAAAAGGTGAGTTGATATACTTTTTAATGGGGTTTTTTTTTAGAACTTTCTTTGGCTTCTCCCAAAATCCTCCCAAAAAATTAGGACTTGCCTCTACTACTAGGAGGTTATGTACCACCCCATGGTCCAAAATTGTCCACCGGTTCCCAAAAAATTGTTAGTAGGAACGGATCAAGGTAGGCATTCTCCTGGAACAGTATTTCTTGATCTTGAGAACTTGAAGATGGGTGGGCTTCAATTTCCAGAATTCCCCATGCTTAAAGTTCCCATATTAAAGTTCACAAGGCTGAGAAACACTGCTCTAGAATATTGCAATCTACCCTAGAACCTGTATAAACATCTAATTCAAAATGTGGACATGGACATGGTCAATTGCCTAATCTCTTACTGTGAGCTTCTCTCGATTCTAAAATTAATTTCCAAGTCTTTTCAAAGGTAAGTTGAGCAGCTATGAAGGAGACTGATTCTTCAGTAAAATGGAATTCCCTCCCTACATGAACCCACCGGGCGCCTATATTGCCTATTTACAAAAAAGGTGGTGAACATATCCAACACACCTTTCTTCTATTTTCTCCACAACAACAATCCTGTAAGGTGGATTGGGCTGAGAGAGAGAGAGGGACTGGCCTAAAGCCACTCAGCTGGTGGGACTAAAGTGGGACTTGAATTCACAGCCTAGTTCCCCGATAAAGAGAAAAGACTTAAAAATAATGTGCTTTCCTGTTTCTTTCCTGTTTAAAACGTATATTTTATTGCCGGTTTTATTATGATTTTTTTTAACTCTTGTCTTTGCTTTAGATTTTTTGTAAATTATTCTTTGAATTTGTTTGGCGTTGCCCAGAGACTGTTTTGTTAAGACCATTAAAAAAAAATTAAACACGGGGGAGTCAAACTTTCAAAAATGCTTTTACATTCCCAGATGTCGTGGTGTTCAGATTAGACAGGGGAAAATAGCAGGTTAAGATGCTTACACAGTTATAAAATTAACCTTTAACCAGGGCTATCCTGTAAATATCCCAAAGGTGATTTTTTTTTTTTCAAATGGTAACTAGACTTTGTTTTTCCTTGAAGATGTTTTGCTTCTCATCCAAGAAGCTTCTTCAGTTCTGACTGAAGAACTGAACTGTCCAGTCAGAACTGAAGAAGCTTCTTGGATGACAAGCGAAATGTCTTCAACGAAAAACAAAGTCCAGTTGCCTTTTGAAAAAGCAGCTTTGGGACAACCATGACCTGGATGACTCTCCATAGACATGTGATTTTATTTAATACACTCATCTCGGTTGTGGGGCATAGCAAAGACTCATAGGCCCATGCCTTAGATGGTTCTTCTAATTTGGAACCTTGTTTATCTCTTATTTTCAGGAACATTCTCTTTCTTACGGCTGTAATCTCAGCAGTTGAGAACAATGCCCTGCGATAGTCCAGACAAAAGCAACAAAGAGGTCACAGCGGTGCACTTCGTTTGTATCCAACCTCTAGACGAGGTCGGCCTCAGCAGTTGCATCCATCCTGAACACCATGAAATGCTGAGTCTCTCTTCTGCACCAGACCCAGGCATCTTTTTTGAGGACCCAAGTATCATGGACTATATTCACTTTGACGATGCCCACCCTCACAGAGAATGCTATAGAAGAACACGTATCTTTGAAATGATAGAGCTGCCATTTTCTCCAGATTCCAAGGAATCCGGATGTCCGTTACACAAACATGGACATCCTGGAACCGAGCATTCTCAAGAAGATTCTGAGAAGACCACCTCTCCATCTTCCTCTGAGCCAAAAAACGAAGAGAAACCTGAAAGAGCGCATGATGACGATGGCGAAAATGTAGCCTCCAGTGGTAACGCCAATGATTTAAGTGCTTCTAAGGATCCAGATGACTCCGCTGCAGCGATGTGCACCTATACGGTGGAATATCAATGGTCCCCCATGCTGAAATATTGCACAATGGAAGAGTTGGGCTACAAACCCGTAAAACTGCTGTAAGATCAAAGCAACAGCTTCAGTAGAGATGTCCACAAAATCATCTGCTTCAATTCTTGCATCACTATGATGCTCCATCCTTGAGCAACGTTTCTCAACCTCACCAACTTCCTGATGTGTGGACCTCATCTCCCAGAATCCATAGCCATGGCCGTGTTGTCTGGAGAACTCTGGGAGTTGAAGTCCAACACATCCACGTTGGGAAGGAGATTCCATTTCTCAACAATGTCGAGGAGAAGTGTAACCTTTCTTAGAGCACAAGACCATTTCTAATCAATAAATATTTGTTGTGGTTCTTGATCAGAAATGTTGAGTGTGTTCAGTTAATTAGGCTCTCTGCAGCCTCGATCTTCTACTTTGATGGAACTAAAGCTCCAGTTGAAATGAAGTAGGGCTTGAACGTCAGTGATGGGCGTTCTGTCAGTACTTTCTGCAGAGAAACTTTGGCCAATCAAAATGTACCCTTCTTGGCCAACAGGTGAACATCACTGTTTCAACCAATCAGGGCTCAGCCATTGGCCAGTAACCGAGATGTGATGGGCATAGACTGAGATCAAATCCCAGCTCTTCTGTGTGACACATATTTGCAAAGGAAGCTACAGCATTGGACAATTGGGTTCCTGAAAAGGGAGGGAGGTCACCCCCACAGCACAAAGTGACCTTTCATCTGAAAATGCTCTTGTCTCTAATCCCAGGCATTGTTTTGGATGATGGCCAAATATCCGTGCAATAAATAAATAAACAATATATCACTGCATATTTTTTGATCAGGAAATGGGGTAGCCTTGGCAATAATTCCTAGCAAATCTCATTTCTGGTGACTTGACTCTACAAATGTTCAACTCTTTTTCTTAAATCTGGATTTTTGAGCCTCCCGATCTCATATACCTGAACCATAAATATATACATATTAGTTCTACCCTACATAATAACACAGTCAATGACTTAAGTGGTGTTTTTGACCTATTTTAAAGAGAGAAAATTGAAGAGGTTCAGATGGAACATATAAGTAGGGTGATTAGAGAAAAGGATTGTCCCTCCCAGATTTTGAAGAGGCCTTGGAGTCTTCCATGTCTTCAGGACTCTTGAATTTCTTTATCCTCATTATTAACCTGTAGATCCAAGTAGAAAAACTGGTCCTGTTTGATGGAAAACGCAGAAGTCTCTGCTTGAACTAAAATTGCAGCTATCATTTGAACGGTGTAAAGACTTAAATGGCTGGTTTCTTAGCTCTGAGCCTTTGGACTAACTCGAGAGGCCAAGAAACTAGGAAGAAGATCAGGAAAAGAGTCACCAGAGACTCCTTCCCAAAGTTGGTTGCCAATAAAATGACATAATCTAGCCGAACAATCTGTAGCCTAGGACAGGGAAGCGCAAATCATGTGTAAAGGGGGCCTCCAAAAGTTGTGGATGATCCAATACTGGAGGTTTTTAAAAAGAGATTGGACAACCGTTTGTCTGTGGGCGCGGTTTCGGCGTGACGCATCCGGCCTGTGGGCCGGCATTTTGACATGTCTGGTCTAGGGCTTCCTGCCTGAGCAGAGGGTTGGACTAGAAGACCTCCAAGGTCCCTTCCAACTCTTGTTATTCTATTATTCTGAACGTACGAAAAAGACATACATTTGACAGAGCTTCATATATTCCTTGCCTCCCTTCTCTACCCGACGCACTAGAGCAGGGAGGCAAGGAATGTTGAGCCTGCCATCCTTCCGAGGTCGGTGAAATGAGGACCCAGATTGTTGGGGGCCATAGGCTGACTCTGTAAACTGCTTAGAGGGAGCTCTTGAGGATGTCTTGTTGAAGGGGTTCAGATGGAACATATAAGTAAGGTGATTAGAGAAAAGGATTGTCCCTCCCAGATTTTGAAGAGGCCTTGGAGTCTTCCATGTCTAAAACCTGGAGCCCAGCTACGCCTTGATGCATGAAATGTTGAATGTTGCCTTTCTCCACCGGATGTTCTCTGATTTTTTTTATTTCCCACAACCACCAAATCAACACAAGCACAGAACATTCATGCTCCCAAGCTTTATTAGTCCCTTCAGGGAAAGTAGAATTAAAAAGTAGGCTACAGAGCCCAAGCAGCTGAAGAACAAGACATTGAGTATCTTTCTACGTCCCAAGAATGGTGACACTTCTCCTGTGAGGAAGACACACCACCTTCACAAGCGGGCAATCAGACTTTAGGCAAGCAGGATCTCTGCACCAGAAACAAGAAGAAGAAGATGGGAAGATGGTGGGTCAGGCTTAGCTTTGAGCATCTCAGCAAGGTGGACCCAACAGGACCTGCGAAAGTTGAGCTTCGGTTCTCCAGTCTTTCTAGCAACATTTCTTAGGAGGACAGCAAGTCTGTGTGCACTGCAGAGGTGGGGGGCACTTCATTGGCGGAGGGCACTTCATTGGCGGAGGGCACTTCATTGGCGGAGGGCATTTCATTGGCGGAGGGCATTTCATTGGTGGAGGGCAACAGCACTTCATGGGGCTGGCAGAGGCCATTTGGGGGGGCAAACAGCAGCTGCTACAACAGCTTCCACAACAGCTGCTCCCACCATACATACAGCACGACGGAGACACGTAGTAAGATTGTCCAGGAGCACAAATAATCTTGTTGGTGCTGGTTCCGCAACATGGCTGGCAACAGTTACAACAGTTGCAATGCATTTTAATTCTTTCTGAAAGGCAGACAGAAGGATGAAGTTCTCTCTCATGCTTATAGACCCACATACACAAATACACAAGAATAGAGAACAAGCATCTTCATTGGTAATGGCTAATTAGTAAAGGGACCCACCCAAATCAGTATGGCAGGATTAATCTTCAATTGAGATACTCTTTCACCCACGGGACACAAATCCACATAGAAGCTACTGAGAATAATCAAAACATTTTCTAATTTTTGTCAAAACAAATCAACCCAAGGCAATAGGTTTGCATCAGAATATCCTTGCAAATATATAACCATAATTTCTGGCAGTGAAGATATTGTGGGATGCAAGACATGTGAACACCATTCCTTTTTTTATAGCCAAAATAGGACTATCCTTCAAGAGAGGAAGCAGATTTGATCTTTGTGGCTTACCATTTTTTCCAAGTGTCCAACTCGGATCCGTCAATATTCCACTAAATGACTTTAAAGACAATGATCATATTAGATCAATTCCAAAGCTTGTTGCTTGATGAATGATCTAATAATACTGTATCTTGGTAGGTTCACTAGTAGATCAGAAGCAACATGGAGCTTCTCTGGTCAAATTATTACAGTTAATTATTTGAATCACCCACATCTTTTAATAAGCAATCTTATCAACTCCATTGCTTCCAAATTCCAACCTGAAGACATAAAGACTCCAACTTACCCCGGTCACAAAGGGAAGACAAATGAAGATCAAGTCAAATTGGTCGTATGGAGAACTCGGGGCTAAGGACGGCTGTTTTATATGGTTCTGGATAATTCTAGCCCAGGAAATGAGACATTAATAGAGAATGGAGAATTCCTTCTTTGCCAATCAAGAAACGTTTTGTCTGTTTATTGTCTTCGGGCTGGAAATCGTTGATGTGATTTTGAGATCCACATTTTTTTAGAGCTGCAACAGCTAAAGCTGGAATGATGACAGCTACTCTGCAGATAAGGATCCAGAAAATCCAGTCTTAGTGCTGGAAGACAGAACCTAGAAGAACATTATTATTTTTTTGAGGATATTGGAATGTAAACATCAGGACCACAATGTTCAAGGAATTCGCTTTATGATGCAATGCATTCAGCTCAAGGGGAGCAATTGTTTCTTTATTTCTGGATTTATTCAATTTCTATATCTGCCCAAGTGAACCGACTGATTATGGACAGCTTGGAATTATCATTTTTGGCACCTCAATTGATCCAGGTCAGCTGCCAAGAGATACTGCTATGATTTACAAATCTCATCATTTTCCTCAATTAAATATATAATAATAAATGGCAATTGCAAAGAAAAAGTTCCTTTCTCCCTCCCTCCCTCCCTCCCTCCCCTTCCCTCCCCTCCCTCCCTCCTTCCTTCCTTCCTTCCTTTCCTTCCCCTTCCTCCTCCCTCCCTCCCTCCCTTCTAGCACCGATGATGTTACCTAGCTGGGTCATGAAATGTCTGCAAGAAAACCAGCAAGCTCAGAGAACACCCAGGAACCCATAGTCCTTCCTTCCTTCCTTCCTTCCTTCCTTCCTTCCTTCCTTCCTTCCTTCCTTCCTTTCTTCCTTCCTTCCTTCCTTCCTTCCTTCCTTCCTTCCTTCCTTCCTTCCTTCCTTCCTTCCTTCCTTCCTTCCTTGTAATCCAGACAGGAAACCAAAACCATGAATCCTAACACTGCCTTCATTGTAACAGAATCTTGCAAGTCCAAAAATATTTCTCCCCTCCCTTGCCTTTATTTTCCCGAGAATTAGAGAGGGTCCCTTCTGAGTCACTTTCCCCACTCCCTTTCCTTCTGTGGGCTGAGATATCTCTTTGACCATTGGCCTGACTGCAGCTCTTCTCCTGTTCTCCCAAGGCCATTCTCCCAACCCACTACATGAACCATGGACCCATTTTTCTGAGCAAACATTAGGGCACGGTGGCCCATTCTCGTGTTCAGAAATCAGATGTTCCCAGAAAAAAAGTTGTTATCTCCACAATGATTCCATTTCAAGCAACTGGGATAAGGGTTGTGGAGGGTAAGTGGGAATCTTTTTCACATTAAATGCTTGCAATTAATTACCCAGCTTAATGACTGTGATTCAACCAGTTCTCTCACTCCCTGGGGTTGTCTGTCAGCAGTTGGTAGCTGGTTCCTTACCTCTCATTTGCAAATGGTTGCCTACAGGGCATCATGTGGTACCTACATAGAGTAAGCCAGGAGGCAAATATGAGCTTTGGTTGATCCATCAACATTCTTTTAAAAGCCACCTCATTTCCGGAGACTAGCAAACCACATCTATATAAAGTTTCCAGCATTCCATTTGTTTCTTCCTATATTTTATCCTGATCTGCGAGAAGCAGAATATGTCACCTAGTTTTCCTGGAGAACTTTTTCCCCCCTCTGTTGACATTTTTACAATTTGGAATCATTCTAGGATATCCATGAGAAGTAAATCCAGAAACTGGCTTGTGGAACCTGTTGATGCATGATATATCCGTGAGCACTAAATCAAAAACAGACTAATTCTGGGAGAATGGAAGGTCTGTTTAACAAGACTGAATAAACATTTTCATCCGAATTTTTTTTCCCCTTGCTATTTAAGCAGGAAAAGGATAATGAAAACTCTGTAGGAAAAAAAAATGTGAGAAGCTCAATTTGCATTGTGTTTACATCGAAATACTTCTTTTGTCTTTTAACGTAAATATGAAAAATTGTAGTGGCACATACCCTTGAAAACTTCAGGGGAAAAATGTTTTTTTAATTATATTGTGCACTCGTCTCTCCTTGCTAGCTAAAAAGTCTTCACATTCAGAGTCCTGAAGAAGGATACGTGACTTTGGGATTCTACCAAGATAGACCCTGATACCTGTGACACAAAGAACTTTGTCTACCCAATAATTACTAAGGACACATGACTTAAAGCTGGATCATGGTGCCTGAGGTCATACCTACAAGCTCCACTGGCAAGCATGCCTTGGACAACCTCACTTCCATCTTAGATAGCTTTCAAAGGAGCTTAGAGAAATTAATGGAGAATAAGGCTTTTTATAGCCATTCATTAAGACCAAGATCAGTTGATGGACTTGAATGCCCTTCTTGTAGCCTTTCCACCAATTCCTAATTGGACATTGTGGAACAGATGACTGATTTAGATAAGCCTCTGAGTTGATCTTGTCGTTAGTAGTGCTAGTGCTAGTAGTCTCCTATTAAGGCTCCGTTCTTCATTCTTTCCATCTCATCCCTATTTTACCCTTTATTAGGTTAAGCTAAAAAATAGCTATTAGTCTAAGGTCAACCAGCAGCTTACATGTGGCTGTCTCAGTCTTAAGCCAGCATCCAATCATCATACCCATTCTAGTTTAAGGAGTTTCATGAATGAAAAACCCAGATAGTATGTAGATATTTTTCTGGGCTGTAGAGTATAGATAGCTCTTGAAAAACATCTATTGAGATTACCGGAGAAATATCAAATGGACAATTAAACACACCCTCTCCAAATTTAGGATCTTTTCTTCTCCAATGGGGTTGCCCAGTTTACTTATCTAAGATGACCCAGCCTACTGAAGTCACTGTCACTATCAGATGATCAAAGCAAAAGGTAGATACTCTAATCAGAAGATCTTTGTTGTACACCTAATTATAACTCAGCTGCAGGCAGCCTTCGGTAGCTTCGGGCTATTCTCTTACATCATTTATCTTGGCTTTTTTTCCATTGGAATCCAGAGAGCAGACGGTTGGTAAGCTTAGTCACCTCTTTGGATATGCAAAGCATTCCATCTGCCAAGGCACGAGAAAACAAAATGACAAATCGAGACAACCACTAACAATTGGGTGACGAGATATTTTTTCCTTCTTTTACCAAGAAGGGAGCCAGCCAGTCACAAGGGATCTTTCCAACTATTATAAAACCATCTTGTCATCATTCTTTGCTTTCTTTAACTACTGAAGAATTAGAAGAGGAAGACCACTCGGTAAGTAATATATCTTGGAAACCCAAGGTTGTTGTTTTTTTATTTATTACCAATGATTAAGTGTCCTTCTCTTTATTGGAACATACAAGTTGTAAATTACCTCGATGGATGTATAAAGCAGTCGTCCTGATGGCTACAATTGGCTTTCAACTTTCCAATGAGACCAGGTTGTGCTGAGAAGGAAAGATTTCAGAAGATCCCTTCTGATTAAGGGATCAGTAGCAAGGTCCATCCATGTGGGCCAACTCTTGATTTGTCAAACTGTCTCATAGTTCTTAGGAGGCTAACCTAGGAATGATGGGCAGATCAGAAGCCATTTTATCTCCTACAATATCCTTGATCATTATATAGTTTTGTGAGTAGTGAAAATGGCAGATAAATTCAGAAAACCTCCAGGGTTGGCTAAAACACATTAAGGGGAACAAGTAGGAACAAATGTGATCGATGTTGCTACCCTATCATTGTCATTCCTTCCTTCCTTCCTTCCTTCCTTCCTTCCTTCCTTCCTTCCTTCCTTCCTTCCTTCCTTCCTTCCTTCCTTCCTTCCTTCCTTCCTTCCTTCCTCATTTTTGTAATTTATTTATGAGTCAAAAATATCAGTACTATATTGCAGCATCTGTGTGGTTAAGATTTGCTGAAGTTGCCATTCCTTTTGAGCCCCCAATGGCTCATATTGATTGTTGTGGGGTGTCTGGCAACCTGGACAGATACTGGGGGCGGGGTGTTAGATAATGTCTAGGATTAAAGTAAGGTAGAAAATGAACCAGAAGGAGTGAATCCTGAAGCAAGCTATTTTGGTCCACAGCCAGGACCTTCACACATTGGGCTAAGCTATGGTTTGTTCATCCATGATTCTGTGAATAAATCACAATTGACTAAAATCACAACATACTGGTCTACATGCCACAATTTACAAGACATTATAGCTGAATAAGCTTCAGCCAAACAAAGCACAATAAGCCTTAATGTGTTGTATCACCAAGTCATAATTTTAGTGCCTCTTAACTAACTCCCAAGTAATGTTGAGACACGTTCTTCACAGGAAATGCTCTAGAAAAGGATTACAAAAAAAAAGTTCTAGTCAGTCACCAATTTAATTCATCAATTGTGTTTTTTAATCCAAAATAGTTTCATTCTTGTGTTCCTAACATATGTATTTTTCACAGGTCTAATCCAAGGTCTCAAGAAATGTATACGACAGAATGTGGTGGAGAAGATTCCTACAATAATTATATGAGATCTGTAAGTTGTGAACCGTCTAGCTACTCAGTGAGATGGAGTTCTGAAATGGAATATTGTGATACACCTCCACTATCACGCTGTCCTCCTGTGCAGAGATATTGTCCTCCAAGACAAAAATACTGCCCCCCTGTCCAACGGTGTTGTCCTCCAGTACAGAAGTACCGTCCTCCTGTCAAATACTGTTGTCCTCCTGGACAGAAGTGTCGTCCACCTGCCCAATGGTGTCCTCCAGTGCAAAAGGGCCGTCCACCTGTATGTTGTCGTCCTCCAGTACAGAAGTACTGTCGGCCTGTCCAGCGGTGCTTTCCACCTCAGCAAAAATATTGTCCACCAGCCAAACCATGCTATCCACCTCAACAAAAATATTGTCCACCAGCCCAGTCCTACTGTCCACCAGCCCAACCGTGCTATCCACCTCAACAAAAATATTGTCCACCAGCCCAGTCCTACTGTCCACCAGCCCAACCGTGCTATCCACCTCAGCAAAAATATTGTCCACCAGCCCAATCCTACTGTCCACCAGCCCAACCTTGCTTTCCACTTCAACAAAAGTATTGTCCACCACCCCAATCATGCTGTCCACCACAACCTGAGATCTGCCAGGTCAAAGAAGTTTGCAAAGCACCTCCCCATCTTCTGAAGAAATAGCTGCCGAGTTGTGCTGAATACGAACATCACAATCTCGCTCGAAATGTTGTCTTGCTATTTATTTACTACCCGATATGCTTGTAATTACTTATCCTGGACGTTTTGACTATTTATCAAATTTGTATGTAAAAAATACGTATGTAACACCATAAAACCTATTAAAGCATTCATCACTCCCAGAATTCTTCCTTTTTTCTTTTTTCCCCCTTTTCTTCTTCTTTTTTTTTTCTTTCAAAAGGCATCTATTTTTCCTGACCTAACAATTGTCTGAGGTTTTCTAGGAATGTCATCATGAGAAGATAGAACAAAGATAACTCTGAACGTGATAATCCAGATAAATTTGCAGGGTGAGGGAGAAAGGACAAGTGACAAAACAAGTATTGTCCTATCATCCCTTTTTTATGTGTGTCATGGCATGCATGTGTATATAAAATAAGAAGAGGTTGATTGTGTATTAGTCAAATTTAAATGTTCTTCTCCTATTGTTATAATTTTTAGCTTCTTCTGGCTCCCTCTAGTGTCCAACAGTGGAAGCCTCATCCTATCATGTTTTTTTTTTTAAGAATTCAAGAGCCTTTTTCCACAGGGAAGAATTCTCACAATTAGTTTCAAAATCTTATTTCAAACCCATCTGGATCCTTAATCTATCTGTAACTTTCCAAAATCCACATTCATAGCTTTTATTTAAAAAAAAAAAAAATCTTTAAACTTGTATTTTAAACTAATTTTGTTAAAGAATGAAGGAAACTCCCTCAGAACTATAAAACATGTCACTCTGCTGGTTGTTTATAGCTCCTCTTTAGCTGTAAATTAGTTACATCCAAAAATGATTAAGAAATAAGGCTCAACTAACGTTATGTCCATCAAGGCTACATTATGGGCAATCAACTTGATGAAAAAAAAATTCCTCAACCACTCAGCTCACAAGCTAACTGCAAAACCTCCAGTTCTGCAATCTACTTCCATCTAGCAACATCCAATCCAGAAAGAAGTCCAGAACATTGTATTTGACACTAAATAAATCCTCATTTTGCATTTCTGTGGTGACCTCCTAAAATTTCTTTTTTTTCCAACCTGATCATCTTGAGATTCCTCCTAACCCTTCCATTTCCTCCTTCCTATGGGTTGATGGCATCATTCTGGCTCTGCTTGGGAACCTTGGAAGCAGAGGAGAAAGGTCCCATTTCTAAGGAGAAATGCGACGGGCCAAAGGGACTTCATGTGGATGAATCTGATGTCATTGTGACAACACACTAAAGCATGGGAACTCTCTGCCTTTTAAGTCTAGCTAGTCATAGGCATGCAATAGAGTGCACACTTCATTTATAGAAGATGGCTTTGATGCCATCATGTTCTTGAGAACATTCTAGCCATTCATTACCCAGTCAGTAATGTATGAGGGATACATCTTGTGCAGCTGATTCACCAGCCAGCAGAAGAGAAATCATCCTGTATTGTCCAGGAGTCAACTTAGGAACCCTGTGTGGTAGTCCACCAGAATTTTAGCCAGTGGACAGCAAGACAGATCTTGAGTTTAGTTCCAGATATTTCAAGACGAGTATCATTTATAATGCAGCAAAATGCTACTTTGAAGTTCGGCCCGTTATTACATCTTACATAATTGTTGTTCAGTCACTAAGTTGTGTCCTATTCTTTGTGAACCCATGGACCACAACACACCAGCCCTCCCTGTCCTCTACTGTCTCCATGAGTGCCTAAATTCACATCCACATCTTGCATCGGGGTACCAAAATAGCTACAAGAGACATTTGGTACCCAGCTATCACAACTGAGGTTCCTTTCTTTGCTGGGTTACACCGGCAGACTTTGTTTTTTTGTAGGCTAGCTCATGTTGTAGACTGGCTTGTTTTTGAACAGCCCACACAACAATAGACTCCACATTTTTAGATGACCATTAACATTCTCTACAATTGCAGTTAATAACATTCTTGTCATCGTGCACGGGGTGCCATAAATTATTTTGCATAAGAGTCTGGCGTGCAGCTGATGCAATTGATCCCAATGGGGACATTGATTGATCATGGCTTCTTCCTTGATTCCTCTGAGCTGTCATCCAATCATCTTCCATTTGTGGACCCATTGGAATTCTGTCATCTATCTTCTGAGCGGGAAAATGCTTTGTCATCTTCATCACCGATCCAGTAGTGACTGCTAATTGCATGTATCTCCATCCGTTGAACCATAGTTAAGTAATGGATCAGGTGCTAAAGTCTCTGAGGTCCATGGTTTTGGACCTACCTACCATTCCCAAGATATTGTATCATCTATATGTGAGTCTTGAAATCATATATAAGAACTTCTCTTTCTTAGGTACTTCATTCATTAACGTTTGCTTACCTCACTGGTTTCCTTCATTGATAAGGTAAGTCTGTCTCTACATCTTTTATCTGTTTATCAAAGTAGATTGTCTAGAGGGTTAGATGTTCTCCTGGATATTTTGGGAGCAACCCACATGATTCCTTATAATTACCCACGCCTAGTGGATCTTATGGAGAACTGTAGTCCAAAATATTTGGAGGGCACCAAATTGCCTTCTTATAGTTGATAGATGGCCGCAAACAGTGTCAGGGAGAAAGACCATGGAACAAGAAAAGAAATATGGAAGCCCCTTTCAACTTTCTGAAGGTTATGACAGATGAGAGAACAATTTTGTTTTCTCTTGCTTTAGAGAATAGGAAGACCCACCCTATTGAGTTCAGCTTCAAAAGAAAGATGATATAATTTATAAGAAAGATTGTTCCTGGGCAGGTTGAAAGTCAGAAATGGAACAATAAGCAAGCTAGGTGCATGTACCAAATATGAAGTTAAGTGCCCAGTGCCCTACAATATTTTAAAGGGTTTAAAAATTACATGTTTTATTAAAGTTCAGCTGAAGGTTTATGTGAATGTGAGTTAAAAGTGTGTATACAAACATGCACATTATGATAATGGATCACTAAATAGTTCTCCAAGTATTTCAGTATTATTCTGGAATATTGGAGCATGTAATAACTCTCTCTGGTCTTATTATATCAGTTCTTTTCTCCTCAGTCAGATGGATCCACTTAGCCTATTATAATTTAAATTTTCCTTTCGAAAATCACATTCACAAGTTTCAGGTCAAAGAATTCTATTTTGGGGAGGTCATTCTTTATTTTTGTGTATTTTGCTGCTACGCTTTCAGTTCCACCCACCATGCCAGAAGAAAGAATCTATTCTTCTGGACGAGAATCCTACTTCAACCTGAACTCAACATGGTACGACCCAGCAGGATCCTGGTTAGATACTCGTCGTAAACCCTTCTGTTATGTTGATAACACTGCCTGTGTGACGTGTTGCAATCCCAGGAGCAATGTACCCCGAAGAGGTGGCCACAATTACCGGTGCTATTGCTACCGCCAATCCACTTGTACACCAAGTGGAAACCCAGGAGTTAGATGTTGTGTTCACAACCCTTCAGGAGGACCCCGAGATTATTGGGGGCGCCCAATGGGGGATGCCTGCGATGGGTGTACTGGGGGACACTATTCTCATGCATGCTCAGATTGTGGGTCGTGTTGTGGATCTGGAGGAGGGACCGTGGCTTGTGCTCAGCCATGTGCTACATCCGGAGGAGTGTGCGCTGAACCAGGGTGCAGACCTGCCGGGAGAAGCGTATGCGCAGAACCTTGCGTAACATCTGGAAGGTGTGGTAGTGGAAGAGGAGTGTGCGCTGAACCAGGGTGCAGACCTGCCGGGAGAAGCGTATGCGCAGAACCTTGCGTAACATCTGGAAGGTGTGGTAGTGGAAGAGGAGTGTGCGCTGAACCAGGGTGCAGACCTGCCGGGAGAAGCGTATGCGCAGAACCTTGCGTAACATCTGGAAGGTGTGGTAGTGGGACAGCAGTATGTGCTGAACCAGCATGTTCAACTTCAGCATGTGGTAGTAGAAGGAGAGGGGTGTGCTTTGAGCCATGCGCAGGAACATCAAGTGGATGTTGAATCTTCTTTTGCTTTTGTTTTTGTAAAAGGAAAACTTCCTTTTCTTCTTACCATGTGTAATAAACAACTTTCCGAAGATGGAGAGATTGAGACCCTACCAAACTCCAAAGTCTGTTCTCACTGAAGTATCACCATTTCTTATGATTTGGTGTGTGTTAGTTTTAATGTTCCTCTTAAAGCTGTTAATAAAATTTATACATTAAAAACAAAACAAAATCCTAGACTTCTCCTAGGACAAATTCGTTTGTTTATTTATTTACTGATTTGTTTCCTTTTTATTGATTTATGAGAATCTATATGGCCTCCCGCTCACTCTCAGTGACTCCGATTGAATCATGTGATCCAGCAATTCAAAAAAATAAATATACTTCCATGCTCTGTCTAACCATATCTAGTGTCGTGCGTAGTTTGGCCACAAGAGGGCACTAGACCTAACTGCAATTTGGATAGTTCCACAAAATACTGTCTTATCTAACATCTGAATTAATTTTGGATTCACTTAGGAATCTGGTCAGGAAAAGCTACTGCATTCAAGGTACTTAAGGTATTTGCTGGGTTAAGATTAACCCTGAGTTATGTGCATTTGTGGATTCAGCTTGTAGCATGGTCCAGCCTGTTTGCTTAACTTCTCCAAATCTAGAATATTCAGCAAAAGCAGGAGAACCATTCCTTTCTGTTTTTTTTTTTCTTTGACAGTAAACCAAAAATCTATTAAAAGACTAAGGTGTCCTGTTCATTCATAGGATATATCTGCTCTCTTCTGGCTGCAGAAGTTATAACATGGCTCCAAATATTGTCTATTATCCAGAATATATATTCTAGTAGCTGATTCTTCCTGTCTCAGTATTTCCCAGAATAGTCACTAAAAATAAAACTATATCCCTAGGGCTCTCCCATTTAATGTTTTTAAATTTAAGTGGAATGAAATCCACTCTATTTCTATGTGGTGGAGAATTACACGCCCTGCTATTTTCCCGGGATGCTAGTTTCTTGAGGACTAGGGACTTTGGCTGTCACAGGGGTTTTCTCCCTCCAAAGGTTTTGAGAGACCTTTCTGTAGCAAGGAAAGAAATAGTCACAATTTCTCACACCAAACAACGGCATCCGATCCTTCTCATTAAATGCTACAGTTTTCTGAGACGGCAACGCCAAATATTTATTGTCAACAACAGGACACCCTCTTAAAAATGTGATCCGTCTCAAACTATGCATAGAAGGATTGAACTTCTGATGTGTAACTTACACAGTGTGCAACACTTTGCATAACGAATTAGGATTTAAATTCCTACATATATAATTGTAGGCTACTCTGCATATGTTGTCTGAGTATACTATTACTAAATTTCCTGCGGCTCAAAATCCTCTATTAAGCTTTGCTAAAGACTACTTGAGTAAATCTAGGCTCAGATAGTCCTTGATTTACAACTGCTCATTTAGTGACCGTTTGAAATTACAACAGCACTGGAAAATGTGGCTTTCACCCTTAAAACCATTGCAGCTTCCCCATGGTCATGGGATCAAAATTCAGATGTTGGACAACTGACTCATGTTTTATGACGGTTTGACAACCGACTCATATTTTATGACGGTTTGACAACCGACTCATGTTTTATGACGGTTTGACAACCGACTCATGTTTGTGGGGTCACGGGATTCCCTTTTGCGAACTTCCAGCCGGTGAAGTCAACGGGGGAAGCCAGCTTCCCTTAACGACAACCGTGTTATTAGTTTAACCATCGCAGTGATTCGCTTCAGAACTGTGGCAGGAAAGGTTGTAAAATGGGGCAAAGCTCACTCACTTAGCCACTGTCTCGTTTAGCAACAGAAATTGGGGGCTCAACTTCGGTCTGTTAAGTCGGCAACTCTCTGCATGGGAATCCTGAGCCAGACCGAAAACGAGATTTCTCAGTATCGCCGTTTTCGTTTCAGATTCCAGAAAGGATGCAACTCATTTCAACTCTTTTTTTTTTTTAACTAGCCAAACAGACAACTTAACATTTGAAAGTGAAGAGTGTTGGCTCCTGCCTTCTTAAATAGACTTGCTTGCATGTTCTGGAACCCAAATATCAGAAAATTACTACCGGGTCTCCTTATGTCCTTTATCAGTGAGCATGCAAGAGGGGGTACAGTTTACCCACGGTTGAACTGAATTTTGATAAGCCGCTAAATTGATTCGTCCCAATGCAACTTCCTGAATTCCTTTCATCTTATTCCCAAGCAAGAATGAAAACACGTCAAGTTTTCTGACATCCAGTTTGGTTACCAGCCTCCTACACAACGACAGCAGATTGCTCCTCATCCTGTGGCAAAGTTGTCACCCAGCCCATCTGAAACCAGCTTTGAGCCTACGGACTGAATCTTGCCGTTTATAATATCCAAGGAATGTTTCAGCTATTCACCACAGTCTGCCCAGATTCCAAAACCCATGGATGCATTTTTATAGCCATAACAATGGAGACAAAGTAGGAAGATTCCTATCTCTATCCTTGGCCAAACGGAGAAATCCTACATTCCTCAAAAGTTCAAATTAAATTCTCATCTTTTGCTGAGGGACAAATTAAAGCTGTTGTGGGCTCCTCAGGAAATATATATGTGTGTGTGTGTGTGTGTGTGTGTGTGTGTGTTCTGAGGTTTTCACGGGTGTTTGTATGTAGGTCTTTGGTAATTCGGGTTTTCTCCCGCGTAAAATTGGAAGTGTCTTGGCGACGTTTCGACGAAGTCCCATTCGTCATCTTCAGGCTGGCGTCTTCGGCTTCGTGCTTCTAGGAGCAATGTGTGATCGCAGCTGTTTCTTCTTTTTAACCGCTGCGATCACACATTGCTCCTAGAAGCACGAGGCCGAAGACACCAGCCTGAAGATGACGAATGGGACTTCGTCGAAACGTCGCCAAGACACTTCCAATTTTACGTGGGAGAAAACCCGAATTACCAAAGACCTATATATATATATATATATTTGCAATGAGTTTGATCCCAGATTTACGTCATATGGGATTGAAACATATCCAGTCTGAAGCAAGCATTTTCTTTTAATTTGAAATCACCTGTGCTTTCAAACATAGAGCGTCGAATCCTAGGAGTGGAAGGGACCCCAGAGGTCTTCTAGTCCAACCCCCTGCTTGAGCAGGAGACTTTATACCATCCAGGTCAAAGGGTTGTCCAATCTATTTTGAAAACCTCCAGTGATGGACGCAAAAAAACCTCTTAAAGATCTCACCCCCCCTCCCAGTTTTTTCTTCCTAGGTGTGCCTGGCATTTACATCCACGAGGTCATGGACTGAAAAAATGCATTCATTTGCTCTTTATTATGATTTTAATATCCTGAGTCAAAAGGAAGGTTGCAGATCGCGAGCTAATTAGAATGGTCTTTTATTCAAGAGCCAAACGAAAAATAAACATAGGCATAGCTGGCTGATGTCTCACTCCCAGGCGGCCTGAGAAACAGTATATAAAAAGGTCCCTTGGAAGGGGTGTCCATACTACAGCTTGACGTCCTTCAGGGATCTCCTTGAGAACCAGGTAAGTTCCTTCTGTTCATCTCTCTGACCAAGCTCATTTTTTTTCTCCTCCAACTTCTAGGGGAAGGGAGAAACAAAGCAAAGGGCAAGCAGAAATATTGAAGAGGCTAAAAGATGAGGGGAAAGACCAAGAGATGGAAGGGGACATCATAGAGATATGGACTCCTGGATATTTTAGGAGAATATGGATGGTGGAAGATCCTTCATTTCGAGTAGGGAAATCCATCGCAGAGATTGATAATGGATTAAAAAAAAAACAATGCAGTTATCCAGAGGGGCTTGTTGACACCAGATACAGGGATGGTCATTGAAAAGGATGGTTCCTGAAAAGGGTTGGAAGATAAATTCATGGAGGACAAGAACTACCTCAGGTTTCAAGTTGTTCGATTTAGAGTAGCTCCAGAATCAAAGGTGGCATGCTTTAAACCGGTTGGAAAATGACAGTGAAAAGGAAGTTAAGATGTCCTCCCATCCATAAAAACCTCCTGGAGGTATCTGGGCAGGCTTTGAATGGGACTGAATAGTGGACTAGATGTTCCTCTGAACTGGTCAGACCGCATGATGGTGACAGTGATGGTGAAGTGTTTAGGATTCCTCCCTTTCTGCCTTTCCACCAGACCTTATGTTCACGGTTGATTAAGAAAGACAGATTCCAGACCAGAAACAAAGATGAAACATATGAAGAATGGTTGCAGGATTTTTGGAATGCCCAGTCTAGAGAAAAGAAGGACAGGGGGGGGGGGACATGATAGCAGTATTCTAGTATTTGAGAGGCTGCCACAAAGAAGAGGGGGTCAAATTATTCTCCAAAGCACCAGAAGGCAAGACAAGAAACAATAGATGGGAACAAATCAAGGAGAGAAGCAACCTGGAATTAAGGAGAAACTTCCTAATAGGGAGGACAATTAACCAGTGGAACAGCTTTGCCTTCAGAAGTTGTGGGTGCTCCATCACTGGAGGTTTTTAAGAAGCGACTGGACAGCCGCTTATCCTAAATGGTATAGGGTCTCCTGCTTGAGCAGGGGGCTGGGCTAGAAGACCTCCAAGGTCCCTTCCAGCTCTATTCCAATTAATTTATATAAGATGAAACAAAGAGGTACTCTGTCGGGTTTTCAAGAATCTTCAAACACTGAGGGCCAAGGCATCCATATTTGCTGAGGGCCTCGCATTTCCTAGGGATGGGAACGCGAGCTCCCTAATGAAATATACATAAAATATAATTCAACAATACAAATAAGCAAGCGTCCCAATTGTAGTCGTAATTTGAGGAGTGCCCATATGTTTGACGGGGCGAGTGGTTTCTGTCAATAGATGAGGAACAATAAAGGAAACGGTTTAGAAGAATCGTGATGTGTCTTTCTTGGTTTTTTGGGACCTGACATTTACCATTTTCTCCCTTTCGTTCCAGAGTTGCTTCTTCTTAAAAAAAAAGAACCGAGAAACATGGGTGCCCAAGAAGACAAACATCACCATCAGGATGATGAGTCTGCAGCCTCCTACAACCGCAGTTATTCAGATTGTGGAAACCAGCCCTTGCCCAACCAAAACTGTGATGACAACCACGAATATGGAGCATTGGATTGTCAAGGGAGGTCTGATCACCAGCGGCACCAGCCGCACCCAAAACAGCAGCAGAAAACAAAACCTTGCCAAGGGCCACCATAGAGGGAAAAGCCAGAAGAATTCCTAGAAGGGAAATCTTCCACAGGATACGAGAGATCCCACTTCCTGTCTTCTGCCCATCCATTGGTGTTCCCCGAACTCTTGGTTTTAGCTGGGGAAGCTCTTGGGAAGAAGTCCAACGATATCTTCGCTCTGCAAAATCACATGAAAATTAATCTCTAGCTCTGCCTTCTTCCTTCCTCCCTCCCTCCCTCCCTCCCTCCTTCCCTCACCCTTATCTGTTTTTTCCTTCCTTCCTTTTCACCTTCTTCCTCCCCCTTCCTCCCCCTCCCTCCCTCTCCCTTATCTCTTTTTCCCTCCTTCCTTCCTTCCTTCCTTCCTTCCTTCCTCCCTCCCTCCCTCCCTCCCCTTATCTCTTTTCCTTCCTTCCTTCCTCCCTCCCTCTCTCCCTCCTCCTTATCTCTTTTTTCCTTCCTTCCTTCCTTCCTTCCTTCCTTCCTTCCTTCCTTCCTTCCTTCCTTCCGTACGTGAATTAATTAAGCTTCAATAAAAATATCAATCCCTGAATTAAGTGTATTCCATTCTCTCATTTAAAAAAAAAAAAAAAGCTTGTTCCCAAAGTATCCAATTTCCGTCTTATCTTAGATAAACAAACTGTCTTCAACTGAGTTTACTCAATAGGATGAATCCAAATGGTCATGTTGGAAAACAAGGTGAAGTCCAGACCAATTAATCCTTAATCAGCTCATCAGATGTCCAGTTCATGTAAGGAGAAGGGCTGGGTTTCCCACATCAAGCCAACATATCATTAAGGTCATATATAGTGTCACCTCAATGTATTGAAGATTGTAGCTTTGAAGAAGGAACAACGGGTAAAATTAAAGGGATACAGAGCCACGTCTTCTCCTGACACTGATTAGTGATCAGGGGCCGCTTTCCAGTTGGGTGAATTTATCCTATGATTCCTTAACAACTGAGGTGATAACTTGTTGACAGGTCTTGCTCTTCAGATCCTCACGCCCAACTCGACACTGATACGAACACAAAGATATCTCTAAACTCTTGTTTTTACCCAAAGATGCTTTTCAAGAGGCAACTGAACTTTCTCGGTGTTTTCTGCGAAATAGCTTCCTCCCAGAAGCTTCTTCAGTCCTTGCTGAATGGTGAAGGATGGAAGGATTTATATTCCTGAGGTCATCTGGTCATTAGTACTCAGTTGTTAGCTCTTTGAGAGTTGTTGAGGCCGCTTGGGGGTTTAGCTGTACCCTCAGGGTCACCTGAATCAGAGTGCAAATGGGTGTGGAGCCTTCTTGGAGCTGCCCAAAGGACTGTGTTGTAAACAGGAGATAAGTGATGTTGCATTTTTTCCCCCTCTTTAAGAGGGGCCTGCTCAGTTTTAACATAGATGGTCTCTTTGACAGGGAAGCATGGCGGCTCAGGGGTTAAGACGCCGGGCTTATTGGCTGGAAAGCTGGCAGGCCAGGTTTGAGACCCGAGCGCCACGTGACGGGGTGAGCTCCTGTCCTCCCCTCAGCTCCTGCCAACCTAGCAGTTCGAAAGCAGGCAAACGCGAGTAGATAAATAGGTACCACTTCGGTGGGAAAGTAACAGTGCTCCGTGACGTCATGCTGGCCACATGACTGTGGAAATGTCTTCGGACAGGCTTGATGGTCTTGAAATGGAGATGAGCACCACCCCCCTAGAGTCGGCAACGACTAGTGGAGTAAAATCCGCAGGGACTCCTTTATTCTTTGACCCCTCTTTCAAACCAGTGGTCCTGTCAGTCCAGAATATGGACTTGGCTGTCTTCCAAAGAAGAACATGATAGCAGTCTTCCAATATCTCAAGGGCTGCCCCAAAGAAGAGGGGGTCAACCTCTTCTCCAAAGCACCTGAAGGCAGGACAAGAAGGAAAGGATGGAAGCTAATCAAGGAGAGAAGCAACCTGGAACTAAGGAGAAATTTCCTGACATTGAGAATAATTAATCAGTGGAACAACTTGCCTCCAGAAGTTGTGAATGCTCCAACACTGGAAGTTTTTAAGAAGAGATTGGACAACCATTTGTCTGATGTGGTATAGGGTTTCCTGCCTGAGCAGGAGGTTGGATTAGAAGACCTCCAAGGTCCCTTCCAATTCTGTTATTCTGTTCTGTTCTGTTCTATTCTATTCTATGAGTGACTTTTTGTTTTTACATACAGGATCAGATTTTTTTTTAAAGAATCCTGTTCAGAGTCATTCAAAGAGGCGATCCGAAAAAAATGTAAAGCTGCAACCCAACCCAAAGGAATACGTTGGGTGTTCACTTCCTCTTTATCAGATTTGTCTATTAACTTATCTTCCCAAATGGAATGAAGGAGAAGAATGTCAAAACGTGACTCACTGAGTGTTTTTTGTTCATCAACTAGAGCAGAGGAAGTGATGCCAAGGATTCTCAGATCCACTGAAACGAGGTTGGATCCAGTGGGGCAGAATAATTGAGAACAAAAATCCAGAATATCTAGAATTCTCTGTTCCGTACGATGTACCAGAGGACCTAGAATATATCTGAACATTGAGGTAGCTCCACTATAATTAACACCTTCTCTCAGCCTAATATTATATATATATATCTTTTAACTTTGTGTTTTTTATAGTTTCCTTTTTTTAATTTATTCTGGTTCATCACACAGTCAGCCAGACTGGATTTGGCATTTCTGTCCCCCTGTCGAGTCCTTCCCAAGGACCTGGGATTGGCAGATATTGGTGTTTGGTGGTATTGAAGATCTCCTCATAAGATGTCAGCTGTTCTAGGTCAAGCTGCCTTTTGCAATTGACCAATGGGGATTTTGTCAATGCCATCAGAGTCAATGTATTATTATTATGGTCAGTTCCACAGTCAACCAGATGTTCAGACTGGAATTCGTCTTTTTTCCACCCATCAACTTCTTCCCAAAGATCTGAGATAGACAGATGTTTGATGGTGTTGAAGGATGTCAGCTGTTCCAAGTCAAGCTGCCTTTTGCAATTGACCGATGGGGATTTGTGTCAATGCCAGTGGTTCAAGGGATGCTCCAGATGTTTTGAGATTACACCCTAGGTGCCTATCACTTTGGGGGACTATCTTTGCTTTCTTTTGCCACAGACATTCTGTTTCAATTTGCAGGTCTTTGTTTTCTGTGTGTTTTTCTCCAGTTCTTTCTCTTCGCTGCTGCCGTTCCCCGGGTTGTTGCTATTATTATTTATTAAGTCTATATTAATTGTTTTAGCTCTGTTGTACAGAATCCCTGCTTGTGAGATGGGCAACTACATAAATGTGATAAATAAAGAAATAAAACCTGCCAATCTCCTTTCCATATTAACTTTAAAGGAGGCAGAAGGAGGCCACCTTGTCATGGACCACAACATCTAGAAGAAGACTTTGCCCCTGGAAAGGTGCATAGTTAGGAACAGGGAAGAATAAATTTATGGCAACCGACTGATTTTTTTTTTCCCAGAATGCTCTTTTTCTAGCATCTCACTCTGAAAAATGAGCAAGCACCAATAAGCTGCCCTTTTCAATGAAACTGAAACTGAAACTAAACTGAAACTGTCCAACTCGAATTGAGAACAGGAGAAGAATGAATAACTTCTATCGGACGGTGCTCAGAGTCATGCAGAGTAGGAATTCGATGAATAAATAAAATTAATAAATCAATTTTTGGCCTTGTACATGAAACGTCCCCCTTTCTCTGAAAACATCCCTCCCTCCCAGTGTGAAAAAATAAGAATGTGGCTTCAATTCTGTTGTCTTTGGAGTATTAAAAGGGCCTTAAGATGACACAAAGATATATTTTTGAGCCTTTTGAGGATGTAAGCATGATTACCTTTCCTCCCTCACATTTTTTTGGGATGCATAGAAGATGTCGGTGCAGTTTGAAAAAACAAAGGAACGAGATGCTTGCGAGATTCTTTAAATACGAATTAAGGTTGGGCAGTAACCGTATGTATAAAATATTAATATGCATAACTGAACAAGAGTTACAAGTTCTACTGCTCAGGGAAAACCTGACTCGATTTAGACTTCAGAGAACGTGTGAAGGGTTGTGTGTTTTGATACACAGGGCAACAAGCTTAGGTTCAGTAAAGAAATCTCTGAAGCTCCTTCAGCTAGTCGGATGGACCAAGCAACTGACCGACTGGAAGACAATTTCCTACATCCAAAATTGCTTCCTAATGTAGAATCGTAGAAGCTAGAATATATATATATATATATTTGTGGATTTTAGGGGTGGTGTGCGATAGAACCCATGTTTTGCATCCAGAAGATCAGAGCTAGGAATGGTCCTTATCTGGAATTCAGGAGACCTCATGATTAGGTGGATTGCACCATGTAGCTCTGGGCTGTATCATAATCTGAGTTGGAAAGACGCTATCTTCCACATGCATATTATGTCTACGTTGTTGAGTGGAGGCATGAAAAGAAGACCATGATGCGCAGCAACGTGCGTGATAAGAAGTTTTAATATCTTCACAGAGATGTCCAAAGACAAGGGGTGAAAAGAGGCATCACCCAAGGCCCACCTGGAGATGCCAAAGCACAGTTGGTTTACAAGGAGAGAAGAAATACATGTTGCTGAGTAATGAATTTGTATAGGAGCTCCTTCTTTCAAGGACACTTCTACTTCATCTTCTGTTGAGCAGATCCTCCACAGCAGCCACCACTGCTGCTCTGGCTTTGTTGAGAAGACCCTCCGCTACTTCTCCCACAGCAGCCACCACCGCTGCTCTGGCTTTGTTGAGAAGACCCTCCGCTACTTCTCCCACAGCAGCCACCACTGCTGCTCTGGCTTTGTTGAGAAGACCCTCCGCTACTTCTCCCACAGCAGCCACCACCGCTGCTGCGGCTGGCTTGAGAACCACCACTGTGGCATCTGCTACCGCCACCGCCACCTCCGCAGCACCTACAACAGCAGCAGCATCCCCCTCTTTGCTGTTGTTGGCTCATGTTTTCTGGGTCTCTGAGAACAAAGCAAGAAGAAAGACAATGGTGTTAGCCTTGTGATAACGTTGCAAAGGTCTCAAAGTTCCAAATCTGTGGAGGAGAACTCTCCACATTCCAATCTCTCATTTTCGCTTGGTGTTTGCTTGTTTTTTTGAAGAATCTCTTTCCTTTTTAATCTCCCAACGTAGGAAGGTTTCCAGATCTGGACTGGACCATGAAAAAACCCAAAAACCCAAGAGACACTGCTTTGTGGTCATTCTCAAGAACCTTGGGTGATGAAGCATCTGAGGTGCTTGTTTCCACCCTGGGCGATTCCTACTTTTTCCTGTAAGTGTCCAATAAATCTCTTGAAACCCAAAATTGTACAACCGGATTCTTCATAATCCTTTCCAACACGGATGACAGCACTTAATAGTCCTTCCATATTGATCACCTAATTCTAATGGTCCGTGTAATTTATGAGGGACACTTTAAATTACACCGAGAAATTTTTTTAATTAATTTCGTGAAGTTTTATGTTCACGTTAGAGGGCACGTTTGGGTCTTGAAACCACCCATTTCTCATCGCCCCTTGAGTTAAGGTTCCATCCTTCAGTCAAGAAAGAAAAATATAAATCTCAACCACCCCAAAGCTCAACGCTACCTTAGACTAACCTAATTAGGAACACACAATCTTAAGCAATATTTTTTTAAAACAAACAAACACACATATATGCTTCTAAGTTTCCAACAAATTCTACTTCCGCAGCCCTGCAGACCACCATCAGGTTGCTTCAAAATTTTCTCCCCCATGATGGAGAAGATACAATATTTTAGGAGTCTACTCTGCATGCCGTTAGATTCTCAGAGGCCGAAAGAAAAATCAGCATATTTTCAGGTGATGAACTACTAGTGAGAAGAGAATTCTTCTGCATTAGGTGGTCCAACAATCAGCCCTCGTAGAAGGTAGATCTTTTTGAGACAGAGCTCATGGTAACATCTCAGAAACTTGCCAGGAGCAAATCTGGGAAGCTATACCAATGTTCCTTGATGAGATGTTGAAGAAAGATGGATGGATCCCTCAGAAGACGAAGCATTTGTGGTACTCACCCAACTGATCACCAAGTTATCTCAACAGGCATCCGGGAGCTGATGAGGTTCCTTGGAGACGATGGGCCTTTTATACAACATTCCCACCACCGAGATTGCCAATCATCTCCGGAGACACGTAAGACCTCACCAGCCCACAATCTTCGGCATTTGTTTATTTTGACTCATTCTTGCCCTGAATACTTGCCTCCTATTCATATTCTGTACCAGGCCTTCCCCTGGGTATGTGGGCTCAACTGCCACCCCAAAATTATGTTAAACTGTTCATTTTGTAGGAGTCGGAGACGGTGTGGCAAGACAAATGAAAATTCATGTTGTGCTCCCCGCATTCTTGCCTCTCTATCAAAAAAAGATGAAGAATAACATTTATAAGCTCAACAGCCATTGAATCCCCGAATCAAATAGAACATAAAACATGGAACCATAGGGTTGGAAGGGACCTTGAAGGTCTTCTAGTAGTCCAACCCCCTGCTCAAACAGGAGATCCTATCTCATTCCAGAGAAATGGCTGTCGGTGTCTCTTCTTGAAGAGACTCCAGTGATCAGTCAATTTAGTTTGCTCATTGACCAGCAAAATCTCTCCATAACCCCTAGAAGAAACTTAAATTTCAAGAATTGTCTGATTATAAAACAAGAATCTTCAAGACTCCCTTGAAGAAATAGAGGATAGAAAGAAACTATAAATAAACAAGGAACACTGGTTTAAAACCACTTTTAAAAAAAAACCTTCTAAAGAGGGACATCAATGTGAAACAGAACATATTTGGTGGGAGAGAAAATATTTTCCAAAAATAGACTCTAACCTGTTCTTAAAATGTACCCTTGTAAGCCAGGTGGGGTACATAGAAATTTTAGTTCGTTGAGTAACGAAGACTCATCTTTTCAAAAATGCACAGAAGAGAGGCGTCATTGGGAGTCTTTGCAATACGGTCTATAAAAACCATCTCTTGGTCTTTTAAATTCTCATTTCTCCTGACCATCTGCCCATTAGATCTTCCAGCTATACAGAAAAGTGAGTACGGCTACACCATACGGGGTGGGTTTGACTGTTCCAGAGGGTGATCTTTGCAAATTTGCTACCCAGTTTAATTTTTCAGTTGTTTGGGAAATTTTCAAAACAGAAAGGGTTACTTTTTCGGGAGGGCGGGGTTCTTCCCCAGCCATCCATTCTCCCACCTTTAGAATGGTACCCATCATTTAAAAGGCTCATAACTGATTCTTAATTTTTTAAATTTATTTCTCCAATTTATATGGCCACCCGGTCTTACCCAAAGCGACTCTGGGTGGCGCACAAAATTAATTAAAACAAATAAAAGTATAAACAGTCATTTTTATTTTTTTAGATCCACTCGGGTTATTCCTTTTCCCTCTTTGTTTTTCCTCCCTTCGTTTGAGTCATTCAGGTTTTATTCATTATCCTAATTATTACTGTTCTTCATCAAAAGCCGGGGCAACGAGAATAACCACTCTCACCCACACAACTTTGTTTTTTAAAAAAAAGGTCTTTTTAAAAATTCTGTGATTCAGAACGCCCGTTTTTATTTGTAAAAGAAGTGCACACCAGCAGCAAAGAGAAGCTTGCCCCGTTTTCAAATCCATGGGATCCAAAAGAAGGATTCAGTCATGGGTAGATCAGTTGGGTCTTCTCCTCCAGAAATGATGTTCCTCCATCCTTATTCTCCTGAGATTTCACCTCTTCCTTTCCAACTTCAGCTAAGTGGTCCAAAGATGTCTACCCAAAAGAGAGACTTCAGATCAAGTCTGCCACCCAAGAACAACCCATGTTCTCCCAGGCAGGAGCCGCCAGCAAGCTCCCAGAAGGAGACCCCAACTCAGTCTGAAAAACCTTCAGCTCCTCCATCACAACAAGCGACCCAGAAGCCCACCTGCCTTTCTTCTGAAGAGAAACGGTGTTTTTGACTTCTTGACCACTGTCCTAACTAACCCACAAAGTTCTGGAGATGTATTTTGGGCTCCAGGAATGCAGCCATCAACGGCGACCCAGATGGAGGTCCTGCAACATCTCATGAACTTTTTCCAGCTTGCTTCTTTCCTGTTTCTGTGGCAATAAACTGACGCATGTGTTAAAAAAAAAGAATAATAACCGGATGTCGATTGTGTGTTTATTCAAAGTTCTGACTTGTTTTCAATCTGACCTTCATAAGCAGGAAACAGAGGAAGGGAGACCTAGAGTAGACTTATGAAATGAAAAAGAAAAATTGAGAATTGGTGGTAATTGTGTATAGTTTTGTTTTGTTTTTTCCTCGCCCAGCTAGGGTTTTTTGGTGTGACCCATTGGCACACCACGTTCCAATCTCCAACCACAGTACTCATTACCACTAATTTTAAAGAAATTAGGCATGGGAAAACAATTAAAATGAAATTGGATCAAATGTATTTTTTCAGGTCACCGACACTCAGTGTGATCTTTAGATCATTTTAGTGTCTCAGCAAGTTGTGGTATCTGACCTGGGTGGAATCCAGATTACATTAACAGACCAAAAGCAGATTCCATGTCTACAAACCAGAAACATCAACCAGGTCCCTCTTAAAAGCCTCCAGTGTTGGAGCACCCACAACTTCTGAAGGCAAGTCGTTCCACTGGTTAATTGTTCTCACTGCCAGGAGATTTCTCCTTAGTTCAAGGTTGCTTCTTCTCCTTGATTAGTTTCCATCCGTTGCTTCTTGTCCTGCCTTCTGGTGCTTTGGAAAATAATTTGACCCTCTCGTCATTGTAGGAGACCCTGAAATATTGGAACACTGCTATCATGTCACCCCTAGTCCTTGTTTTCATTAAAGCTACCGTCATGGAATCACCAGCTCAAAGCTAGTTTGATCCACCAGGGAAGCCCATTCTTGAAAAGTTGGTGATATCTCCCAGGAGAGAAGCAGAAATAACAAAAGACCTCCTGTTGAATTGCTGTTTGAGACACGTTTTGCACTAGGGGTGCTCAAGGATCTTCAGAAGTCCTTATCCACATAGTTATGGGGCTGTTCCATCATTATTCAATGTCTGTCAAGAATGAAACTTTGGCAGCTACGTGCCTCTTCGTTTCAACTTGCCATTACAGTAAAGGGGGGGGAGAAGGTGTTGCTTTGGAATGGGTCAGATGGAGAAACGAAACCTCTACGATTCCGCTGAAGATCATGAGAGGCTGAAACCTTTCCAAGGACACCGCAGCAGGTGTGGAGAGGAAGCAGACGGTTCCTATAACAAAGTGAAATTGTTTACATGGACCACATGAGAGGCTGGGGGATTGGCTGGGGAAACGATTGTTACATTCTATGAACTGGTGTTTGGGAACCTCAGAGTTAGTTTTGCTTTAACATTACCATGCAGTGTATTCAATAAACAGTAAGATTTTCGGAAACGGAATGAACCTGGAGTTTTATTTGGATTCTCGAGCTGGATGTTGACATTGTCACTTTATTTTTATACTGAGATAGCTTAATAGAATAGAATAGAATAGAATAGAATAGAATAGAATAGAGTAGAGTAGAGTAGAGTAGAGTAGAGTAGAGTAGAGTAGAGTAGAGTAGAGTAGAGTAGAGTAGAGTAGAGTAGAGTAGAATAGAATAACAGAGTTAGAAGGGACCATGGAGATCTTCTACTCCAACCCCCTGCTCAAGCAGGAAATCCTTTACCATTTCAGACAAATGGTTGTCCAATCTCTTCTTAAAAACTGCCAGTGTTGGAGCATTCACAACTTCTGATTATCTGCTCAGAGAGAGGAGGATGTGACAGTTGTGTCAAGCAACCCCATTACCATCTCATTTCAGGATCTGCTACTTAGCATTCAATTGGATTGATACACTGGCATCTTGCCAGATCTCCAGATGAAGTTTTCGTAGCATTCTTGGGAGTTATCCTTGATACCCACAAATAATAATCCTCCAAATCCTTTATGTGTGAAATAGGACACCTCCCCTGTAAGATGTGAAGATTAAACTCAAACCTTCTTGTAGGCAGAGCTGAAGGTCTCACCTTGAGCTACAATTGAACTTGCTACACCTCATTCAATGAGCTGGATCTTTTGACTGATGTCATGGCCCACTCTCTTCATTACTCAACCGATGGAGGTTCTCAACAGCCTGGACCATCCAAGGATTATCCTGAGAGGCACCACGTCAACCCTCAGGATTTTTCCAGTGATAGCTCTGCCACTCTGATCATATTACCTACAGTAACATGTGGGCATCTAATTGCATAGGAAGTGACACAACGAGAAATTTCTTTCACACTCATCTCTGGTGGAATCCAGAATACTCAACCGCTATCCAATAATCTCAGCAGGCCCGTTCTGAAATTCCTTGACTTCCGTCCTTGTTTTATCACAGTGCTCAACCATACCTATCATTGCCCCAGATGAGAGTAACAGCTCAGTGGCATGTTCACACACACTATTGTCGGCTGGTTTATTTTATTGTGCTTTCAAAAAACACAAGTTGAAATCATCTTCAGCTAAGCCCGGGGAGATCTGAAGGACATCCTAGTGAAGAAATTCACCAGACCAGCTTCCATGATCTTAAGCTAACCTACCTTACAGGTTTTGTGGTGAAGATGCTCCCAGTTAAGTTATTCTGCGTGTCCTAAGATCCCTACTTCCAAAAATTAACTTCTCTGGAGAAAAAAATGATCAGTGTGTGGATGGATTTTGCAAAGTACTGCATCCAGTTTTGGTCCCCACATTATAAAAAAGATGTTGAGACTTTGGGGGAAGAAACATGAAGAACGGTTGCAGGGATTAGGTAAGGCTAGTCTACTGAAAAGAAAGACCAGGGGAGACATGATAGCAGCGTGCCAATATTTGAGGGGCTGCCACAAAGAAGAGGGGGTCAACCTATTCTCCAAAGCACCTGAAGCAGAACAAGAAGCAACAAATGGAAACTAATCAAGGAGAGACCCAACCTAGAACTAAGGAGAAATTTCCTGACAGTGAAAAGAATTAATCTGTGGAACGACTTCCCTCCAGAAGTTGTGCTCCAACACTGGAGGCTTTTAAGAAGAGATTGGACAACCATTCATCTGGAATGGTATAGGGTCTCCTGCCTGAGCAGGGGGCTGGACTAGAAGACCTCCAAGTCCCTTCCAACTTTGATATTCTATGTTCTACTATAAGTCCTTGAGAGCTGAACGTTAAGAGGAGCTCAACACCATGTCTAAAGATATACACTTTCCAATTTTTGGACACCAAACATGTACAAATCCTTGTAAGTTAGAATCTCCAGACAGAGGTTGAAACTCAGAGAACAAGGCAAGGATGCCATGTCCTATCCCTTGTGTTTCCTACCTGAAGGACCAAGAAAATCTGGAGCCTACATTTAAATAAACACACAGCCAAAGAAGAAAGATAGGTAAAACATAGGATTGGGCATATTTTCCACCTACAATTATGCTGTCTTAGCAATGCTAGGAGGAAAATGAATAGCTAGTGCTTGTAAATTACTCTGAAGTTCTAGATACTCTCTGGGGCTGTTTTCTAAGGAAAGTTACGTTGGCAGGATTAAATTGGTTATAATTCCATTATCAGATTTCTAAGCGGGGTCGTCAGGGATAACAAGGAGAGCCTAAGGACGGAGATGTAACATTCCTAGATGTTTTCAGGAGAAACCGGGGGATTGGGGAAAGAGATGAAAGGCTGGAGAAGGCATCTTCTAAACTTTCCTGCCCCATCAAACCTGAGGACTTCACAACTGCAATTCAAATTAACGCACAGCTCCAAATCATACAATCTTTGTGTCTCAAGGAGATCTAGCAAAAGTTCTCCAGGCAACATGGGATCCATATTTGTTTTGGGAAAGCTCGTGGCACCTTCTTCCTCAAGTGTAACATTGAATTTTATGGGTTTTAAGGGAACAGCTAAGGGGGAGCATGGACCACAGTTTTTTCTTTCTTTTTTTCCCAAAGTCCTAGAAGATACAAATTGAAAGTCCTAGAAGATACAAACTTGAAAGTCCTAGAACATGCAAACTTGAAAGCCCTAGATCATACAAACTTGAAAGCCCTAGAACATACAAACCTGAAAGCCCTAGAACATACAAACTTGAAAGCCCTAGAACATACAAACTTGAAAGCCCTAGAACATACAAACTTGAAAGCCCTAGAACATACAAACTTGAAAGCCCTAGAACATACAAACCTGAAAGCCCTAGAACATACAAACCTGAAAGCCCTAGAACATACAAACTTGAAAGCCCTAGAACATACAAACCTGAAAGCCCTAGAATATACAAACCTGAAAGCCCTAGAATATACAAACCTGAAAGCCCTAGAACATACAAACTTGAAAGCCCTAGATCATACAAACTTGAAAGTCCTAGAACATACAAACTTGAAGCCCTAGAACATACAAACTTGAAAGCCCTAGAACATACAAACTTGAAAGCCCTAGAACATACAAACCTGAAAGCCCTAGAATATACAAACCTGAAAGCCCTAGAACATACAAACTTGAAAGCCCTAGAACATACAAACTTGAAAGCCCTAGAACATACAAACCTGAAAGCCCTAGAACATACAAACTTGAAAGCCCTAGAACATACAAACTTGAAAGCCCTAGAACATACAAAGTGTCAAAACCTGATGAGAAATCTCTACTTTACTTCCTAAGCAGTTACATCACTTCTGGGTTCACGAGGATGTCACACACAAGTCTTAGTAGTAGAACCGTATGTTTTTCCCAGATTTACCTGCAGATTAGGATCACAAGTAACAATGAGTCACCTAAGATATGTAAATCACTACATACCATAGGGTCAGGTATTGGACGCCTCCACAGCCAATGGTTTTCTTAGAATGTGCTTCGGTTTCTGAAATGGGACCGGGAGAGATAGTATAAAAAGAGGGCTTTACCCAGAGGTTCTTCATTCGCTTGAGAGACTCAACCCAGTCCAGAGTTCCTCTACTTGACAACCAACCGGTGAGTATGAGAAAGATTTCTTTAATCATCTAACATTGAATCGTGATGGACATCAAGTCCACTCTTGGATATGCCCAGAATGGAAGATAGGATTTTCTCTGGGCAAAGGGATTGCCCTCTGATCAAGAGATGGTCTTTCTTGGTTGACCCATTCATTCCTTGCCTGACGTTCTGGCTTGATGGAACCGCAATAGCAAGCAGCAGAAATGTAACCTTCTCTCTTGAATTTGATTAGATGTTTGAGCAGATAGATTAATTCTTCGCTGGTTCTGCTGGAGGTTATTCAGGCGGCGACCTTGACAATTATTGCTCTGATTGATATCCACATGAGTTTGCTTCTGTTGAAGTTTTCTTTGAGGTTGACTCTGAGCGGTGTCTTCATGCACCATTAGTGGTTCCAACTTTGGATAAGGAGCATTGTCCTCTTTAAGATAGACCAAGGGATTCTGGAGATCCATAGATTAACTTGGGCAACCTTCTCCAACATGGCGCCCTTCAAAGTCTTGGCTCTCTACTCCCATAATTCCCAACCAACAATCACTTCTGCAAACCTTGACATTTACTAGCCTCCTCTTACCAGAAGCCTAGGAATATCTTCTCCAACTTAGCTGTTTCAAAGTCGATATCTAACGAAAATTAAAGTAGATAGAATGGGAGCTCCCTCCGGATGGTGTAAGAGAGAAGCATCCTTAATATATATTTAATAACAGAGTTGCCCATCCTTAGAAGCCACAACAGGACACCTGTTGCTCCATCACCTCTTCTCAAAGCTTACCCAAACCACAGGAAACATGAGTCAACCACAAGTCGAATAGAGGGGATGATAGAGTGGTAGATATGCCAGAACTCTTAAGTGTGTTGAAACACACCTCTTCGCTCTGATGTTCCTCTCTATGGCCTCAAAGTAACACCCAAATCTCTATCTTTCACCCTCAGACTTTGTGGTAAACATGAGCCAACAGCAACAACAACAAGGAGGCTGCTGTCATGGAGCTAGCAGCGGCCTCGGCGGAGGGTGCTGCCGCCGAGGAAGTAGCGGTGGATGCTGCAGCCGTGGGACTACCGGAGGATGTTGTTGTCGCCGAGGAAGTAGCAGTGGATGCTGCAGTCGCGGTACGGGCACCGTCTACGTTCAACAGAGCCAGCAGACCGCCAGATGCTGTTGCATCAACCGTACGGGGCCCTGTTGTGGTCGGTGCTGCGGCCGGCGCTGCGGCGGTGGATGCTGTGGTGGAGGATCTACCCAACTGAAGCAGAAGTAGAATCCAGCGAACCGACCTCTATCTTTAGCACGTTCTCCTTCTTCCCAGAAACCCTGGAAAAGTTTCAACCTCTGAATTCCCCTGCTCTGTTATCCCTGCAAAACTATTAAAACAATCCTTGCCTGCAAAGAGGTGGATGTGGTGTCCTTTTTATGAAGCTTGGGCGTTGGGGGAGAACGGGGTGAAAGGGGAGGTTCTCCCATCTTCTGAGACCTTTGGGTTTTTTTTAGAATTAGCAAAGGGGTCCTTTATTTTCCTGATTGGTACAGTGCATCACACCGCAGGGTGGGTTTACACCACATGACGAAGAAAGACCTCAGGTTCTGGGAAGAGAGGGGTTAGGTTATCAACTCTTCTGGTTGATAAGAAGAGTAGGTCAATAAAAATAAAGTCATAGAAGATCAAAGAAGAGGGTAAGTAGGGATGGGGGAAATGTGCTGAGGATCCAGGTGGATAAACCAGGTTTTTGAAGATGTGTGGACATTTAATTCAGATCACATTCCAGCCCCGTGGGAAAGGAATTGTGGGAATCGTCGTACAACACCCCCCCCCCTACTTTACAACCATTAAACTTCTAAATTTAATGGCTTGCCTCCAGAAGTTGTGGGTGCTCCAACACTGGAGGTTTTTAAGAAGAGATTGGACAGCCATTTGTCTGAAATGGCCTAGGGGTTCCTGCTTGAGCGGGGGGTTGGACTAGAAGACCTCCAAGGTCCCTTCCAATGATTTCATTCTGTTATTCTACTATCCTTCCTTCCTTCCCCTATCTATTCCTTCTTTCCTTTCCTTCTTCCCTTCTTTCCTTCCTTCCTTCCTTCCTTCCTTCCTTCCTTCTTTCCTTCCTTCCTTCCTTCCTTCCTTCCTCATCCCTGGAAGTTTTCAAGAAGAGACTAGACAGCCACCTGTCTGAAATGGCCTAGGGTTTCCTGCTTGAGCCGTGGGTTGGACTAGAAGACCTCCAAGGTCCCTTCCAACTCTGTTAAGTCTTTCACTTTTTGCCATTCCCACAACCCCATTTTCCCCCTTGTTGACCGACTTAAGTCTGTGATGGAAACAGGACCAGCAACTGTGTTCATTCACTGGCTTGTCTCCTAAGCAGGCAATTAACTATATTGGGTGGAACTGACAAGCCGAACCCAACCTTCCATGTGCCACAATCATAACAACAGGATAATACATTTTATCAAGCTCTCGTATCTGAGCACTGGAGTTATAATTCCTGTTGTTATAGTTGTTGTTCTTGGACTATTGATAGCAGTCTCTGCTTCGTTGTCTCAGCCAAGCAATCCTCTCTGGCATCTTGGCTTGAAGAAGTCCTTCAGTGTTGGTCTATAAAACTAGCCAAGATTCCACTGGGCTGATTCACTGATTTAGCTAAGGCTGTGTTGCTTTTTATGTTGTGACCCCGCCATGTAATTTTGCACAGAAGATTATTCTTCTGTTCTTTTTCCAGGTTAATTTATGCAACGGGTCCCTGACTCTCAGATCTTGGCTGGGTTTAGGATTGCAATAGTGACGGATAGTGGGTTTAGGATCTCTGCTGCAAAGCCAAAGAGATTTAGATCTTTCTGAAAATTATCTGCATAGAAACTACTCAGTGCTGACTTCCAACTTACTCAATCCTTTTGGATCGAGACGCTAAATAAGTTAATATTACATGTTTCCCTTTGCTTTCTTTTTCACTCCCCTGACCTCACCCTTAACTATTCGCTTAGATAAACTACAGTGTTTTAATTACTGTAATTTTTTTAAAATTGTGAAATCATTGCTGCGTCGTTTTCCTTTATGTTTCGGGGATTGTTATTTTTTTTTTTAACTTTGTTCAAAGTTGATTCTTTCTTTAAACAAATGTTAAATATAAAAATTTTATTTTCGGTGTCCTGTATCTTGCCCTGTTGCATCCCAAACTCCATCATACCTTATTTAAATTTACCGGGTTTAAAAGGAAGAGGGTTAAAAGTGTAAGGAACTTTTTCCCCCTATCCTGGGACCCTCCGAAGTAGACTGTCTCTGTCCATGGAGGTTCTGCTTTGAGGCTTAAAGGACTCTATCCATCAGCACAGCAGTAGCGCCCTCTGGTGGCATTTTAAAGCCTCTGCTCTTTCAGGACCACAAAATTAGGGAAGAAGCTACTGGTAGTCCTCGGCTTAAGACAGCCCACCCATTAGAGTCACAACGGTTGTAAAATGGGTCACCCGTGTGACTGAACTGATTTTATGGCCTTTTTTTGGCAGGAGTCGTTAAGCAAATGCAGCAGTTGTAAAACTCCTTTGGGGTCATAAAGCGACTATTGTGGTTGTAAAATGAATAAAGCAAATCCGTTGTTTGCTATGGACCAGTTTTGAACAGTCGTCTAGTCGTATCTAGAGGACTAACTGTATTTTATTCCCATTTCTGCGTTATCCTTTTTAAAAAAATCCACGGAATTGGGTGGGCCTCCTTTCCCCCTCTGCCCTCTCCAAAATATGTGCGATTCTGTTTTGTTTTATTTTTATTTATTTTTTAATAAAAAGGTTTTACGTCTTTTTTTGGTTCAAAGTTTTTTCCATCATGTATAAAATGCATTTTCCGTCTTTCCAAGCGCTGCTGTTTCTCAAAGATGCCACAAGGGGGCAGCAGGCATCAAGGAGTGGAATCTTATAAGTTTGCAGAGATTTTTAACAATGGAATTCAGAATCTGCTTAATGTTCTGCCTGTCTCTTTAATTTACCTTAATTTATCCTTTCTCCGCCTCGCCCGCTGCAGCTCATTTCGCTCCAAGAAATTTTCAAAGCTTACTTGCAGCCAATAGGATTCATTTCACTGACAGCGGCCTCCGTTTTTTGCATTTAAATTTTCCCTCTCTTTATTTATATTGCATAGTTTCCTTAGGTCCATGGATAAACCACTACCAAAAGTAAGGGATTTATAAGAGGTGGAGAATATCCCCCACAAAAAAGTGATTTATAAGAGGGGGGGGAAATGAATATTAAAACCAATGCAACAAAGCTGTCAAAATTTGGCAGGAAACCAAGGGGGGGGAATTAAAAAGCAAGCATTTAAAAAGCAAGCATTTAAAAAAAAGCAAAAAGCAGTACGTTTCATTCTTTTGTCAATAAAGACCTGCTTGATCTAAATAATGCTGCCAGGTGCAATTCTCCATCCTCCTCAAATCTAAAATTAAAATAATTATCCGGTTTTAATACCAACAGAAAGCTTAATTAACTTTGGAGATCTGTTACTACAGCTCTTTCAAACGAGGACGATAAATTTGCAACGGCGGAAATTTTATTTCGGAGACAGCCTTAGGACACCGGGGAGATGGGTTTGAAATCTGGAATAAACAGAGACTCGGATGGAAAAATTTGGAATTATGTCACTCGCCGCTGGGATGTGGCCCGGGCTTGGTGGCGTGGTGAGCCTTGTGTTTTGCAGACAGGGGTTGTTTAATTGCCACACTAAGCTGCCCAATTAAATCCGGATTGGAAGAATTGCAAAGTGGGGAGACGCTCGGGATGAGGTTCAGCCCCAAATTAGCACTTAAACAAACCCCAGTGAAGGTGGCCCAGCCCAGGGAGGCAGCCTCGGCCCCTGAAGACAGACGGAGCGATCCAAAATTCAAGCTGAGATGTTGGAAATAAATTAGCAACTGTAAAAAAAAACAAAAAACAAAAAACGAATAGTCATGAATTAACAGGCTGTCCTTGACTTCACGACCACTTGTTTAGCAACCGTCCGGAGGTACAACGGCGCTGAAAAAAAAGAGATTCACAGCCAGTCCTCGCACTTATGACCATCACTGTCACAGTCGTTGTGATCTCAATTCAGGTGCTCAGCAACCGGCCTGTATTTATGACGGTCGCGTCATAATTCGCCACCATCCAGCAAACATGGTCAAGGGAGGAAGCCGAATCTGCTTAACAACCGTAACAAAACAAAAAAAAGTCGCAAAATTGAATGTGGCTTTCTCAATGATTGCCTCGCTTAACGGCAGAAGTTCCCAATTCTGGGTGTAAAATGAAGACTGTCTTTAGTCCCGATTTTATGGCGCAGTGGACTGAGGTTTTTCATCCTTTATAGCTTGGCCCAATGTATAAACTAGTCTCGGTTTGGGGTTTGTTTTAATTGTTGTTTGTTTGTTGTTTGTTTGTTTGTTTATGCCAATGAAAATTCAGATTTCTCCCAGATAAGGGTCTGGATCCTGGTTAAATACTCCAGAGAGAGCAGGTTGTAGGTAATGCCGGAGAAACACGGCTGTGAGCGATGCTGAACGAAGAGACCGAAACTAAGACGGTAGACACCACAAGGACTAGCTACTTGGTTTATTTTTAAAGGAAGCACAAATGGTTGGCATGGCGATCTTGGCATCCCATACTAGGCGGTGTTGGGAATGCGTGTGTTATCTCAGATCGCAGAGATCTGCTCCCAATTAGCCTTGACAAGCCTGCCACACTGGAAAAGAATGTCCCCAGTGCGTGTTGTGTCAGTTGCGGTTAACAGAGGCTACATTCGCAGGGAGTGTGTTGTTCGAGTAATGAACCCAGAACACCCTGGATTGCAACTTGGCATCCGATAGCAATTTTTTTTTTATTTTTATTTTTAAACTCCTTTCCTTCCTGGATAGACCTAACACACACACACACACACACACACACACACACACACGTGTCCACAAACCCAGGTTTGGGAAGTATTAATCCCCCGGCTTGTGATTTGAGGTGACAATATCCATTGAGAAAGGACGGTGTTGCATCTATCAGAAAAACTTCAGGAACCCCCAGCCTAAGAGGCACAGTGCAAATGACCATTTCTGGTCAATTCCTGGTCAATTTCTAATCAATATCAGGTCGATTTCTAGTCAATTTCTGGTCAATTTCTCAAGCTAGTGAGCTCCAGGGAAGGAATACATTGGTGAAAACAGAATGGTTTTCCATTCAAATCCCTACCTTGGAGACCAGATGGATAAACCAGGATCCTATTTTATGCCACAACTTAGATTTCAACCATGGTTTCCTCCAATTTCCATCTCCCGAGAAATTTTCCCCTGGGATGAGGCCAGGCCGTCTGTTCTTCTTCTCCTCCTCCCTGGCTGTGCTTGAAAGATAGAATACCCTGAGGGTGTAAACTCTGTTTACATAACTCAGCGAGTTAACTCTTAAAAACACAAAGGATTTGCAAGGGATCCAAAGTGAGTCAAATTCCTAGAAGACAGGTAGAAGCTGGCCTGGATGCTGTCCAAACTGAGGGAGCAAAGCTGGGGGAAAAAAAAATATTGGGGAATCGGATCTACCTCTCGATGGGGCCATCCTCTTCTCAGTTCTTAGCTCATGATTCAATTGTCAATTGTCATTGTCATGTGTCTGATAGCTAGCTGGGTCATACGTTCTCCTCCAAACATTCCTACTAAGTGTCTGGGATTTTCCAAGGAAGCTACTCAGGGGTTCCAGATAAACCTGTCTGAACACCCACGGAGAGGGATGAAGTGTCTCCAGTTCCAATTGCAATGTTTGGGGGTGTGTGTGTTGGCTTCCTTCAAGAGCTCTTCTTGGGTTCCTCCCCCCGACATCCATTTAAGATCACTCCTCCTCAGGAAAGCGTGGGGCTGAAGACCAGCTACTCCTAGTGCCTATCTCACCAACTAGAGAGTGTGTTTCCCACCATGAGGTGAGCCACTCCTGAGAAGTCCCTGCTTTCTCCAAGCGTTGGAGAGCTTTGAATCAAGAAGTCTTCTCCAGCAGATCTCAAAGTCCAGTCAAAGTAGAAAGCGTTAAGCAGGACGAGTTATGGATTCTCTGGGACATCTTTGTGTTTGTGTCTGTGTGTTTTTCATCAGAATTATAAGCATTCCTAAGAATTATTGCCCTCCCAGCAATCGTCTCCCAAAAGTGACTGAATATTTCCCAGGTTGACACCAGAGACAAATTCCATGTGTGTCTAATCACACTTGGTCAAATAAAGTATTCTATTCTATTCTATTCTATTCTATTCTATTCTATTCTATTCTATTCTATTCTATTCTATTCTGTTCTGTTCTGTTCTGTTCTGTTCTGTTCTGTCTATTCTTCATTATTCTATTCTGTTCTTCATTATTCGATTCTAATTCTATCCTATTCTCTTCTGAATTATTTCCTATTCAATATTCTTTTCTATATTCTACTGTATTCAACTCAACTGGACTCTACTTTATTCTATATTCTATTCTATTCTATTAATTCTACTCTATTCTACATTATTCTATTCTATTCTATTGTTGTCTAATTCTAATTCTAATTCTATTTCTATTCCATTCCTTTCCATTCTAACTTCCCCCGGACCTACATACAACTGATACTTAGCAAGGAATAACCCAAAAATTCAAAGGCAAATTTCATATACGTCATGCAGGCTTTAATTATAGCTCTCAGCCACCGAAAGGGAACATGGAACAGATAAAGCAAGAGCATAAAGGAATGCTAGTTTGCAAAACACTGGGTGCAACACTCCGGATGCCTCCTGGAATGTGCGTTGGGAAACCATCCCAGTCAGAAGTACTCCAGAACTTCCAGCTGCCCGTCCAGATACCATCTTGAACTCTCAGAGATGTCAAGAGAGGACATTCAAGCTTTCTTCACCCACAACGTTGGCCATCAGTCCCAAAACTGTAACCCAAAACATTTGTGGGTTTTGACCACTCGCAGGCAGCTTCATATGGCCCAAGGAACAGACGGAGTCACAGTGTTTCGAAGCAGGCACATCCAGTGTTGAGTTAACCAAGTTGGTTAGGAAGAAGTTCATCCAAGCGTAGAGATCCACAAAGCCCCAAGCGCGTCTTCCTTCTTTCTCCACTCCTCCAGTTGAAGGCATCTCAATAACGTTTTGGATATTGGTCTTGGGGGGAACGGCAGCGTTGCCGGTCTTGGGGGCAGGGTTTTGGGGGGCAAGGATTGGGGAGACAATCTTGAGGACAAGGTCTGGGGAGACAATCTTGAGGACAAGGTCTGGGGAGACAATCTTGAGGACAAGGTCTGGGGAGACAATCTTGAGGACAAGGTCTGGGGAGACAATCTTGAGGACAAGGTCTGGGGAGACAATCTTGAGGACAAGGTCTGGGGAGACAATCTTGAGGACAAGGTCTGGGGAGACAATCTTGAGGACAAGGTCTGGGGAGACAATCTTGAGGACAAGGTCGGGGGAGACAATCTTGAGGACAAGGTCTGGGGAGACAATCTTGAGGACAAGGTCTGGGGAGACAATCTTGAGGACAAGGTCTGGGGAGACAATCTTGAGGACAAGGTCTGGGGAGACAATCTTGAGGACAAGGTCTGGGGAGACAATCTTGAGGAGGGCAAAGTTTGGGTGGACACACTTGTGGGGAACACACCGATTTGGGGCAGGTCTTCTGGCACTGAGGAGGGGGCTGGCAAGGCTGCTTACACTGCTGCTGATGGTAAGACATCTTGGTGGGTTGGATAAACTGGAGAAGGAGATTTAATAAAAGAAAAGAAAACTCAGCTTTTCATTATTCCCAAATTCTTCAGAGCTCAATTCCCGGCAGACCTATAGACCCTAACCCCTAACCCCTTCCTCCAATTTTACAATCACGGTTAGATGCATCCGCTAAAAATAATCTCTCAAGCTATCAAGAAAAGTCTAGCCTGTGTACAATTTTGGCCAGGAGACCCGCTAAAATCCTAAAGCAAAGTAAAAATTGTCCTGTAAAATCAACCCTGACGATTTGCTAAACACAAACTTCCATTCTGGGCCATTTTTTTAATTTCATCCATTTTTCTTAAATTTCAGTATTAAAAGTTTGCATTCATTTCATCCAATGTTTATCACAGTTGACCTATCCGGTGTTTTTTTTTTTTTTTAAACTATATTTATGTATGTGTTGATCTATATTTAACAGCCCTACATATTCTCAATCCCTGATTGGCAATAATACATAATATATACACACATAAATATATACATGTCGGATATATTTAGGACTACTACAATGTAAGGGGGGGGGAGAAATCAAAACGTCCTTAATTAAAGCTGTCTAGAAAAAGAACACGAAGCATCCTTAATAGTCATCTGGTTCTTATGAGCAGGTGATGCAAAATGCATGCCAATTTTTCACAACGAATGCAAAATGCATGCTGTCTTCATGCACCATTTGCATTCAGATGAGCCACGGGGATTATTAATTCCTGGGCTGCAAATTGCCTGGTTAACAAACCCAGCCTGAATTTCTGCCTGCTTTCCACTTTCTCCCTTAACAGAATTACAGAGTTGGAAGGGACCTTGGAGGTCTTCTAGTCCAACCCCCTGCTCAGGCAGGAAACCTTATACCATTCCAAGCAAATGGCTGTCCAATTTCTTCTTGAAAACCTCCAGGGATGGAGTACCTACAACTTCTGGTGGCAAGCTGTTCCACAGGTTAATTGTTCTCCCTGTTAGGAAATCTCTCCTTAGTTCTAGGTTGCTTCTCTCCTTGATGAGTTTCCCTCTGCTGCTTTTTGTCCTGCCTTCAGGTGCTTTGGAGAATAGGTTGAGCCCCTCTTCTTTGGGGCAGCCCCTGAGATATTGGAAGGCTGCTATCATGTCACCTCCAAGTCCTTCTTTTCATTAAACCAGACATACCCAATTCCTGCAACTGTTCTTTATATGGTTTGGCCTCCAGTCCCCTGATCATCTTTGTTGCTGTTCTCTGCACTCTTTCCAGAGTCTCAACATCTTTTTTATATCGTGGTGACCAAAACGGGACTCAGTATCCCAAGTGTGGCCTTACCAAGGCATTGTAAAGCAGTACTAACACTTCACATAATCTTGATTCTATGCTTCGTTAAAGCCTTCTCCTCTCTCTCTCTCTCTCTTTCTTTTCTTTCTCTTTCTCTCTCTTTCTCTTTCTCTCTCTCTCTTTATTTCTCTCTCTCTCTTTATTTCTCTCTCTCTCTTTCTCTCTCTTTATTTTTCTCTCTCTTTCTCCCTCTCTCTCTCTCTCTCTTTCTCTCTCTTTCTTTCTCTCTCTTTCTCTTTCTCTCTCTCTCTCTCTCTTTCTCTCTCTCTCCTTTTCCCTTTTAACAGGCCAATAACCTGCTCTCTCTCCCTTGCTCCAAAATCTCCTTTCTTCTCATCAACTTCTTTTCAAACCGATCCATCTGCAGCAGCCTCTACTTACCCGCTCGAGAGAGGACCACGCTCGGTGAAGGAAGAACTCAAAAGTCGAATGCAAACCTCAGATTTTGCTGGGCTATTTATACTCTCAACTCTTTCTCGCAAAGTGAGTTGTCACTCACTGAGCGGGTGGGAGAAGAAAATAAAATTGGTCTGAGTAATAGATTTTTTTTAAAAAAAATAATTCTTTTTTTTTGCAATCCCTACCTCTTTATGGCATCATGCCGGAAAGTCACCCGATTAAAGTGCTATTATCTCCTAGTGATGAAAGAGTTCAAACTTCGGGCCTTCTTCATCTGTTACTTAACCTTCCACCTGACTCTACAATGGAAGTTGCAATCAATCACCGGCTGATCTACTTTTGATTCTGAGTCGGCCGGCTTACTCACGAGGAAGCACTTAAATCATCTGGCTGGGCTTTTGCCAGGCGAAATCCACCCCACAATTTCCCAGAGTTGCATCAAGGGAGGGATCGTTTCCTGCTGTCCCTTGAAAAAGAGCACGTGCGGGTGAAAACGAGGATGTGGGGGGTGTCAACGTTCAGATTTACGCTCAGTTGTAAGTGAACCAGTGTGTAAATTGGACCCAGCTTTGTCCGTCCGTCCAATAAGAATGGAAGGAGAGCCGTGGAAAAAAGAAGCAAAGAACGGCCCGGATTCGAACTCGTGAATTTTAAGCCTCCCATCTCTACAGGGAGTCCCCGACTTACCACTGTTCGTTTAGCGAGCGTTCAGATTTACACTCAGTTGTAAATGAACCAATGTGTAAGCGAGGATGGGGGTGTCAAAGTTTCAGATTTACACTCAGTTGTAAGTGAACCAATGTGTAACCTAGGATGGAGATATTAAAGTTGAGATTTACACTCGGTTGTAAACGAACCAATGTATAAACAAGGATGGAAGTGTCAAAGTTCAGATTTACACTCAGTTGTAAACAAACCAATGTATAGATGAGGATGGAGGTGTCAAAACGAGGATGGGGGTCTCAAAGTTCAGATTTACACTCAGTTGTAAATGAACCAATGTGTAAGCAAGGATGGAGGTGTCAAAGTTCAGATTTACACTCAGTTGTAAACAAACCAATGTATAAATGAGGATGGAGGTGTCAAAACGAGGACAGAGGTGTCAAAGTTCAGATTTACACTCAGTTGTAAATGAACCAATGTGTAAGCAAGGATGGAGGTGTCAAAGTTCAGATTTACACTCAGTTGTAAACAAACCAGTGTGTAAATCAGAGCCAGCTTTGTCCATCTGTCCAATAAGAACAGAAGGAGAGTCCTGGAAAAAAGAAGCAAAGAACGGCCCGGATTCGAACTCATGAGCCTGAATTTTAAGCCTCCAATCTCCACAGAGAGTCCCTGACTTACGACCCATTCATTTAGCAACTGTTTGATGTTACAACAGTATTGAAAAAAGTGACTGATGACAGGTCCTCACCCTTACAACCATTGCCGCATCCTCACGGTCATGAGATCAAAATTTAGGCAGCATCCCGGGGGGGTGTCACGTGATCCCCCTTGGCGACCTTCCCCAGCCCGCTTCCGACAAGCAAAGTCAATGGGGGAAGCCGGATTCGCTTAATGGCCAATTGATTCACTTAACGACTGCGGTGATATCCTTAATAGCCGTGGCAAAAAAAACGGGGGAAAAAGGTCGGGAAATCAGTTGAGGCTGACTCAATGGCCACTTGGCCTAGCGATGGGAATTCTGACCCTGACTGTCGTCGTAAGTTGAGGACCGACGGCGTTCTCCCACGTCGTGTCGAGGGAGAGAAGCATCTGCCGAAAAGAGCGTGGAAAAAAACCCTTATTAACCAGGATTTTTTTTGAAGAACGCCTGGACTGGAGAAGGTGGGAATTTTCGTGCGACGACATCCATTCCCTGGCGGGGGAAATTAGCTGGGATGATTATTTTGGCCCCTATAAAAAAAAAAATCAGGAGTGAAAATTGCTCGAAGCGCCTCTCCGAAGCGGCGTGGCTCCAGTGAAAATGAGTTGTTTTTTAATTTAGGGTGCTGTGCGAGGTGAGACATTATTCTCGTAGCTTTGTGCTCCAGGGCAGTCTGGAGAGGCTGAAATAAATGAATATTATCGCCATTTTGGAGGGAGGAAAACGGCCTCGCCTGACCTGTGACAATCCCGGTTTGGAAGGAGGGAGGGGGGGGGAAATGTCACAGGTTATCCTGACGTTTCGTTTCAGATCTTTGGTGAAAGGTTGCTTTGATATATATGGATTGAAGCATAGCCAGGGGCTGGGCATTATGGGTTTTACAGCAGCCATGGCTGGGCAAGTGTTAGATGCTGTACAGCGAGATGCTCTAAAGTGGTTGCTTTAGGGGGAAGGAGGGAGGGAGGGAGGGAGGAAGGAAGGAAGGAAGGAAGGAAGGAAGGAAGGAAGGAAGGAAGGAAGGAAGGAAGGAATAGAATGAGAACAGAAGGAAGGGAGAGAGAAAGTGGGTGAAGAAGGAAAGAAGGAATAGAATGAGAACAGAAGGAAGAGAGAAAGCGGATGAAGAAGGAAAGAAGGAATAGGATAAGGATGGAAGGGAGGGAGGGAGGGAGGGAGGGAGGAGGAGAATGAGGATGGAAGGAAGGAAGGAAGAGAAGAAGATGAGGAAGGAAAGAAAAAAGGAAAGAACGAAGAAGAAGGAAAGAACAAATAGGGTGAGGATGGAAGGAAGGAAGAGAGGATAAGGATGAGGACGGAAGGAATAAAGGAAGAGAGGAAGAAGATGAGGAAGGAAGGAAAGAACAGAAGAGGGGAGAAAAGGAAAGAACGAATAGGATTGAAGGATAGAAAGAAAGAAGAGAGGAAGATGGAAGGAAGGAAGGAAGGAAGGAAGGAAGGAAGGAAGGAAGGAAGGAAGGAAGGAAACCTGCCATGCACCTGCTCTTCCTCGTCACCCCGTCCTGCTTAACGACTCAGAGGAATCCCTCCTATCTCAGGTGCCCCGACCGGACCAGCCGGCGCACCGCCTGGCCATGAGGTCACCCCCCCTTTAACATGTGCAAATTGGGAGCTGTTTCCCCAAAAGGGTGGAACGAAACAGGCGTGGAAGGAAGGAGAGGACGGCGCCCGAGGCGTTTCAGAAACGACAGACGATGAAGGAGACACGCATCATTTTTGATTTCCTGCCCTCACAACCGGCCAGGCCCTCGATATGCTACTTAAAGCAATTAATCCACTAATAAAACGGCGACAAATCATGGCAGCGACATACAATTCTGCTTCGTCACATCCCGGGCTGTTAATCTCCCGTGACATATGACTTTTTCACCCCGATGATGCAAAAAAAAAGAAAGGAACACACACCAAGTTTGACATCTTTGCAATCAAACGTGCCGAAAAGGCGGATTCTGATTCTAGCGGTCGCAAACAAACCGCGGTTTGTTTCGTCTCGGTAAGGTGGGCTGACCGTGGGCAAAACCCCCTTTTTGAGAGGGTGGTGCCTCCCAAATGAACTTAAAAGCAAGAAGTTACGAGCTTCGTGGAACAATAATGCCTAATGCATGGTTGACAAGCGAGAAATAGGTCCTCATTTACTGACTGCCTCGTTTAAGGACCGTTTGAAGTTACAACAATTGGGGGGGGAAATAGCTTTGTGGCGAATCTTCCTGTTTGTGACCCTCATCGCATCCTGCTGTCATGTTAATTGCCAATTGGGCATATCACAACGGGTGTGCCCTTAACGACCCTCACAAGGACCTGCAATCACACAATCCCACAGTCAGGAGCTTTGCAACCGGCTTGTGTTTACAACCATCGCAGCGTCCCATGCTTATGTGATCACCGCTTGTGCGTTTCACAACCAGCTTGTTACAACAAAGATTAACAGGGAAGGCAGTCATAAAATCATCCCTCGCAATCCCGTGATGATGTATTGCTTAATGGCTGCAGTGCTTCGTTTAGCAACCAAAGGCAAAGTGAGGTCGCAAGCCCGTCGCTGTCACGGGCTGCTTTGCTTAGCGACCGCAGGCTTCGCTTAGCAGCCAAAGAAGAAATGAGATGGTCAGTCCATCACAGCCACTTGATGTTTTGCTTAGTAACCACAGCGCTTAGCAATGGAGTTGCCTGTCTCATTTGAAGTCACTAAGTGAGGACGACTTTATCTCTATAAAACGAAGTATTAGAAAGCATTTAATTCCCATTTTTCTTTTAAGCGATTCTGTCGCAGCCTGGTTCGTGCCCAGATTCCGAGTTCCTTTTTTGGTGTGGCCGGAGACCAAAGCACAACATTGGAACAGTTGTCAAAAACAATGAGCCAAATTAACATTATTAATAAGGCTAATAATAGGATGTTGTCATCGCCATCCAGATGTGGCAAGCGATTTAGCCGTCTCGGGAGACGTTGAACGAGGTTACCTCACCCTCACCTGACCGTCGCGATTGACACCGGCAGGAATCCGCCTGGCTGGCAATTTCTATATTTACATCCCGTTTCCTACCATGATCTTATTGTTTTGTAAAGGTAATCTGGAGATTCCATCTGCCTGCTGGTTTTGCGCGCTTGGCCTCAATCTGTGTTATGAAACACCCGCGCAATAATCTTAGGATTCCCCTGGGGAAGGCCTGGTCCTGGGAATGGGGCGAGAAACACACTTGAAATGAATAATACTCTGGGTGCGAGGTAGCTATTTCATTATTAAGGGGGGGGGATGATAGATAGATAGATAGATAGATAGATAGATAGATAGATAGATAGATAGATAGATAGATAGATAGATAGATAGATAGATAGATAGATAGATAGATAGATAGATAGATAGATAGATAGCTAGATAGATATATATATAGATAGATAGATAGATAGATAGATAGATGATAGATGATCGATAGATAGATAGATAGATAGATAGATAGATATATAGATAGATTAGATAGATAGATAGATAGATAGATAGATAGATAATAGATAGAATAGATAGATAGATAGATAGATAGATAGATAGATAGATTAGATAGATAGATAGATAGATAGATAGATAGGCAGGCAGGCAGGCAGGCAGGCAGGCAGGCAGGCAGGCAGGCATATTTATATATATATATATATTTATAGAGGCTAGATATATAGATGAGGGAGACAGAGAGAGTAGCAATAAGAGAGAGAGATGATGATAGACAGACAATGAGAGAGAGAGACATATATATTTATAGAAGCTAGATTGATAGATGACAGACGGATAAGAGAGAGATACACGTATATATTTGTAGAGATGCTAGATATATAGATGACAGAGAGAGATAACAATAGACAGAGAGAGAGCGATAATGATAGACAGACAATGAGAGAGAGAGAGAGAGAGAGAGGGAGAGGGAGAGAGAGAGAGAGAGAGGGAGAGGGAGAGAGAGAGAGAGAGAGAGGGGACACCATAGCCCATTTCTGCTAAGGATTGAAGACCATCTGAGCTCTGTGTGTGTGTGTGTGTGTGTGTGTGTGTTCCTCATTTAGCGACAGTTCACAGGACCGAGATGAAAAAGTAACCTTCCAACCAATCCTCTCATTCATGACCTTTGCAATCTGTAAAGCGAAGGAAAGCTGAAATAAGATCATAAGCACAGTTGTGGTTTCACTTAGTGACCGGTCCTAAATGGGGTCATTCTAGGAGGATTATCTGTATATTTATATATATATATATATATATATATATATATATAACAACCCCCGTTTAGTGGCTGTTTGAAGTTACGATGCTGTAGGAGAAGAGCAGGCAGAGCTGGGTGTGGGTGGAGTTAAGCAGGTCATCGGCTCAGAATCCTTACATTGCCACAAATGTTCCAGGTCAACCCTCTTGAATTCCCTTTGACCCTTATCTGGTGCCAGTTTAGATCCTTGCGTGTAGGCTCAAGCAATACATCTCAACCTGCAATTTGGCATACGGTCCTGATTCTTTGCGCCCAACAGAGGCCACTTTATAAGCGGTCCTCCCACTTATGACCGCTGCAGCATCCTGTGATCCCCATTTGCATCCTTCTCAACCAGTTTCCGATGAGCAGAGTCAATAGCAGCAGGAAGCTGGCCTGGCCCCTAGCAAAATCTCCAATTAAGCCGATTTATTGGGGAGCCCCAGCAGCCTACGATAACTTCAAACCCTCACTAAGCCGCTGGCCATAAGTTCGAGGACTCCCTGCGTTCTTCTGATTCCCACTTTCTTTTCCTCTTTCCATCTAGAAATGTCATTCCTCCTCCTCCAGAGAAGGGAACTAACCCAGATCTGATAAGGAAACGAGGCCATTATCTCAGGATGAGCAGCAAATAATTAACCCCCATCCCAATGATGGTGCAGCCAGGCGGTTCTGAGTAAGTGCCAGAACGGCCACATAAACAGGTTTAGCATTGCAAAAGGGATCGTTTCGCCCCTGGCATCTAATAAGGAGGAACTTGAGGCAAACGGAATATTCAGCAGCCGCTTTATAAATTCTCCCAAAGCTTCTGCTTCCTCAATTCACTTCTCTCTCCGAACTACTGAAGGACTCAGATCGCATCTCCAAGTCGGTGAGTAGTTTGAGTCGTTTCGTGGCTTCGGGTTGCTTCCGCAGCCCGAGCATCGGTGGACGGGCAAGCTTAAATTAAGATTTGTTTCAGTTCGAACTCGGATGAAGGTTGCAATCTTGGTGGAAGAAAGAAACCCAGTTTTTTTAAAAAAAAAGAAAAAGAAAAAAGAAACAACAGAGTTATCGACGGGTGTTTGAATTGAATGCGGCTGTTTTAATCTTTAGCGGGTGCTTCGATGCCCCTTTAAAGCTGAAGATTTAATTTAAGCCTCAATTTAAATTCATACTTATTTCAGACTGAACTCAGATGAAGGTTGCAACCATGGAGGAAGAAGAATTAGTGAAGGATGCTTGAATTGAATGCGGCTGTTTTAATCTTTAGCGGGTGCTTCGATGAACCTTTAAAGCTGAAGATTTTAACTTTAAGCCTCAATTTAAATTCGGATTTATTTCAGTTTGAACTCGGATGAAGGATGCAATCTTTAAAGAAGGAGGAAACCCAGTTTTAAAAAGAATTGGGTTATTGGAGGATGCTTGAATTGAATGGGCGTTTTTAGTCTTTAGTGGTTATTCCTTTTCTCTCTAGATTTACACACCGGGAGAAACCACAAAGAGGAAATAGTTTGCTTTATTGAGGTTGTTTAGGGAGGATTGCCTTATGAACTGAGGATGACTAGAATTAACAAGGGCGATTTGGGTTGATTTGATTAATGATGGCGAGTCAGGTTAATTAGGCAAAAATCATCCTAGATTATTTCATTTTATGAATTTAAGAGTTGCTGATTGGCCTAACTTGAATTGTAGTAATAAATATAATTAATTAGCCTTAATTTGGTTAGGGAACTCACTGGCGTGTTAGATTTTGCCTCAGGTGGATTGAGCCCCATCGATCTGCTGAAAAAGCAGCGAAAACTAAATAAATCCACTTTAGCTTCCTGGGCGGAGATCTTTTCAAATCCAGTTTAGCTGCTTATAATTCTGGAAGTTGGCAATTCAATAGTTGGGTTTGCTTTGTTTTTTCCCCCCAAAGGAATCCAGCGGTGGGCTGAGCAACCCAGGGAGTAGATTAAAAAATCCTCCGATGAAATAATACCGATCAGAACAAATTTTAATATTTGCAATGTGGGAATGCCAACTAGGCATTCGATTCAGTCACTTTAAGATATAACAATAATAATAATAATAATAATAATAATAATAATAATGATGATGATGATGATGATGATGATGATGATGATGATGATGATGGAAGGGATCTTGGAGGTCATCTAGTCCAACCCCCTGCTCAGGCAGGAACCTCAACTCCCAGAATTCCCCGGCCAGCTTTAAAAGGTGTCCATGTCTCTTCTCCTTGAATTTACGATTAAAAAAAAAAAAAAAAGGGAGGGAAACTTGGCTTTTTGGGGGGGGGCAAGGCAAGCTCTCTCGTCTGATTTTGATAAGCGTCGCCTCCATCAGTGAGGTGAGGGAGAGCGGATCCTCCAGGTTCAGGAGCAGTCTACCACCGAGGGAAGCAGGAAGGCAGGCCGGTGAGGACCAGATGACTCGAATAAAACTTTCCGACGATGGAAAACCACCGGACCCATTTTTCTTTTTCTTTTTTTCATCTCTTTTCCAGGTTTCTTGAAAACCCGCCACGATGTCCTTCCAGAGTCAGCAGTGCAAGCAGCCTTGCCCCATTCCTCCCCAGTGTAAGAAGACCATCCCGCCTCCGCAGAAGTGCTGCCCCCCGCCTCAGCAGTGCTGCCCCCCTCCCCAGAAGTGCTGCCCCCCGCCTCAGCAGTGCTGCCCCCCGCCTCAGCAGTGCTGCCCCCCACCTCAGCAGTACTGCCCCCCTCCCAAGCAGTGTTGTCCTAAGCAGCAGGACCAAAATCCCAAATGCTGTTAAGGCGCCGTTGAAGTCCACCTCTTGGCTTCAAACCTCAAGCAACGTGGAAGCCCACCAAGAAAACAAGACCGGGGAATTGATGCTTGAAGGAGACCATCCACGCAACTCTGGGCTGGCAGCTGTGTCTGTTGACTTCTCGGAGGCCAAACCCAACCAACGAAGACCCGGAGAAGACTGCAGCCCAAACCATCTGGAGAACGTCCGAGAAGAACCGGTCTTGTGATCCTTCATCATGTAATCATCTCCTCCTCCTCCTCCTCTCTTCCTCTTCTGGTGCCTTACCCTGCTCTCTGCTTGTCCCCTGGCAAAATGTTATTAAAATGCATGAATTAGCAGACATTGGAAAGTTGCCTTCTTGTGGGACCTTTAGGCGTGGGTGTGAAGAGGAACACAAGCACACAACCCATCTGACTCCTGGCCAGAGTTGAGACAGCCACACCCCACTTTCCCATTTCCCCAAGGCTTTCTCAAGGTCACTAGAGATAAGGTGGTAATAATAATAATAATAAAGTCGGAAGGGACCTTGGAGGTCATCTAGTCCAACCCCCTGCTCAGGCAGGAAACCCTACACCATTTCAGACAAATGGCTGTCCAGTCTCTTCTTTAAAACTTCCAGTGTTGGAGCATTCACAACTTCTGGAGGCAGGTTGTTAATAATAATAATAATAATAATAATAAAGTCGGAAGGGACCTTGGAGGTCATCTAGTCCAACCCTCTGCTCAGGCAGGAAACCCTACACCATTTCAGACAAATGGCTGTCCAGTCTCTTCTTTAAAACTTCCAGTGTTGGAGCATTCACAACTTCTGGAGGCAGGTTGTTAATAATAATAATAATAATAATAATAAAGTCGGAAGGGACCTTGGAGGTCATCTAGTCCAACCCCCTGCTCAGGCAGGAAACCCTACACCATTTCAGACAAATGGCTGTCCAGTCTCTTCTTTAAAACTTCCAGTGTTGGAGCATTCACAACTTCTGGAGGCAGGTTGTTAATAATAATAATAATAATAATAAAGTCGGAAGGGACCTTGGAGGTCATCTAGTCCAACCCTCTGCTCAGGCAGGAAACCCTACACCATTTCAGACAAATGGCTGTCTAGTCTCTTCTTAAGAACTTCCAGTGTTGGAGCATTCACAACTTCTGCAGGGAGGTTGTTCCACTGGTTAATTGTTCTAACTATCAGGAGGTTTCTCCTTAGTTCCTAGGTTGCTTGATTTATAAAATATTTGTAAATATTTGCTGTCTCGCCGGGGTCCCGTGATCAAAATTCAGACGCTGGGCCACTGACTCATACTTATGACCGTCACAATGTCCCAGAGTCACGTGATTCTCTTCTGCGACCTTCTGACAAAGTCAGTGAGGAAGCCAGATTCAATAACAACTGTGTTCCTAACTTAATAACTGCAAGGATTCACTTAACAACTGTGTCAAGAAAGGTCGTAAAAGGGAGCAAGACTCAACTAATGTCTTGCGTAAATTTGGGGCTCAAACTTCTCACAACGTCTGGATGGGACCTTAAGACAGGGGTCTTCAAACTTGGCCCTTTCATGACTTGTGGACTTCAACTCCCAGAATTCCTCAGCCAGGCACGCATATATATACATATATATATATATATATATTTAATAAAATGAAAAATAGAAACAAAAAAATATATTTGAACCAGAGGCTACTATTTTGCTATTTCTGTTCATCCGCAGTCTCTGTGAGTTTTTTTTAAAAACTCCCCTTCTTAATTTAGATTTAATTTTAGTTTCCAAACAGTTCTTAATGATGGAGCAGGCAAATGTTATCCGCGGACACATTTTGCTAATGGCTGGTAGAAGACAGGATAAGATAAAACCATGTTGCAAAGAAAGAAGATTTGGGACAATTTCTTTGAATATAAATATAATGTATTTATGCTGCATGTAATGTAATATAATTGTACGTATGAATGCAAACTTTCCAGCCTTTGCAAATGAAACCAAGGAAACACAGGTAGGAGACAAACCGGCTGAAATATCAGATCAGGGTTTTTTACACCTTAGATAATATTTGGGGTGGGGAAATGGCTTTAGAAAATGTTGGCTTTATTTCACAGTTTTTCTTCACTCAGCCATCCCTCCTTTAGCAAATAAATCACTTCAACTAGGCTGAAGAGGCAGCTCCTCCTCCTCCTCCGTATGGACTAGCTGCTTGGGGAACGTGTATATTTTGGAGGAAATAGATGGCAAACACCACCCTGTTGCCGGTACCCACGAAAACCACATTCATCTCCTCCGCCGTTGCTCCAAACTGGCTAAAGCAAAGCTCTTGAGCGACGCCTCTAAAATGACGCAATTCTCAGCATTGGCAACTGCGGGATGGCAGCTCCTGAGCATGTGCAGAGCTGAAGCACTGGAAAACCACTTTAGAGAGGTGGAAAGAAAGGAATGCAACTAGAGCACTGGTCCAATTTATCCTTCCCCTCCTTTTAAGGGGGTGGCGGTGGTGGTGGTGATCCAAAGGGTTAGAAATTCTTGCAAATGGATTTCCTTCAATGCCCTTGGCCCCTCAGCATCTTCTCGTTCAACAGTTCCGCGTCGGAGTCGTGGAGAACTTTGGCGTTCTTGTACTTGCGCGTCCTCTGGAAAGCGTAAAAAGAACCGACCCCGAGGTCGTAAAATGGGGTGGGTCAGTTGGTTTGCAAATGACGGCCTAAGCATATTTTTGTCAAGGATCCCAGCCTTGAAGCGAGGCTGGAGAGTATGGATTTGCCTGCAGGGTTTCTAGAGGTGGGTCCAGGCCAATAAACGACCTACTGGGGGGGGGGAGATCCATGGTGGTCTCTGAGCTTGGGGGGGGATTTTCTTGCAGACGTTTCATGACCCAACTAGGTTGCATCATCAGTGCAAACACCATGGCTTCTAGCACTGATGATGTCACCTAGTTGGGTTAGGAAACGTCTGCAAGAAAACCACTCAAGCTTAGAGAGCACCAAGGATCCCTCAGTTCTCCTCCTCCTCTTCCTCTTCCTCTTCCTCTTCCTCCTCCTCCTCCTCTCCGCAAACCCCTTCTAGCACTGATGATATCACCTAGCTGGGTTAGGAAACGTCTGCAGGGAAACCACTCAAGCTTAGAGAGCTCCAAGTACCCCTCACTTCTCCTCTACCATCACCTCCTCCTCTTCCTCCCCCTCCTCCCCCCTCCCCACAATCCCCCCCTCCCTTATCACACTGATGATGTTACCTAGTTGGGTCATGAAACGTCTGCAGGAAAACCACCAAGCTCAGAGAGCACCCGGGACCCCACGGTTCAACCCTGATCTACAAGTATTCTCCTCTATCAAATGTCCTAGTACCTCTTGGCACATGAATTCAATCAAAGCTGAAAATGAATTTAAGAATTAAAAATTCCCTTTTTTTTCCCCAGGTCAGTCTTCAGGCCAGACCCCACAATTACATCAAATATAACATTAAAAAAATATATATTCATGAACAACTCGATTGCCTATAATCAGTCCATCAAGTAGCAATCAACAGTTGAAGTAAATAAGTATCCAGGCACCTTCCTTCTTCGGCTTCCTTCCTTCCTTCCTTCCCACCCACTCACCTTCTCTCCTCCTTTGCCTTTTCAACCTTCTAATAAAAACCATCTCTTGCAAAAAAAATAATAATAATCAGATTACCTTGCTAGAGGTCAACTCCTTCTGAATTAGAGTTTTGAACTCGCTCCTCTTCAACGGCTCGGAGTCCGGGGACTTGCTTGGGACCACCTTGGACTGGCCCTCAATCATCCCGGTGAAGGCTCGGAACAGCCTGGACATCTTGAAGGATCTGTCCAGGCTTCTGGTGAGGAAGAAAGGATGGATGGAGGCTAAGGAGAAGAACTAGAAGTCAAGGCAATCTTCTTTAGAAGATCAGACCTCAGGGTCTTCTATTTTTTCCTCACCCACCCCCTAGGTGTCACCTTCAAAGCTGGGTCCTGTCCCTGCAAGACTAAAGAAAGAAAGAGATGGACAACAAGAAGAATGGAACCTGATCTGATCAACTCCTATATACATCCTTGGGTGGTGCCCAAGCTTTGAGGATCAATGTGAAGGAACAATACAACTCCTTCTCCTTTCCCAGAAGCTCAACCGGTCTTCTCCATGCTTAACATCACGGCCAGGATTTCAACATCTGGGCTGAAGGTGAGCCAAGCTGGCCCAGCCTGTCTTCCTTCTAAATTCTGGGCATGGGAAGGGTGACCTACTTGAAGAGACGGGTTGTTTTCAAACATGCTACACGTTCAGACCTGCCGGGCGGATCGATTTTAAGCATCGATCTAGTTATCTGGAGTTTGAGCAACAACATTGTGAGTGGGGTGGCCGAAAGGATGGGATTGAAACAATAGAGTAGAGTAGAGTAGAGTAGAGTAGAGTAGAGTAGAGTAGAGTAGAGTAGAGTAGAGTAGAGTAGAGTAGAGTAGAGTAGAGTAGAGTAGAGTAGAATAGAATAGAATAGAATAGAATAGAATAGAATAGAATAGAATAGAATAGAATAATAGAATAGAATATTGAAGAATAGAATAGAATAGAATAGAATATTAAAGAATAGAATAGAATAGAATAGAATAGAATAGAATAGAATATTGAAGAATAGAATAGAATAGAATAGAATATTAAAGAATAGAATAGAATAGAATAAGAACAGAATATTGAAGAATAGAATAGAATAGAGAAATGAAGAATAGAATAGAATAGAATAGAATAGAAAAATGAAGAATAGAATAGAATAGAATAGAAAAATGAAGAATAGAATAGAATAGAGAAATGAAGAATAGAATAGAATAGAATAGAATAGAGAAATGAAGAATAGAATAGAATAGAATAGAATAGAATAGAATAGAATAGAATAGAATAGAATAGAATAGAATAGAATAGAATAGAATAGAATAGAGAAATGAAGAATAGAATAGAATAGAATAGAATAGAATAGAATAGAATAGAATAGAATAGAATAGAATAGAATAGAAAAATGAAGAATAGAATAGAATAGAGAAATGAAGAATAGAATAGAATAGAATAGAATAGAATAGAATAGAATAGAATAGAATAGAATAGAGAAATGAAGAATAGAATAGAATAGAATAGAATAGAATAGAATAGAATAGAATAGAATAGAATAGAATAGAATAGAATAGAATAGAATAGAATAGAATAGAATAGAATAGAGAAATGAAGAATAGGATAGGATAGGATAGTTGACTGGTTCTGACTGGATGGTTCCTTCCCTTCCCCACCATCCAGTCAGAGCTGAAGAAGCTTCCTGGGTGAGAAGCGAAACGTCTTCAGAGAAAAATAAAGAAAGTCCAGTGGCCTCCTGGGGAAAAAAAAAAAAAAAGCACCTTTGGGCCATTTGCTCTGCTCCCAAACCCACCGTTCCAATCCTAATTCAAAGCCCCACACGGCCCGGGACTTACCTGCGTCTCGCAGGATGCAGAAGCTCCGTCTTGGCTAGGCGGAATGAAATTTTGCAAACCCCAAAAACACATGGAGAGCAGCTTCCGTGAACCCAGCGTCCTTTGGAAGATGTGGGCGGTGGATTATGGTGACCTAACCTGCTTTTCTAAGGCTGGCCTGGCTCTGTTTACGCCGCCTTTTGATGCAATCCCGCCAGGAGGAATTGCAAAGCACACCTCGGTCTCAAAAGAGATATTGCAAAAGAATAAAACAGACTTAAACTACAAATTCTCAGTTGACTTCAGTTAGAGGCTGCCCCAAAGAAGAGTTGGGGGTCACGCTATTCACCAAAGCACCAGAAGGCAGGACAAGAAGCAACGGATGGAAACTAACCAAAGAGAGAAGCAACCTGGAACTAAGGAGAAACTTCCTGACAGTGAATTTACCAGCCCTTTTTTCAGCATAAATCTTGTCTCTTTCTTTCCGTCTTGAACCAAGGCCTTTATCCCACAGACCCCCCCAAAAAATAAACAAATAAATTCTCCAATCTTTGCACATCTCCAATTATCTTTATTTACGAGCCGGGATTCTCCTCCCATTTTGCTGGGTCACCTTTATGATTCAATCCTCTTTCCACCCTCGGCTCAGCTTGGATAGGAAGGGTTGAGACCTAATTTAAGAGGGCCAAACTAACAAAAACACCAGGGAGAAAAAATGACATTCAACCTAGTTTAAGAGGAAGGATAGCAAAAACAAACAAACAAAAAAAACAACGGAGAAAAGGTACAAGAGGCATCTGGGCGCGAGAGAAGGTGGGAGGAAAAAATCCCTAAAAAGTCCAGATTTGGTGGCGCCAGAAATGGATTAATTTGGGGAAGGGGTCAGATTTAACCAGGATGGTACGGATGGAGGGTCCACTCTGCGGCTCAACTCATCAAGTTTCATTGGCCTGCTGAAAATCGACGTATTTTCTTTAACAAGAAGAAAAATTAATTCTTTTTTTATTGAGAAGGAAAATCCGTTTATTTTCGTTATCGGTGAATTTTATTGTCCGCCGCGATTCAAAATATAGAGCGAATGCTTGTAATTTGGCCACTTGGCAATCTCGGCACGGATAAATTCTCCAGGAGACACAATGTCACTGACGTCGCTGTGGGCCAACAATATATATTCGGGCGACAGGTAGCCGATTTTCACCGAGAAATCAAGGAAGCACCTGAGAGCTTTCCAGGCGTTATCTTGAGGGGATCGTTCTAGAAAAGAAACAGAACAGACCAACGTTTGTTAAGGAGTCAGAGACAGGTTCGTCCGGGACTAAGGATAGATCTGTGGATGCTGGTTTAATATAAACTGACTAGATGTGAGTGGAGCTGAAGCATGATTCTCTTTGTGTTTATCTGGATAGGATAGAATTAGAATTAGAATTAGAATTAATTAGAATAGAATAGAATAGAATAGAATAGAATAGAATAGAATAGAATAGAATAGAATAGAATAGAATAGAATAGAATAGAATAGAATAGGAATAGGAATAGGAATAGGAATAGGAATAGGAATAGAATAGAATAGAATAGAATAGAATAGAATAGAATAGAATAGAATAGAATAGAATAGAATTATAGAGTAGAGTAGAGTAGAGTAGAATAGAATAGAATAGAATAGAATAGAATAGAATAGAATAGAATAGTTGGAAGGGACCTTGGAGGTCTTCTAGTCCAACCCCCTGCTCAAGCAGGAGACCCTATGCCATTTCAGACAAATGCTTGTCCAATCTCTTCTTTAAAATCTCCAGTGTTGCAGCATTCACAATTTCTGGAGTTGTGGGTTGTGAAACTGTGGGTCCTTGGTGCTCCCCGAGCTTGCAGACATCACCCAACTAGGGGGGAGGAGGAGGAAGAGGAGGAGGAGGAGGACCTTTTACTGTGGAAGTGTTTTGTAGCAACGAGCTCCAGACCAGTGCGCTTGTAGTGTTTACTGAACAACATTGTAACTTCTCCAAGGAAGTTGCTCCAGGGAAGACCTGCCCATCCACAATTTTATTGAGGCATCTCATGCAGAGCACAAGCTCCAAGGGTGGGGCCCTGCAGAAACTTGGCTGAGGTTGTGGCTTGCTGGCATCCTTGTCTTAACCTGACGGGCGTCGGGACCCATTGAGTTGGCAGGTTGCTCAACTTCCCCAAAGCTTCCTGGTCGTTCCAGGAGGGGAGGAAGGAGATTCCGGCAGAGCAAGAGCGAGGCAGACTCACCCGGCGTGACCCTCGGCTCGTCGGGCCAAGCATAACATCAGCTGAAACTCAGCTGGCCACAAACAAACCGTGGCTTGCACACTCTGCCACCAGCAAAGCTGGCCAAGCTTGCAGTTTCCCCCATGATCAAATTTGGCCTGGGGGGGGGGGACTCCAAGGCCCAAATATTATGGCTTAGCTTGGTTTGCGATTGTGTGTCAATGTTCCTTTTCATGGTAGTTTGGCTATACTTAGTTTCGTATTCTGTTTCCTTCTGGAGTGTCTGATGGTGTTGGGAAGGCAGGATAGAAATGTCATAAACAAACAAGGCACAAAAATCCTCCTAACAACCCTGTGAGGTGGGCTGGACTGCAAGAGGGAACCAACCCACGGCTCCAGGATTACTCCACGAGTTTGGCACCTGAGTAAAACATCTCCCTGTCCAATTGCAACTTTCTTAAGTGCTATTTGATGCTTCACATTGAGTTTTAATGGTAGCCTGCCCCTAAGCATGGAGGCTCCATACCTTCCCTGCGATGACTAACTCGGGGTTTTTCTGAAGTTGTGGACAAACTTACCCACAAAAGTGCCGATGAAAGCAATCCCCAGAGAGAGGTCGTTGTAGCCATAGGTGTGGGATCCTTCGTTGCGCCAGCCCCGTCCTTCGTACACGTAACCATCCTCACCGATCAGGAAACTGGAGGAAGGAAGGAAGGAGGGAAGGAAGGGAGGGAGGGAGGGAGGGAATAGGGAGGGAGGAGAAAGGGTAAGGAGGTAGGGAGGGGGTAGGAGGAGACAGGAAAGGAAGGAAGGTAAGGAAGGAAAGTAAGGAAGGGAGGAAGGAAGGAAGGAAGGAAGGAAGGAAGGAAGGAAGGAAGGAAGGAAGGAAACAGGGAGCAGAAAAAGAAGGGAGGGAGGAAAAGAATGGGAATGGAGGAGAAAGAGAGGGAAAGGGAAGGGGGAAAGAGAAAATGAAGGAAAGGAAAGGAAAGGAAAAGCCTGTTTTCAGTCAGATTTTACAAGCTATTTAGGACCAGATACGTCTTTTCCATCCAGTTACATGGCGGATCTCAAACCATTAAGCCAGACTTAAGACTAGAAAATATCAGGTTTTTAGGCCAGGCTGGAGCAAAACATTCCAGGAAGAACCTGCCTCGTTGTTTAAAATAATAATAACAACAACGACAACCACGTAGGTAAGCACATCCACGAAATCCCCAGGAGTTTCCCTCAGGTCCAGAGAGCTTTAAGTTTTATCGAGGAGGCCATTAATCCAGAACTTAATCCAGCATCCCGTCCCCCTCACCTGTATGCTAGATCACACCACCCTTTGAGGTTCATGTGGTAGTTCTGGATCCCCTTGACTTCGTTGTGGCAGTCGGTGTGAGTCCGGCAGGGGTTGCCGGCCGTGTGGATGATGACCACGTACTCGGGCGGGACGTCCCTCAACGGCACGGAGCAATTGGCCGGCCTGGCCCCCCATTTCGAGGGGGTGATGAGTCGGAAACAACCTGTGGCTGGAGAAAGGAAAGCAATGGAGTCTTGCAGGGGCCTAAGTAGGAGGACCCGAGGTCAGTCTTCAAGGGCAGCCCCTAGAACCGCCCCTACGTGCAGTCTTGACCTTCTGTCAGTTGACCTGATTTGGGCCAATCCAAGCCTTCGTTCTGGACTATTTTCACTCATGCCAAGAGTTTGTACATCGAGCACAGAACTTCATCAGGGTTGGAGGGGGCCTTGGAGGTCTTCTAGTCCAACCCCCTGTTTGAGCAGGAGAGTCTCTAGACCATCCCAGACAAATGGCTGTCCAGTCTCTTCTTGAAAGCCTCCAGTGATGGAGCACCCACAACCTCTGGAGGGAAGCCGTTCCACCGATCAATTGATCTGGGATTACAGAATGACAGAGTTGGAAGGGACCTTGGAGGTCTTCTAGTCCAACCCCTTGCCCAAGCAGGGGACCCTATAATATCATTCCAGGCAAATGGCTGTCCAATTTTTCTCTTTAAAACCTCCAGTGATGAAGCACCTACAAGTTCTGGAGGCAAGATGGCTTGGAAACTGACTTGGGCAGAGGACAGATTTTGTTTTTGTTTTTTACCAGATTTAGACCTTTGTCTTGGAGGAGTAAGACACCCCATGATCATTGCTCACGGTGGATAGATGACCCATAGAACTTCCTCCTCGATGTGGTTGGTGAACGCCACGATATGGAGGACTGTACCACACACCCCTCTCTCTACCTGAACAAGTTTTGGGGCTTACCTTGAGACAGAGACCATAAGAGCAAGAAACAGATCTGCACTTTGGCCATCTTCTCCCGACGCTGGTTGCTCTGGAAAAAAACAAACACCAAGATGTTTTGGGATCAAAACTGGTCAAGTCGAGCAACAGAGCTTGGGCTGCCTGACCACAAAAACAACATCCCTGCTTATCTTCCATATATAATACACCACCTTTTGGCAAATAGTTAATTAAGCCTAAAATGTAGGTCAAACAAGACTTAAGAGCAGATGTTCTACAACCAGCTTTCTCACTAGCCCCTGAAGCTTTCTGCCTGAGTTGCACTAATAATAATAATAATAATAATAATAATAATAATAATAATAATAATAATAATAATAATAATAATAATAATAATAATAATGATGATGATGATGATGATGATGATGATGATATAATAATAATAATAATAATAATAATAATAATAATAATAATAATAATAATAATAATAATAATAATAATAATAATAATAATAATAATAATAATAATAATAATAATAATAAAGTTGGAAGGGACCTTGGAGGTCATCTAATCCAACCCCCTGCTCAGGCAGGAAACCCTATACAATTTCAGACAAATGGCTGTCCAGTCTCTTCTTAAAAACTTCCACCGCTTCTGGAGGCAGGTTGTTCCACTGGTTAATTGTTCTCACTGTCAGGAAGTTTCTCCTTAGTTCCAGGTTGCTTCTCTCTTTGGTTAGTTTCCCTCCGTTGCTTCTTGTCCTGCCTTCAGGCGCTTTGGAGAAGAGCTTGACTCCCTCTTCTCTGGGGCAGCCCCTGAGTCTACAACTCCTTTGGACTAATAGTAGAGTTGGCCTGCTAATTGTTCCTTCTATTGTAAATCTGTCAAGACGGGGACCCTGGAATACGCTGTGCCCAACCCTTGGTCCATTATACGGGCACCTGGCCAAGTTCTCTGACCACACGCCACAATTTAGGTTTCCAACTTCAAGCATCTCAGGAACTGAGACCAGGTTAAGGGAAGGATCACATCGTCACGATTATCAATCTGGACACTAAAGTTTTTTTGGGGGGGGATCTTGTTTGCAGAGGCCCCCACCCAAGTAAAATGTAGCAAATGACGGCAGCGAAGAGGACTTTGCCAGCGGCGGCATCAAGAATGTGGAAGATCTTCGCTCCAAGACGGTCTTCCAAAGCCAATGGAGATATTCTCCTCCAGGGATGGGGACCTCGCCTTCTCCAGACAGCCGAATTCTAAACTCTTATTATTATTATTTCCAACCAGAGGTGAAGGTTAATAGTTTCAAGAAGGCCACTACAGGAATCAGATGACCTGGGCCTATTCTGACCTATCCTGAAATGCATTTATGGGCCTTCACTTCTCAAAGAACAAGTTGTAGACCTGGGGGAAAAAATTCTAGAAAGATCAACCCAAAAGCTGAGAAAGACATCAGAAGGAATCAGATGACTTGAAGATGAGGAGACACTTCTTATTAAATCAGGATGTCTCTCTTCCTTTCTGTGTCTCTCTGGAAAATCTTCAGATTTCGATCAGATATCTCATGGAATGGAACTACAGAGGCATGATCCCGGTTGCTCATCCTTGTATCTTAGATTAGTAGCTATGTTGTTATTTGACACCTCTTATTAAATTGAAACATCTCTCCTCCTCCTCCTCCTCCTCCTCCTCCTCCTCCTCCCCTCCGTCAAGCTACTCCACCTCTTTTCATCCTCCTAATATTCCTCCTCCTCTCCTCCTCTTCCTCCTATTCTCGTCTTCTTCCTCTTCTATCTTTTTCTCTTCTTCTTCTTCTTCTTCTTCTTCTTCTTCTTCTTCTTCTTCTTCTCTAGCTATCTAGCTATCTATCTTCAAATCTTAGTAAATATCTCATGGGACACAACCAAGCAGAGGTGATCCTGGTTGCTCGCCCTTGTATCTTAAATTAGTAGCTATGTTGTTATTTGACACCTCTTATTAAATTGAAACATCTCTCCTCCTCCTCCTCCTCCTCCTCCTCCTCCTTCTTCTTCTTCTTCTTCTTCTTCTTCTTCTTCTTCTCTAGCTATCTAGCTATCTATCTTCAAATCTTAGTAAATATCTCATGGGACACAACCAAGCAGAGGTGATCCTGGTTGCTCGCCCTTGTATCTTAAATTAGTA